>CM019063.1:554220316-554494078 GCA_009667805.1 Leptobrachium leishanense
CTCAGTTGGGTTTGGCACATTGCTAGGTCTCGAAGACGTGGTCGGTATTTCATCCACAAAATCAATGTGGTTGACACGGAGCCTCTTCTCCTCTTGGGGTGGAATAGGTAATGTCCGGTGCCATCTCTTTGGAATGGCCCCTGCTTCTTCTTTGACACCGGCATATACAATCGGACAAAACTCTGATAGTTCATCGCTTAATGAAGACCTATTGGCTTTGTGCAGTTCCTGAGATCCTTCAATGCATAAACCAGGATATATTTCTCTCCTGTTTGGTTTCTCAACACATCCTTGATGGTCACCATAGTCTCTGGTAGAAGATTCTCTAACACGGCGAATGCATTGCATAGCCTGTCCTTGGGTTGGTATATTGCATACCATCAGGGCCTGGTATATGGGTATCCTCTGATTAATAGCCCACTCAGTTACAAACGACACCGTGGGTCGTGGCTCAAATGTAAGGTGGAAAAATTTATCCTTTTTCATCTCAGCAGTGCCTCCATCTGTAACGCTCTTTTGCCGCTGGGGGCCGCCCCCCTGGCACCCTCCAGCTGGGTTACACCTTCTTGCTTTACCTGTTGGTCCTGAGTTTCCGCATTTTGGGAATAAGGATACATAGTGTTGGCAGTGCCTCCACCTGTCTGGGCATCCATGGCATGGACTGTTTGCCCAGGCAGGAACCTAATAATAACAACTACACAGTGGTACAATAAACAATATAAACTTGTATTGAAATGCAAGTGGCAGCATAAAAGGATTTCAGGTAATACAGTAGCTAACTAGACACACCAACTGCTCTCTAACCTCCCAGCCCAGGACCCTCCCAAACAACCTGGAACCACCCTGATCTTCGTCCTAATGACAGCGATGATGGGTACCAGTTGGTGCACATAAGAGATGGGGCCCTTTTAGCATAACGTTGCTGCCAGTACAGGAAAGGCTGTGGGTAAAATCCGCTCAGCAGCTGTGTGATTCTTAGTTAGTGTAAAGATGGATAGAATGCTGTCAGCGAGACAGAGAGAAAAGATGCTCGTTACCGCACAACTTCAGTTGCTCACAGTCCCAGAAGGCCTCTTGAACGTTGTAGCAATCTGCAGCCTCTGGATCAATTCTTCCCCACGCAGTATGCAGAATCTCCTCTGCCTGAAGTCGAATGCCACCAGCAAATCCCTCTGCCTGTGCCTCCTTAACACAGGGCCCCTCTTCAAACACACTCGCCTCCTGAACAGTCCAGCACAATATACAGCAGACCAAGGTACACTCTCCAGCACTGGATGCTGCTGATTCTCTGTGCTCCAGCTTGCACAGATCCTGGAAAATCTCTCTTATCTGACTGCTCACTCTCTTTGCTCACTTTGTTCTGCCCACGCTGCATGCATGCTTTTTACTTCCTGTTTCTTTTTGCTTGGGTCCTTCCTTTTTCCTGTAAGGGCATTCTGGGAGGTGTGGTCCATAGTCCAATAAAGTATGTTCCCCATACATTGTCCTCTGGCTCCCCCTAGAGACATAACAGCTGCAGTCCTCAGAGCCAAATTAAACACAGGACTACATCAATAAAGGACTTGTTTATGAAATCCCAAGAGGACCGTGCTTTCTTAAGGATATAAACACCCAAGGCGGGGTACAAGGATTACAACATCAACAAACTCTCAGCAGAGATCATTGCAACATTGGGGCTCAGTCTACCACCCGGAACCAGCTCCTTACAGAAGCAGAACCTACACTAATTGAGCCCGCAATGATACAAACCATCACGGGGTTAATCCAGAAGGCCCTTCAGGAGTTCCTGACCCACCTGATTCAACTCCTAAATCTGCAGCTTCACAGACTATGGAATCCTTGCACTAAAGACAACATTCCTGCTAACAAGGTAACCCATGGTCCTTTATCCCCAACAGAACGTGCCAGGAGACTGAATGCCAACCTCTGTATCTATTGTGGGGCACCAGGCCATTATCTCCTACTATGCCCCTCAAGACCACCTAAGAAGACCCCAGAGTCTAAAACTACTCCTACAGCCAAACCCGGTCCTAAGAAATTCACCCCGTTTCATAAACCTGCAAGTTTCTCTGATTCCATGTATAGAGAACCTTCTACCCCTATGGCATCTCCTCTGTCTTTACCTGCATCTCCGTCAAGATCCACCAGATCACAGATGTCAACGCTTGTACCCTGTGAATCCTATGGAGACTGAACCTGTATGTTGTAACAGTACCCTCAAGCACAGCCAGCAACCCTGTAATCCAACAACCATTCCATATCAGGTCAGTTTGTTATCAAAGCCTGTACCCCCAGAATATGCCCTCTCCTCAAACGGAACTGTGGTCCATAAGAAAGACTTAATCATGTTTGAAAAGGCCTTAGAGGCCAGGAATAAAAATTGTCAATCCAAGAATGTGATTATGGCTACTAGTACTAATCCCCTCACCTTCAGCCACCATGGTAAAGAACCACCTCCATCTATACATACTGCATATGACACTGGTTCAGAAGGCTGGGACTCTGAAGACTCAATGGACATGCCACTGCAATTCGCACGACATCCTAATGGTGGTCCTGGACGACGTAATGGCCTCCTCGGAACCACCACAATTATTCCCCACAGAGATCCAAAAGAGGATTTTGTACCCTTTGATCGCTCTCTATCTGCCGAGTTCACTGACAGAGAATATACACCTTCCTCACCTATCTATGGTACAGCATTAGCAACTATGACTAACCATTTCTATCAAGGTCCTCCAGGTCCTCAAGCTACAGATTCTGGTACCCACGACCCGGTTCCCTATATGCACATTCCAGAGGTTAAGCCGAGAGGTCCTGGGACTCCATCTACAGAACGACTTCAACTGAAGACACTCGCCAAGATAGCAGTGCCCGCTGCCAGAGCTTCGTTTCAAGCCAAAGAGCCAGCTGACGATACTTTAGTTCCTGCTGAAGTGTTTGCTGCCACATCACATCATGACTGTTACCATGAAACCCACTGAAGAAACTTCGGCCTGTACTTTGACTGATGCCATACCTGAGACGTGAGACTATGAACGGACAACAGTTGATCATAGAATCTTTGCAAAACCGGTTACAGAATACTCATGACTACATATTACCCCCACTTCTTAATACCTCTGCTTCTCACGTTTGCATCGAACCGGCAGCCCATCCCTAATTCCGAGGCCTTCATTCTAAATAATCATGTCTTTTATTAATCTGGAAATTACCTCTTCCTTTCACAGTTTTGAAAAAATACCACCGAACCTTGAAATGGATGAAGAAGATTGTGAGCTTTGGAGAATGTCATTGGTAAGAAATTGACAAACACACAGTACCCCAAGATGTAAGGCTAGGGTCAGACGAACGCATTTTTCACGTTGTCCGTGAAAAAGTGCGGTAGAACGAACGTACGTATTTTTTCCCGGAATACGCGATAGCGGTCATACGATGCGCATTTTCGTCCGTGATTTTGTACGGATCATCAATAAAACACTTTTTGTGTCTGGACGTTATGTTAGCCGGACATTAGCAGCGTCTGACGTCTCCTAATCACACACACACGCCGCTATGCGGCCGCAGCGCACTCTGTACGTCAGTAGTAGCGGTTTGACGTTCTCGAAAAAATGCGTTCGTTGGCCACTTGCATTGCACGGACGAACTTTCGTGCGGCCGTTCGTCGTATGTTCCCCGGCATTGGACGTCATTTGCTGCTAGCACGGCCGTGATTTTGTGTGGCTAAACGCACGTGAAAAATGAGTTCGTCTGACCCTAGCCATAGAAACAGGAAACTTGGAGTAGTTTTACAATTATTTGTAATGTAAATAAAAATATCAAATTTGTATAAATATATACACACACATAAAAATATGGAACTATATACACAAATATAAAACTATATTACAGAATAAAATAAGATATAATATATACACAGTAATTTAAAATATAATTACAAAAATTATAAATATATATATAGTATTTTAAGATATTAAATAAAATTGTTATTTACAATATTTTTACAATATTTGAATAATATATTTACAATATATAAATAATTTAAGCTGAATATTTTATATTTACAATAAATATACAATAATTGATAAATAATATATTTACAATAAAAAAAATTGAAAAAGTATATTACCTAGAAGGATACATTGGTATTTCTCTTGTTTTCAAGTATGTCCTGGGATCTTTACAAATATATATATACAGTTGTGTTCAAAATTATTCAACCCCCAATGCTGTAAAGGGTTTTAGGGAATTTAGTGACATTTGTAATTGTATTCAGAATGAAATCCTACAAGGACTTTTTAAAGAACCATATGCAACTAAAATGACATCAATTGGTTTTGTAATACAGTAGTAAATGTTTCTTTGGTGAATTCTTCATTGACACAATTATTCAACCCCTTAAAGACTACCACTCTGAAGAACAGAGGTTCATTCAAGTGTTTTCAATCAGGTATTGAAAACACCTGTGGATGTCACGGAGCAGCAATAAAGCATAATAAGCACCAATTAGGCAGCTTTAAAATGACTGTGATACTCAGCTCCTTCTAGACATTTACTGGTGTGGTTACAAACATGGTGAAGTCAAGAGAATGGTCCAGGAAGACTAGAGAAGAGGTGATTACTCTTCACAGGAAGGGCAATGGCTATAAGAAGATTGCAAAGATGTTAAACATACCAAGAGAGACCATAGGAAGCATCATTCGCAATTCAAGGCAAAGGGCACTGTTGAAACGCTACCTGGTTGTGGCAGAAAGAAGATGCTGACTTCGACTGCTGTGCGCTACCTGAAGCGTAGAGTGGAGAAAAGTCCCCGTGTAACTGCTGAGGAACTGAGAAAAGATTTGTCAGATGTGGGTACTGAAGTTTCAGCTCAGACAATACGGCGCACACTGCGTAATGAAAGCCTCCATGCCAGAACTCCCAGGCGCACCCCCTTGCTGTCTCCAAAGAATAAGAAGAGTCGACTGCAGTATGCCAAAAGTCATGTGGACAAACCACAGAAGTTTTGGGATAGTGTTCTGTGGACTGATGAAACAAAATTAGAACTGTTTGGGCCCATGGATCAACACTATGTTTGGAGGAGAAGAACAAGGCCTATGAAGAAAAGAACACCTTGCCTACTGTGAAGCATGGTGGGGGGTCAATCATGCTTTGGGGCTGTTTTGCTTCTGCAGGTACAGGGAAGCTTCAGCGTGTGCAAGGTACCATGAATTCTCTTCAGTACCAGGAGATATTGGATGACAATGTGATGCAGTCCGTCACAAACCTGAGGCTTGGGAGACGTTGGACCTTTCAACAGGACAATGATCCCAAGTATACCTCCAAGCCCACTAGAGCATGGTTGCAGATTAAAGGCTGGAACATTTTGGAGTGGCCATCGCAGTCACCTGACTTAAATCCGATTGAGAACCTCTGGGGGGACGTAAAGAAAGCAGTTGCAGTGTGCAAGCCTAAGAATGTGACTGAACTGGAGGCTTTTGCCCATGACGAATGGGCGAAGATACCCGTAGATCGCTGCAAGACACTTGTGTCAAGCTATGCTTCACGTTTAAAAGCTGTTATAACTGTAAAAGGATGTTGTACTAAGTACTAAGATTGAATGTCACTTGGGGGTTGAATAAAACTGATAATGATGTGAGCACAGAAAAGACATTTGTGCTTATTTCATTATAAATGTTATGTTATATTTGTCTGACCTACACGTGCCTCTTTGATTTAATTGTAAGCAAGATGACTGAATGATCAAAATCAATGTCAAACTGGCCAAAACACTCAATTTCAGTGGGGGTTGAATAATTTTGAACACAACTGTATATATATAAATAACAATCATTTTTCAACACGTTGGTCATGTCTCCAATTCTACCCCCACACATTTTTCACACCTTTGGCTAGGCTTTCCCTTCGTTTACACACGTCTCACACACCCTCATCCATGTCACTTTCACACACATTACCTCACACTCCATTTATTCTCATTGCATATTTCTTCATTCATCTAATATATTTACTGCAGCGATACACCCACAATTTGTCTTCTATTCAAACCCATTCACCATTTTTTCACTTTTCATTGTTTTCGCATCACAGCCGCGCTATCAAGAGCTTTATGCACATTATCTTCGTTTCTAGTGTCCCTTTAGATCGAGAATGAATTATGGCTTGACATCCCCATTATGTACATTTAAAACACCTCTTAGAACATTTTGGCTTCATATGGTCACCTTATACATCTTCGTGGCTATATCCACTCTTCACTTCCTCTCCCACATAGATTTAAACGTCAGTCAGTGGTGTCGCTGGGTGGGGGCGGGGGGGCGGCCCGCACCAGGTGACACCCGCGGCTGGGTGACACCGTCACCAGCTGTTTGCGATTGAGGAGGATTTTTTTTTCCATCCGCGGGGCCGCACGTGCAGATTACCGCCCCCCTTCCCTCATGGAGGAGGTGATCGGATGTGGAGGATCCTGGATCATCATGCTGCCGCCTGCGGCCAACGGCCATCTTTGATTTGCCAGTCACCGTGATCGGATGGAGCCTGGAGGATCATGCTGCCAGTGCCGCCCGCGGCCTTCTTTGATGTTTCACGTGCAGCGTGGCGACGGCGTGCTCGAGTGTCTGTGCAGATAGAGATTAATGCGGCGCAGCGCGGCAGCATGATCCTCCACATCCATCCATGATGGATGGATGTGGAGGATCATGCTGCTGCTCTGCGCGCATTAATCTCTATCTGCACACAGCGACACTCGAGCACGCCGTCGCCACGCTGCACGTGACGCATCAAAGATGGCCGCGCAGATCCCACCCCCTCTGATGCGTGATGCCACCCACACGCTAGAGGGAAATCAGAGCTGCGCCTGCACCTGCACGCTGACACCTCTCATCGGCGGTAGCCCGCCCACCGCCCTAACAGCTCCCTCGTGGCGCATTTTCTTTAGAAGCGCGCGGGAGCTGAGGCGTGTACGGTGCGTGGTGCCTCCTGCTCGGCTGCTCCCAGTCCCTCACCTGCTGCCTGGCTGTCTTCTTGAGGACTCGAGTCGGGAGAGACAGAGTGTGACTAGACTGTGAGTCTGTGTGAAACAGCTGAGCTGACAATTGTAATATTTAACACAGTAAAAAATAGTGTTTTTTGCCTGTGTTCTCAAGTTCTAAAATTTTAGAATATATGGAGTTATTATTTTGAAATCTTGAGAACACAGGCAAAAAACAGTCTGTTGTTACCACATTGCCAAACCCAAACACTGGCATTTTATGAAAATAAGCCCCATAGTGTGTCAGTTTGTTTTCATTTACTCACTTAAAAAAATCAAATGGTTTAAGAAATTCTCAAATAACTCTGTACAGCAATAATGTCCCTCTATCATTGCAAATTGTCCTCCAGACCACCACTCTTTGTTTTTATCAATTAAATTAATTTGTTTAGCTTCACGAACGATGAAGAAATCCCAAACTCCCTAACTTGAGGCAGAATACCTTATGAAACCCCAGTCTCTGACACAATCTAATATAATCCTTGTCAAAGTCCAGCTAATCAACAATCTCTCCCTTAATCACAGCCGCTTTCTAAAGAGGTGACAGTTTATATACTGTTCAGAAGACACTTGTTCGATATAAAATATAATTCCCACTATTCACAATTTATTTTATTTAAAAATGTCACTTTTTTTTTAACATTGACATTCATTTTTCAATATGTCATCAAAGTTGTGCATTCCAGCTGGCAATATACACTTCACTTTTGTTTTAGTTTATTTTATGTGACAAAATAATACACTATCTTATTCCTTATAGATTTTATTGCTTAAAAAACTAATTTTGTTCTATCAAACAAAACAAAATAGTTTGTGAAAAATGTAGTAAATTTTTCCTCACATTTATAAGACAGTTCTTTGATGATTGGAATAGAGGTTATTTGAAGTGGAAACATCAGCAGTAGTGTGACAACTCAGTGACAGCTGTGTGGTCTGCTGCTGCCTTCAGCCTCTCCTCGGCTGCTCTGCCTCTGCTTCTCATCCAATTCCTGTAATCCTCAAGTACGTCACTCACACAGACATCAATGAATCGTCATCGACGCACCTC
This sequence comes from Leptobrachium leishanense, assembly GCA_009667805.1. Taxonomy (NCBI): domain Eukaryota; kingdom Metazoa; phylum Chordata; class Amphibia; order Anura; family Megophryidae; genus Leptobrachium; species Leptobrachium leishanense. The sequence continues at coordinate 554,228,395 of CM019063.1, forward strand.
TGATCAATCCATCCATCCATTTTTTTGGTGTAAATTAAAACTAAGAACCGTCCGTGACGTCAATGTTTTTTTTAAGGTGCTTGTGGACGTCCGTGTGTGTGTGGTTGTTGTGGTCCTCCTCCAGTTTCCTCTCCTGCTTGTTTGCAAATTGCCTAACCGGGGCGAGGTGGGGCTAACCGGGGGAGGGGGGGCTAACCGGGGGAGGGGGGGCTCTGTGTGTGCGACTCACGACTGATTTGTTTGTAATTTTGCAGAATGGGAATTAATTTATTTGTGTATTCTCTATGGAAGAAATTGTTCTAATAGACTATATTCACCTCTTTATATTATAAAGAAGTGGGGATTTTTAAGACAGACGGGAATTGGGAAGATTGTCTAGGACTGTGTGAAAGCTTTACAGCCAGGTCGGGGGATGGGGTAGCAGCACGCTGAAGACACAGCAACTTCAACTTGACTTTTTTTAGAAGTTCTATATCACTGTCACTGCCCCCACTGGGAGGCTATTCCATGTATCTACTTCCTCTGTTATACAGATGGGGCATTGATATTAAGGTGATCATGTTTTCTGATCCTAAACTCGCATTTCTAGTTATATTAACAATCACTATCCAAAGTAAGAAATAATCTATCCCTATGAAGCGCTGCAGCAGTCTATGTATAGGATAATTGGAGCATGTAGTTAAAAGACACACTGTCTGTATTTCCCGAAAATGCCAAATAATTTTTTTCCTCAGACATTGAGAACTTATTGGTCACATCTAGAATCACTGCTAAACCCCAACAAAAGTAAGCGGTATAAGCAAGATGATCTTAATGAACTCATCCTCTTGGCTTCAACGTTTCTATGCTCCTTGGACGCCGATCAGATTCATGGATTCTCAGCTGAACTCACAAAACATTTTGATGATGAAGTAATTAAAAGTTCCTTAATTTAATTTAAATTGCAGTGTCACTGTCAACCCCTGGTTGTTTGGGATCCTCCTGTCCTTGTTGGCTGCTGAAGAAGGAACATTTATAACCAGACCGGCTCACATACGAGATAAAATAGATATTCCACGCGACCTGGATTACAAAGAGCAGGTGAGGAAAGAAAACAAAGGTCAACATAGCCTGTGGGGGCGGGGCGGGGGTTATCAAACTGCGTGAGTCCGACTTGTACTCGAGTCGACTCGTGACTGAGCACCGGAGGAGCCCACTCGTTGGATTCAGCACTCCATGACGAGTGGGTGACCTTGTTCCTAAGAAACACGTTTAACTCTTTAAAAATGAAGAAAAAAAATAATCAAAATAAATGCCATGGTTCAGCTTAACCCCCTGTTACAAACGGCTCGTCGAGCCCCTTCCGACGTATAAATAATATTCAAAGTGTTTGCCTCCTTAGGGCAATGTTATAATCAAATGATTTCCTTTTCTTCATGGACGTGGCGCGCGTGTTTGAAATAATTCCTTCGAGCCTCCGTAATAAAACCCGCGTGTCTTTGTTACTTAATATCGTGGCGTTGGTTAACTTGCTAATAACCTTTGCGTCGCTTGTAGAAAGAAATGGTGGTGGAAATTGAATTGCATTGTATGCCGCTTCACTCCTTGCTGTGGCTGAATATTCATTTTGTCGGCTTACGGTCCCAAGTAATGGATCAGAGATTAGAGCGCCCCACGCAGGAATCGTTACGCGGACCAAAACCAAATTGCTTTTTAACAAATTAAATTCTACCCACCACAAAAATAAAACTTGCAGCAGTGTGTATGAGCAATGAGCGTATCATAGATCTCCACAACAATAAAACTCAGCAATCAGTGGTGTATATCAGCGTATCACAGAGGTCCACAACAATAGAATGAACAATGAAGCTGCCCTAACTGACTTGCTCATTTCCCATGATGCCAGAAAGTGTGGTGGTGACTGATGATCCAATGCGTAATAATGCACTGTGCCATCGAAAACTTAAAACCGCTGCACTTTTTGAACCCTGCTGCCTCAGTCATGTGAGGTGTCACTGGAAAGGGGGGGGGGTGGTTTGCACAGACCTTTTGTGAAATATAAGCATGTAAGTCTTTCCCTTACTTTAACTGTGCATTTTAGTGGTCGCCTGCATCAAGTCTTGGCGTATGTGTTAAAAACAAAAGCAAGTATTAACCACTTGAATGCTAAGGACGCGCTCAGCATTCCCGGGTTCCGGCCGATCGCTGGCCCCTCCGGTGCGGGCTGACATCCTGGATGTCAGCCGCGCATCCGGACCAGCAGCCGCCAGCATTAGGTGTCATCGCGGGGGCGCGATGACACCTAATTCAGGCGCCCCCCCGCATGTGCGGAGGAGGCGCCTGAAAGGGAGGGGGGAGGTCCTTCGGACCTCTCTCCCTCCGATCGGCGGCGCACAGGGGTTAACCCAGGCATCATTTGGAAGGGCACAGCCTGCCCTTCCAAATGATGCCTGGCATTAACCCCTGGGGAGCTGGATCGCGAATCGGCGCTGAAAAGCGCCGGTTCGCGATCCTTTCCCGGAGCTGGCCGACATCTTGGATGTCGGCCAAGCCTCCGGGAACTCCCCCAGAGGACTGGCGTCATCGTGCGTAGCACGATGACGCCAGTCCTAGACTTAACCCCTAACTGCCACCAACTGTGGAGATAGGGAGTTCATTGGAACTCCCTATCTCCCGATCCGTGGCAGTTAGGGGTTAAATTTTGGTATCGTTGGATCGGCCAGAGCATGGCCGTTCCAACGATACCAAACACTACAGTGAAAAATTTTGTAAAAAAAAAAAAAAATAAAAATAAAAAAAAAAAAAAATTAAACACTTTTTTTTTTTTTTTTTTGGGTTTGTTAATGCAGCAATATTGTTCCCATTTCAATTATAATGTGAACAATGATGCTGCACTAACGATTTTTGTATGCGGTGCGTTTGTTAAAAATAGTGTCATTTTCCCCAAAAAAAAATGTAACGAGACCCCATCTCTAATTTTTTTAACAAGCGCACCCCATACAAAATATAACCGCAATTGCTCGCATGTTAAAATGTGGAAAAAAACACTTTACACATTGTAAATTATTGAAAATACATATTTTATTGCATTTTTTGTTATAATATACAGACATGACATAACGTATACATATAATAATGACATATTATGAATCTACCGAGTCTGACGGAAAGAACGATATATAATATGTCTGGGTCATATACTAAAATAAGCCTTCAAAACACGTTTAAACATGATGAGCAAAACCGGTAAAAATGACCTCAGCACAGGGGCGGGAAAAGCCACAGCAGCGAAAGGGTTAATCCATTTGACTGATCTAACAGAATATCATTGGTATTAATGCAGGAATACATTCCATCATGCCTCATGGGATACATACATCAAAGTGGACACCAGCAAAGGAAATCAAAAGAAGCAAGACTGAAATCCATGAAAATGCTTTCTGGATCCATGCTACAGTATGTCAAAAGACCAGATGATGGCCAAGGTACATCAGAAGACACTACTTGTCATTCTGCAATTCATAAAGCTGCTAGCATGCATTCTGCAGGACAACAAGAAGCTGAAATGCCAGAATCTGAAGCACAAGAAGGAGTAGAAAGGGAAGAGTCTGATGCATCAGAGAGTGATGCAAGCAATAGTGAAGACACTGTAAAAGAGATGAACGTCATTAAGGAGAAAGATTTACAAATTCTAAGTGATGTATCTTTCTGGGAGATACCAGTTCCAGATCATATTCGGGTTGAAATCCTCAAAAGGGTAAGTGCTTCTTTTCAGAACAAAGATGGACCGTTCGGTGTTTCAAAGAGACAAGGTGCGGAAGCAAAAGGAGATGTGCGCCAACTGTCCAAAGATTGGTTTTACAAGGTGATGCCAGATGGCAAAAAAAATCTGCGGTCATGGATGGTTTACTCACCTGTCAGTGAGAATGTATACTGTTTTTGCTGCCGATTATTTGCCTATGGTACTACAGCTACAACCTCAAAATTCGTGACTGGGTTTCAAAAGTGGTGGAAACTAAGCCCGAAAGTACATAACCATGAGACATCTGAAGACCACCTAGGTTGCGTTGAGAAATGGGAAACGTTGGCAGCAAGACTGAGGCTGCACAAAACCATTGACACAGAAACTATTACTTTGATGGAAATGGAGAAGAAAAAGTGGAGGGACATCTTGTACAGATTGCTGGACGTCACATTGTTTCTTGCCATGCAGAATCTAGCATTCCGTGGCCACAAGGAAGATGAATCTTCATTTAATAAAGGGAACTTTCTTGAGATGGTTGCCATCCTTTCTAAATATGACCCAGTACTGAACGAGCACTTCATGAGATTAAAAAAGAGCACTGGTAGATATAAAGTCTCTGTTTCATATCTTGCCCCGCAAACTCAGAATGAGTTCCTAAGCATCTTAGCAAATCATGTGACAGAAAAACTTGTCATGGATATAAAGAACGCTAAATCCTTTGGCATCATGTTTGACAGCACACCTGACATCTCACATACAGACCAGATGACAGAAGTTATTAGATATGTTAAAATCAGCAATAGGAAAGTTGAAGTAATGGAAGTATTTTTAGGATTTTTTGCTTTAAAGGGGAAAAAGGGTTAATGACCTCAGCTCAGATATCCTCAAAAAACTGGAAAATGACGGACTGGACATAATGATGTGTCGCTCTCAAGGATACGATAATGCTGCGACGATGGCTGGAATCCATGGAGGTGTTCAAGCCATTATTAAAGAAAAAAGTAAAAAAGCTATTTTCAGTGGATGTGTGGACCATTCTCTCAATTTGTGTGGTCAGCACTCTTTTACTGAAAATGCATCGTGGGTCAAGTTTTTTGGAACTCTTCAGACAATGTTTGCAGGTTCAAGCCATAGATGGGATGTGTTAATGACCCACACTGGTGTGTCAGTAAAACGACTATCAACAACACGCTGGAGTGCTCATTATGCTGCAGTTAAGCCGGTAAGAGAAAATTTTGATAATTTTGTGGCAGCGATTAAAGCTCTTTGTGCTCGGGATGAAAATTTGGACACAAGAGCAGCAGCAGAAGGTCTTTTGCCGGCTGTCTGTGATTTTACTTTTCTTTGCTACTTGTATTTCTGGAGTGATGTGCTTCGGGAAGTTAATGTCGCACAGCTGTACATGCAGACCAAGGTGGTGACCCAACTAGAGACACTAAGGCTTTTTCTGTACGAAGAGCGCAGTCATCTAGTGGAACATGCAATTCATTGTGCGCTTTTAAAATCTGAGGAATATGGAATTGCTATAGAAAGAAGAGCCAGGTTCAAGAAGAGGATGCCAGGGGAGCGATCAACTGATGCTGGAATTACAAGTATGCAGGAAGAAAATAAGAGGCAGATGCTTGAGTGCATAGAACGCTTCCATTGTGAACTACAGATCAGATCAGGAGCCATGAAGAAAGTAGCAGGAATGTTTGAGTCTGTTCAAGCTAAGAGTCTCATCTGTGCTGCAGAGCAAGAGCTAAAGATGTCCATTCCAAAACTTACCACGTTTTATGATGAGGTGTCTGAGAGTGAACTCCTACTGGAAATTCCAAGACTCAGAAGGCACCTGAAAGCAGCAAACATTAATTTGGACAGGGCCAAAGAATGGGCTGCATTAGATGTTCTGGCATTCATAGCTGAATGGGATGTCATAGAATCCCTTCTAAACCTTTCACTCAGCCTAAAATTATTTTTAACAATATGTGTGTCTGTGGCTTCATGCGAGCGGAGCTTTTCAAAGCTAAAACTTATAAAAAACCATTTGCGATCTACAATGGGCCAGTCAAGGCTTTCTGATCTTGCAATGTTATCTGTTGAAAGCGAGTTAGCAAGAAAGATTGATTTTGAAGAAGTGATAAACAATTTTGCCACATTGAAGGCCAGAAAAGGGAAGTTCTGATTTATTCAAGATGTTAACAAAACGTTTGTGTATTAAGTTTATTCCTTAAAATAAACATTTTCTAAATAAATTCGAATTCCTTTGTATTCATCATATGATCTGGTAATATTATGGTGTAATTTTGCTAGGAATAAATATCTCTACTATTGTCTTACATTTAGCGTTATGTGGGAGTGCTGCATATGAGTAACAATAGTTTACATCATTTTGTGTAAAACTGGGGGGCGGCTCGTCGCTCAAGTCGAGGGGGTGACACCATGAGTTACTGCACCGGGTGACGCCACTGACGTCAGTACAGATCTGGGGGGCCGTATATTATTCATTGACCCATACACTTCCTTCAAATCTCCTCTAGTTCCTCACTTATAGCCCACACATTTTCACACATCACATTCTTGATACACACATACACACATCTCTTCCCACTTTTCCACACTGTTCTATTTATATCTTTTTAAGTTGTTTTGATTCTTTTTCTTTACAGCGTTTATATATCTACTTTTCTGTAGCGATTTATATTAACATATATTTTTTATTTGTATTCAGTTTATCATCATGGCTCATTATCCATGGGTTTGCTTTACTGTCAGGTGACTAAGAACCTCCGCATATACAACTTCTGTTTGTATTGTTTATTTAGATATACGTTGCACCATGGCTGGACATTTTCTTGGACATTCTTGTGGACTTCCGCCCTGTTATTTCACTCTCAACATTGTCCAATATGTCTTAGCGTGATTGGTTCCAACAGTGTCGCTCCGTACAATTTTTTTTCTGCGCCCATACACATATTTTTCCTGTTATTTACGTCCCTCCGTGATGTTGTTTTTAATCACAGCGCAGACGCGTCTCCCCGGTTACCATTAGGCAGAGCCGCTGCCGTCGCTGTACACTGACGTCACTATCATGCGAACTCGCCTACAGCCGGACGCCGCGCCCTTCGGGGACTGGACGCCTCGCCAGGTGGCATGCTACAAGTGTGGTAAGTGATTCGTTAATGTTTCACATACTCTTTATTTATATTCGATGCCCACTACCTTGATAAAGGCCCCTGTGAGGGCCGAAATGTCAGCTTTTGATGCACTTGGGCATCTTTTTTAATGCTTAATTAATAAACATTATTTTTTTATTATTCTTTCTTAAGCCCTGGTGTGCGCCTTTCTCTTTTTTGGTTTGTGTGTGTGTATATATATATATATCTATCATATATATCATACCAAATGAAAAAGGACGCACACCAGGACTTAGAGCAAACTGGTAAAAACAAAGTTTAATCCATATAAATTAAAAGATGCCCAAGTGCATCAAGAAAGCGACGTTTCGGCCCTCACAGGGGCCTTTATCAAGGTGGTGGGCACAGGGTGAATACCGGGTATTTATAGAAAGTATGTGAAGCATACATGAATCACTTACCCAGTTCATAGCGTGTTTGCCTGGCGAGACGCGTGGACCCAAAGGGGCGTGGCATCAAGCTGTGGGCAGGCACGCTGGGAAATGACGTCAGTATACAGCGACCCTAGCGTCTCGCCTGGATGGTAACCATGGAGACGCATCTGCGCTGAGATGTTAAAAACAACAAGGAGGACAGTAATGTACGTTTAACTAGACAATAAATAAATAAATGAACACTAAGGAGCATCTGACAACACAACGTGTAGATACAGATTATATCGAGGAGGCATACTAACTAAACGAGCTGTCACTGGGATGCGCAGCCGCGAAGCCGTGTGTAAAACGAGGAATACGGAGCACAATACATGGAGAATCTGGGGACACAATGTGATAATATCTATCGGGTGCATAGGAAATAATACCATAAGTTAAGGACCAGGACTCAGCTGTTTCTAGAACACCATGAAAATAGCAATGAAGAAAAAATTAAAAGCAAAAATTAAACCAACATAAAAAATGTGATGATGAGAAGTGGGAGGAAACTACATTTCTATTTCACATATCGTTCACCTTTTTATCGGTTTCTTCATTCACATTTTTTACTCTCACACACATACCTACATACTTGATTATTTTTATTTTTGTTTCATTTATCTCCACACATCACATTCATACACACACACACACTCACACAACACACACATACTCACCCACACATACTCATTCACACATATTCATTCACACATATTCATTCACACATACTCACCCACACATACTCATTCACACATATTCATTCACACATATTCATTCACACATACTCACCCACACATACTCATTCACACACATTCACACACACACTCACACAACACACACATACTCACCCACACATACTCACCCACACATACTCACCCACACATACTCATTCACACATATTCATTCACACATATTCATTCACACATATTCACTCACACACATTCACTCACCCACATTCACTCACCCACACACATTCACTCACACACATACTCACCCACACATACTCACCCACACATACTCACTCACACATACTCACCCACACATACTCACCCACACATACTCACCCACACATACTCACCCACACATACTCACTCACACACATTCACTCACACATACTCACCCACACATACTCACCCACACATACTCACCCACACATACTCACTCACACATACTCACCCACACATACTCACTCACACATACTCACTCACACACATTCACTCACACACACTCACCCACACATACTCACCCACACATACTCACCCACACATACTCACCCACACATACTCACTCACACATACTCACCCACACATACTCACCCACACATACTCACCCACACATACTCACTCACACACATTCACTCACACACATTCACTCACCCACACATACTCACCCACACATACTCACTCACACATACTCACCCACACATACTCACCCACACATACTCACTCACACACATTCACTCACACACATTCACTCACCCACACATACTCACCCACACATACTCACTCACACATACTCACCCACACATACTCACTCACACATACTCACTCACACACATTCACTCACACACATTCACTCACCCACACATACTCACCCACACATACTCACCCACACATACTCACCCACACATACTCATTCACACATATTCATTCACACATATTCACTCACACACATTCACTCACCCACATTCACTCACCCACACACATTCACTCACACACATACTCACCCACACATACTCACCCACACATACTCACTCACACATACTCACTCACACATACTCACCCACACATACTCACCCACACATACTCACCCACACATACTCACCCACACATACTCACTCACACACATTCACTCACACACATTCACTCACCACACATACTCACCCACACATACTCACTCACACATACTCACCCACACATACTCACTCACACATACTCACTCACACACATTCACTCACACATTCACTCACCCACATACTCACCCACACATACTCACCCACACATACTCACCCACACATACTCACTCACACATACTCACTCACACACATTCACTCACACACATTCACTCACCCACACATACTCACCCACACATACTCACCCACACATACTCACCCACACATACTCACCCACACATACTCACTCACACATACTCACCCACACACTCACCCACACATACTCACCCACACATACTCACCCACACATACTCACTCACACACATTCACTCACACACATTCACTCACCCACACATACTCACCCACACATACTCACTCACACATACTCACCCACACATACTCACTCACACATACTCACTCACACACATTCACTCACACACATTCACTCACCCACACATACTCACCCACACATACTCACTCACACATACATACTCACTCACACACATTCACTCACACACATTCACTCACCCACACATACTCACCCACACATACTCACCCACACATACTCACCCACACATACTCACCCACACATACACATACTCACCCACACATACTCACTCACACACATTCACTCACACACATTCACTCACACATATTCACTCACACATATTCACTCACACACATTCACTCACACATACTCACCCACACATACTCACCCACACATACTCACCCACACATACTCACACACACATACTCACCCACACATACTCACCCACACATACTCACCCACACATACTCACATACACATACTCACCCACACATACTCACATACACATACTCACCCACACACATACTCACACACACATACTCATTCACACACATTCACTCACACACATTCACTCTCACACATTCACTCACTCACACACACTCACATCCTGAATCTTATTCATGCAGTTCACTACATTTCAATATCACCACGAGATACAAACCATTTCTATCCATATTCACACAGTCTATTATCCACTAATTATGTCTCACTCTGCCATTAGGGTTTCAAATACCATCTTCTTTTTGGCATCTTACTAGACTATCACGGCTATACATGTCTATTACTGGCACACACCATCATACTGTTTTTGTATTCATCGTTCTGGCATATTAATTATTATCTTGTTTTTATAAAGCGCCAACATGTTCCGTAGCGCTGTACAATGGGAAAGCACAAACATGAGACATACATGATAAATAAGGAAAAGACAACCCTGCCCAAAGGATAGCTTATCTAGAAAGTACAGCACTTTAACCAAGTGCTCAGCAGGACATCCCGTGAGTTTACAATCTAAGGGACGGGGTAAGTGAAACAGATGGGAGCAGAGGGAAGGTGAAGCTGGTTGCTACTCTAGAAGAAATGTTGTGATGGTTCCGTGGGAAGGACCAGAAGGTTGGGCTGAGTAAAGGTAATTAGTGAGAGAAGTGGAAACAGCTGTAAAGGAGACCTTAAATTATGGACCGGGCCTGGGTGGGCGGGACTGCAGAGTGGAGAATCTTGGGTCTGTGATTGTCATTGTCATTGAGGGCTTCAAAATAGAATGGAGATTTACCAAGTGTGTCCTTAAAAACTATACGGCAGGAGGAAGGAGGAGGAGCAGGAGCAGGAAGAGGGGGGAAGGAGGAGGAGCAGGAGCAGGAAGAGGGGGGGAAGGAGGAGGAGCAGGAGCAGGAAGAGGGGGGGAAGGAGGAGGAGCAGGAGCAGGAAGAGGGGGGAAGGAGGAGGAGCAGGAGCAGGAAGAGGGGGGGAAGGAGGAGGAGCAGGAGCAGGAAGAGGGGGGAAGGAGGAGGAGCAGGAGCAGGAAGGGGGGGGAAGGAGGAGGAGCAGGAAGAGTGGGGGGGGAGGAGGAGAAGCAGAGGTAAAGACCAGGTAAATTTTTTTTATTTTTTTTAAGTAAAATGGAGGGTACATTGAACCAAGGAATCAGCCAGAAATTAATACATTTAAAAATAAAATACAGTTGCAAGAATGGGGTTCTTTGGAGGATAGCATAGGATGGCATTCTGAGATCCTGCTACCTTAGGCTGGTTCTGGGGTGCTGGTCAGAGTATTCTTATTCAGGTTCCAGGGTGCAGAGTGGAGAATCTTGGGTCTGTGATTGTCAGTGTGTGCTGCAAAATAGTGTCAGGAATGACACCGGGGTGGCACCGCAGGTTCAGGGAGTCTAAGCCCAGGATGCAGGGATGCTCTGAAGGTACCTTGGTTAGGCTGATGTTATGATCCGAGGCGTGGTACAATGGGGTTTATCCAGGAGAATAGTCAGCAGGCGATCCTAGGTCGAGGGACTGGTACAGCGGGATAGTCGTTGAAGCAAGCAGGGGTCTGATACACAGTAAGTCTTTAACAATAGTTCAGCGATGTTTGCCTGATAGACTTGCAATGCGAAGCCATGGTAGAAAGGTGGGAGTGTCTCTTTATTTGCAAGCAGGAGGGTGTGGTGTGTGTGGTGCTTGTGCTTTTACTGTTTAACCCCTCTCCTTGCTGGATTGGAACAGGGGGCAGCACTTTACATGTGCTGCCTGAGCAAGGAATGTGATCCTGGGGTGGTCAGCGATGGGGATCCTGACAAATAGAATGTTTTTCACTACACATCCATCATGTGCCCTAGTCTGGCACCCACTCATTGTAGTTTCCTCCCACTTCTCATCATCGCATTTTTATGTTGGTTTAATTTTTGCTTTTAATTTTTTCTTCATTGCTATTTTCATGGTGTTCTAGAAACAGCTGAGTCCCGGTCCTTAACTTATGGTATTATTTACTATGCACCCGATAGATATTATCACATTGTGTCCCCAGATTCTCCATGTATTGTGCTCCGTATTCCTCGTTTTACACACTGCTTCACGTCTGCGCATCCCAGTGACAGCTCGTTTAGTTAGTATGCCTCCTCAATATAATCTGTATCTACACGTTGTGTTGTCAGATGCTCCTTAGTGTTCATTTATTTATGCGTGCCCACCACCTTGATAAAGGCCCCTGTGAGGGCCGAAACGTTGCTTTCTTGATGCACTTGGGCATCTTTTAATTTATATGGATTAAACTTTGTTTTTACCAGTTTGCTCTAAGTCCTGGTGTGCGTCCTTTTTCATTTGGTTTTCATATTGTTCACTGGACTCTGCACCCAGGCACCAGTGAGTATATTTATGGCCACAGCTTATATATATATACCAATATACCATTCTCTCGAGGAGACCGATTTAAAGTGCCACGGTGCCTGCTTCCAAACGAAAATTTGTAGTATCGGCGTAGATGGAGCCGCACACGTGTCCTTGCTTTAAAACAATACATTTTATTGATAACATAAAATAAAACCGACGTTTCGGCTCAGACACGAGCCTTTCTCAAGGTTAACATATACACTTTACACCAACATATATATAGTGAAGGTAGACAGTTACTCGCCATTCCGATTGGTGCACCCTAATTGTTCACACACCTAGAGTGCATACATTTGATTTTCCACCAGGGCATTGTATTTGCATACGTACTCCTACGCATGGCGTGTCTGGTGTCCATGGAAACCACGGCAACTAGCCAAAAACAAACAATTTAAAAACAATCATGGAGGAAAAGGTAAGAAAGATACGCAAAGAAAACATGGAAATAACAGAATTTTAAAAGACGGTATACAGTGTACACAGCGCGACACAATGCATTGCTGAAAACTGACCATTGTAAGATTTATCAAGGATTTGGCAGAGCAAACGAAGTTGCAATATTGTGTGGAATAACTAAATTGTCCACATCGAGTTTTTAATGATTGAATAAAGTTGTGCAATGTTTGCAACAGTGATGCATTGTAGGAAAAGCTCTATGATTGGTTGGCTTCACTGTCAGTCACTTTTTTCACTAGTTTTCCACTCTAGTGCTTTTGCATCAATATAATATTATAATTCGCTTTTCCCTAAAGCCCCAGTCTAACGGTAAAAGATAATATGATTAAATAAAGTTGTGCAATGCACGTTGTTCACTGTTTAAGCAATTAAATAATCAAATCATCAGAATAAACGGATCTCATTTAAAAAAAACAATACGTCCGAAGGAACGAATCGGCAGGATTACCGTAACGACTGAGATACCGGAGCATCCGAAATACCATACGTCTAGTCTAAACAAAAATCAAAGAACAAGGTGGATCCTTTTAAACGAAAGAACAAAATTCCCCATATCACGAAAACCAAAATCGATCCTAAATCACGAAACGAAACGAAAATGAACAGAAATGGCCCGAAACAAAACGTAATGAAACAAAACGAATAAAAAATGCGTGCACATCCCTAGTTAAAATGGCGTGGATACATATGCCACGTCAGAGATGAATAAACTTAACCACATCTGGTTCACATTAATAGCATAAAGACGTTTCTTCACTATCAGGGTTATTAAAAAAGATCCGAATTGTGGCCGAAAGGGAACTGAACAGAGAAATTCAGCATACGGTTACCTTTCCTGGCCATTCGGCTATCCAGAGAGCAGGCAGTTCTCCAAATCCTGGCGAATTGCCTGCACATACGGTGCCTGTTCGGTGCCTGTTCGAGGGCAGTGAAATCCCCATAGAGAAGCACTGCTTCGGCTATTCAGAGAACACAAACCAGCAGTGAAAAGTTCCCGACATGCCCTGCCATTCAGTGGTTTCATTCGACAGGTTTATTCAGGTGAATCCCATAGACTTCAATGTTAAAAATATTCTCATTTTAATTCAATATCTAATAAACCGTTTATTATAATATTATGCAGTAAAAAGTCTCTTTATTTATTGATTTTTTTTTTAGGCTCTTAGGTATTTTTTTGGGATCTTTTTGTGAAAACTTTTTTTTTGTTTTTTAAATGTTCTTTCTTTTATCTGTAACAGCCCTTTTTATTTTCATTCATTGGATTTTATATGTAAATTTCAGACATTTTCGTTCTGTAGTTTCTTTGCAAACAGCGTTTCACTCTCCAAACATTCAAGCGTACTGTATTTTTTTTTTTCACTCCATTCGTCTGCAGTGTCGGCTTTTTCCGGTGGCTGCTCTGCGCTGTTATCGGTGGCTGCTCGGATTTCTCCGGCGTGTTCAGCAGGGTTAATCCAGATGTTTCTGCGGGTTTCGGGTTTTGCGGTGAGTGTTCGCGGGTTTGCGGCGGCTTTTCCCTGCACTACGACAGCCCTGTGGTGCTTGCTGAATACACTGCAGGGTCGCCGAAATGGGATCGCTAAATCGCACCTAATTGAAGAGCATGAAAAGTCACCGAACGTGCAGTGACTTTTCGATTCTCTTTGAATAACCCTGACTGTCTCTAGTGCAGTTTTTTTATCCTGAAATCAAATATGCAATCAGAATGTTCCATCAGGCATAGTTTTTTGTGACAGTCATTTTTTGTATAATATACTTCTATACATCAGGCTTTCTCTGTTAAGAATTTTGTAAATTAAAAAAAGTGGAATGTGGGAAAATTTATTCAGAATGGGTTGGAAATGCTTTGCAGGCTTATTCATGTTTAGCCATGTTGTATCACGTTTAGATATTGAATTGTTAAGGAGATACAGACAGACAGTATTGAACTTGTAGTGAGCCCATCAACATGTGTATTTTGTTTCTCTTTAGGTGTCGAGTTTTATGCTGTATCTTATTTTCATTTTTATGTTGTATTATGTTTAAGTAAAGTTTCAATATGCCAAGAAAGTGTTTAAATCATCCAAACAATTTCTGCTACGTGTGTGGTGAAGTAACCTTCAAGTCTCAGAGGTGACATTTCACAGCACTTTTAAGAAAGTGTTATGAACTTTATTTTGGGTCAAAAGTTGGTGACTTTCATAAAGACTGGGCCCCAAATATATGTTGTGTATCATGCATTAGACTTCTCACTGGATGGAAAAATGGTACACATCAAATGCCATTTGCAATTTCTATGATTTGGAGAGAAAAGAAGGACCGTTCGATGAATTAATAACTATGTGCTAATGTGAGGCTAATGTGCCTCTGCAATGAGGCCTGTGTTACATTGGTGCATAGTGCACAGTACTCTTCACAAAGTGTCCAGAATTCATGACCTTAAGTGATAACTCCGACTCAACTCATACTGAAGAAGAAAGAGACGAGAGAAGTGATCCTACATTTGAAGCAAGTTGTTTATCAGAACGCCACTTGGACTCCCACATAGACTTCTTCCCAGAAAATCTTGGGTCTGCGAGTGATGAACACGGTGAGCAATTTCATCAGCAGAGTTCTACGATGGAAAAGAGGTACCAAGTCAAATGGAGTTCCAGTATGCTGGCCGAATACTGTTGGACCATAAAGAGAGACATCCCAAAAGCAAAATATGGCCGAAAATCATCATTTAAAACTTTTCTGTTAAGCCAGAATGAGGTGTATATTTAACAGTGTTACGTAAGCACTAATTCTATAACAACTTTAAAGGTGTGCCAGACAAAACCCCTGCCCGTTGGAGAAAATGTGAACTCAGCAGCGTGACCAAGACCAGCGTGACCAAGACCAGCGTGACCAAGACCAGCGAGACCAAGACCAGCGAGACCAAGACCAGCGTGACCAAGACATTAGATTCCGTTAATTTAGCTCTTGTGAAAGAAATAAAGGTTCATTTTGTTGGCCAGTGTAACCAGGGGATCACTGTAATGACTGAAACATTCATATGATTCCGGGGTCACTCCAATAATAGTGACATTTAGTGATTTGGACCCAAAGCATTTTTGCTTAGGATAGAAGTAAAAGTCCTATGATATTCGCTACTGTGAGCCGGTTTAAATTAAAATGGGCTTTGTTACCCACAAATAGTGTAATTGACTTAGCGTGTCTATTAAAATCATGCTTTGTATTTTTTTGACACTTCTTCAAATCTCCTTTTACATCTGAAATATTTACACACATACTTGTTCGTCTTCTCGTACCCGCACCCCCAACTCTCACCTTCAGGACTTCTCCAAAGCTGCCCCTTTCTATGGAACTCCCTCACCGTAACATCAGACTCTCCCCGTCTCTCCAGTCCTTCAAGAAATCTCTGAAAACACATTACTATAGAGAAGCCTAATACCCGCTGTACATTTCATGCACCACCTTCCAACCCAGCTCGCATGCACCCCAATACTTCAGGTCCTCTATTTATCCTCACCTAGTGTGTCCCCCTCTCCTCTTAGATTGTAAGCTCTCAAACAGGGTCCTCTGTCCTACTATTCCGTGTGCTTAACTTGTATGTGTATTTGATACTACGCCTCCCCCATTGTACAGCGCTACGAAACTTGTTAGCGCTTTTTAAAAACTTGCAACTGTAACATTAATAATAATTTGGGGTCACTTTAACCACTTCAATGCTGAGGACGCGCTCAGCGTGTCCTCAGCATTACCGCTGGTATGCGGAGGACGCACTGAGCGCGTCCTCCCATTGGGGTCAGCGTTCGGTCGGGTTCCGGCCGATCGCTGGCCCCCCCGGTGCAGGCTGACATCCTCGATGTCAGCCCGGCATCCGGGACCGCAGCCGCCGGAATTAGGTGTCATCGCGATGACACCTAATTCAGGCGCCCCCCCCCCGCATGTGCGGAGGAGGCGCCTGAAAGGTAGGGGGGAGGTTCTTCGGACCTCTCTCCCTCCCGATCGGCGGCTCTGTGGGGGTTAACCCAGGCATAATTTGGAAGGGCACAGCCTGCCCTTCCAAATGGTGCCTGGCATTAACCCCTGGGGAGCTGGATCGCGAATCGGCGCTGAAAAGCGCCGGTTCGCGATCCTTTCCGGAGCTGGCCGACATCTTGGATGTCGGCCAAGCCTCCAGGAACTCCCCCTGAGGACTGGCGTCATCGTGCGTAGCACGATGACGCCAGTCCTGGACTTAACCCCTAACTGCCACCAACTGTGGAGATAGGGAGTTCCAATGAACTCCCTATCTCCCGATCCGTGACAGTTAGGGGTTAATGTTTGGTATGGTTGGATCGGCCAGAGCATGGCCGTTCCAACGATACCAAACACTACTGTGAAAAATTTTGTAAAAAAAAAAAAAATGAAAAATAAAAATAAAAAAATAAATAAAAGAAAAAAATTATAAAAAAAAAAATAAACACTTTTTTATATTTTTTTTGGTTTGTTAATGCAGCAATATTGTTCCCATTTCAATTATAATGTGAACAATGATGCTGCACTAACGATTTTTGTATGCGGTGCGTTTGTTAAAAATAGTGTAATTTTCCCCAAAACAAAATGTAACGAGACCCCATCTCTAATTTTTTAACAAGCGCACACCCATACAAAATATAACCGCAATTGCTCGCATGTTAAAATGTGAAAAAAAAACACTTTACACGTTGTAAATTATTGAAAATACATATTTTATTGCATTTTTTGTTATAATATACAGACATGACATAACGTATACATATAATAATGACATATTATGAATCTACCGAGTCTGACGGAAAGAACGATATATAATATGTCTGGGTCATATACTAAAATAAGGCTTCAAAACGCGTTTAAACATGATGCGCAAAACCGGTAAAAATGACCTCAGCACAGGGGCGGGAAAAGCCTCAGCAGCGAAAGGGTTAATAATTGTGACATTAATTATAAACAGACTTTGACCCGTCAAATTGCACATCACTTGACCGTGTGGGGTGTAAAGAGGGGTGATATACAGGACCCCTGCCTCTCCTTCCACGAGCCAATCAGTTTAAATGTAAATGACCAGTGCACAATAACGCACCATGTGCCGCCTCCACAGCAGAATGTTTAAAATGTTATGTGTCAGAGGTGCCATCTAGTGGCTGTTTGTTTCATACAACACTGGTACTCAGCCCTCCCGGATTCTGTGAGCTGCCTGGTCACATGTTTCCTCTGCTACAGCAAAGAATTGCAGGAGGAAGAACCCAATTTCCTCATCACAGGAGCTGAAGGAAGCATCTAGTCACAATCTCTATCCTCTATAGGAAGCATTGTCGGTAAGGACTCCAGCTTAGCTTCCCCCTAGCTATCTCACAGTTCCTATCAGCTTTAGAAGCATCCTATGTGCTGTGTATTCATTTCCCTTGCATTGAAGCCATCTGCTTTTCACATATTTGCAGCATGGCCTAAGTGTTTTGTACTGACACCCTGTTTTTGTGATGCTATGTGTTACTGCTAGACATGTGCATTCGTTTTAGTACTAAAACGATTTAGTCCGAATTTTGGGATAATTTAGTTTTAGTATGACTCAAGAGAAACGAAACTGCTCAGTACAAAAAACGAAAGAAACTAAAATAAAATGCACTACATTTTAGTTTCAGTCCTTTGTGATATTATATTGATGAGTGAAGGAGACCAGCAATGAAGAGCGCAACATCGCAACATCCGAAGTTCTGCACCCTCCACATGCCAATGCAGGAGGATGTTCTATACAGAGAGGGACATTAATTCAGGAGGATGTTCTATATATTATACAGAGAGGGGTATTAATTAATGCAGGTGGATGTTGTATACATTATACAGAGAGGGGTATTAATTAATGCAGGTGGATGTTGTATACATTATACAGAGGTGGTATTAATTAATGCAGGAGGATGTTCTAAACATTATACAGAGAGGAGCCTTTTTTTTTTAGCCCTTTAAATCCAGTGGCTGTGAGCGCTGAGATCGGCTGCTTGTTACATTATCTCTCAGTACAATGTATCAGGCTCAGCTGTTACAGTAACTGACTGCTGCTCATCACAGCGCTCAGAGTTTCAGTAAAACAAGGAAATAATATTGTTCTAACGTCTTCTATATAAAAATATTATTTACTAGTTTTACTGAAACTCTGAGCGCTGTGATGAGCAGCAGTCAGTTACTGTAACAGCTTTGCCTGACACTGGGCAGTATTACAATGTTGGTGCTAACTTAACCAGAGCTGTTGTAACTGAAAACCTCCATAGGCTATAATAGCTCTGGGAAGTTTACAACAGCTCTGGTTAAGTTTAGCACCAGCTATATAATATGGCCCACATTGTGCTGAGAGTGAGAGATACTGTAACAAGCAGCAATCTCAGCCCTCTGAGGAGCCACTACTATAGTAATTGTATCCACTGTTTTCGGATGAATGAAATTAGTTTTCATACTAAATAACTGAAAACGAATTTCTTTAGCAACTAAATAAATTGCATTTTAGTACTAATGCATTAGTTCAAAACGAAATTTTGTGCTGTGCACATGTCTAGTTACTGCTACAACAAATTTGTGTATATACAGGGCCGATGCTAGACTATTTTGCGCCCTAGGCAAGATCAGCTACTTGCACCCCCCAAAAAAAGGATGGTTACAATATATTGCCCCCAGCTCACATGGATGTATTGCCCCACCTCTCACATAAGTATATTGCCCCAGCTCTCACATAGGTATATTTGCCCCCAGCTCTCACATGGGTATATTTGCCGCCAGCTCTCACATGGATATATTTGCCGCCAGCTCTCACATGGATATATTTGCCGCCAGCTCTCACATGGATATATTGCCCCAGACTAGCATACACATGGATATATTGCCCCCAGACCAGCTCGCACATGGATATATTGCCCCCAGACCAGCTCACACATAGTTATACCCATAAGAGCTGGGGCAAATATAACTATGTGTGAGCTGGTCTGGGGGCAATATATCCATGTGCGAGCTGGACAGGGGGCAATATATCCATGTGTGAACCTGGGGGCAAATATACCCATAAGAGCTGGGGGCAAATATATTTGCCCCCAGGTTCACACATGGTTATATTTGCCACCCAGCTCACACATGGTTATATTTGCCACCCAGCTCACACATGGTTATATTTGCCCACCTGCTCATATGGGTATATTTGCCCCAGCTCATATGGGTATATTTTGCCCCAGCTCATATGGGTATATTTTCCCACCAGCTCATATGGGTATATTTGCCCCCTAGCTCATATGGGTATATTTGCCCCCTAGCTCATATGGGTATATTTGCCCCAGCTCATTTGGTTATATTTGCCCCAGCTCATATGGGTATATTTGCCTCCCCAGCTCTCACCTCTGGCTCCTGTCTGCTCACACCTCCTGTGCGCCCCACTGCCCCTCCTCTGCATGCCGCTGTCACTTATCTATCACTCTGCACGCTTGCACAGCATGATAGATAAGTGACAGCGACCGGTGGAGGTCTCGTCTGCACCCTAGACCAGTGCTGCGCTCTAGGCGGGCGTGTAGCTCGCCTAGCATGAGTGCCGGCCCTGTGTATACACTGTATTTTTTACACTTTGTACTGTTCTGCTTCCTCACAGTTTTACCACATTCCTACAATGGGTTAATAAACTTACAGACTGCAAACCGGTCTCATTTATTCGACCCATAGGAAAGGTTTACTTGCTTGTCAAGCTGCACATAGACCACGGGGGTACGTGGAGTGGGAACAGGACACACCGAGTCATCCACACTTGCTCCTAGCATGGGAAATGACAAGGTGAGTTACTGCTGCACACCAATTGTCACTGACCCCTACTGTCCACCTCTCCAGACACTCTCTTACCAAGATCGGCCCGGCCACCAAATTGCTCTGGGTTCAAGGCTCCGAACAGCTGATCCGCTGCTACTGACTCGATAGTTCTGGCCAACTTGATCCAGCAGATGGATTTCTGGTAATCACTAAGTGCCTTCCCAGGTTAGATGGTTGTAGCGCTGAATGAGACACCAGACAAGCTGTATGTTCAAACAGGAGATTCTTTGTAGCGCAAGAACAAACACCAGGCAGGCTGTATGTAGGTTGAAACAGGAGATCAGACAACAGACAATAGCATTCTTGCATAATCACAGATCACACAAACATTCTGCACAAAGAGAGGCCTGCACCCTAAATCCAAAACACATCTCCAAGTTCAAATGACGGACGTCACAGGGGAACAGTCTGTATAATGGGGAGCAAGCTCCCAAACAGGGAAAGGGCCAGGGGGTAACAGTTGCAATATATAGTCCACAGAGCAAAACCCAGGGAATAAAGTCCATCTGTGGCTTCCAGCAGGGGAACGCCGTGTCAGGTCCGCGACACCAATATTCTCTGTATAAGTAAAAATCAAGCAATTCTGCAGCTTTAGAATAATTTTATTATTTTTTTTTCCTATATTATATTTTACATAATCAAGTAAGGAATCAATGGAAAGATCAGACTCTGACTTTGCCGATGTTACCTTAATTTGGGCTTGATTTAATTCCATTATCAGATATTATTTGGAAAATAAAATATATCAACAGGATTTGGCCAATATGTTTTCATTTATATTGTTTGTTGTAATTATGTGGATATTACTTTATTTTTGCTCCCAAGCAAATGGGCTTTTGTGTTCATTTCTGGTCTGAACAGAATAAGGAAACATTTTGGGAAGAATATACAGGCTAAAAGACCAGCGCTTGAGGTCAATATGGCAAATATCTCCACGACCACCATGTTCTTCCCTTTGGTGCTCAGATAGGCCGGGATCATGGCGATCCAGACACTGCAGAACACCAGCATGCTGAAGGTGATGTACTTGGCCTCGTTAAAACTGTCCGGTAATGTCCTGGCTAAAAAAGCTATAATGAAACTCACAGCGGCCAGAAGCCCCATATACCCCAGCACGGAGTAAAAGGCCATTACTGAACCTTCATTACATTGAACAATGATCTTTCCTGGAAAAGAACGTGTGTCCAGCTCCTGAAAGGGAGGAGAAGCAGCCAACCATGTGATATTAATTAGGATTTGAATCAATGAGAAGGTCAGGACGACAGCGTTGGATATCTTCATATTAACCCACTTCTTCCAGACACTCCCAGGTTTGGTGGCTTTGAAGACAATGTAAATCATGGTGGTTTTTCCCAACACACAGGAGATGGCTATGGAGAAGATGATGGAGAAGGTGGATTGACGCAGCATGCAGGTTGTATCCACAGGACGACCGAGGAATAAAAACACACATGGGAAGGTCAGCATGATGGACACCAGGAGGAGGAAGCTGAGGCTCGTGTTATTGGCTTTGACGATTGCTGTGTCTTTGAATATAATAAAAATGACCAATATGCCAATAGTTATAAGGAAGAGTAAAGCTGAGAGCACTGAGAAAACTCCAGTAATCACATCACTGTATGAAAGGAATTCCTCCAGTCTGGGAATACACTGATCCTTCTTCTCATTGTGCCATTCAGTGTCTGGACATTTTATGCAGTTTTCACTGTCTGAAAGTCATAAACATTTTAATGTATTTTATTAAATAAAGTAAAAGTGTCCAATGTCTGTCCATCATATCCCTGCACACTAATACAAGTCATACATTTAAGGCATTTAAGATCAATGTACAAGGGGTTGATACATTAGAATAGCACACTTGGATGATACGGCCTGATTTTAAACGCGGCAAATGATTGAACATTCAATAAGAGTTTTACAGTTTTAGACATTTTTTGTTATAGCATTCTGACAATACATGATGTGTATGCATAATAATGATTAGACATGTGCACAGCACAAAATGTCGTTTTGAACTAATGTTTTAGTCCTAAAACACAATTTATTTAGTTGCTAAAAAGATTAGTTTTCAGTTCTTTAGTATGAAAAACCAACAGATACAATTACTATTGTAGTGGCTCCTCAGAGGGCCGAGATCGCTGATCGCTGCTTGTTACAGTATCTCTCACTCTCAGCACAATGTGTCAGGCAAAGCTGTTACAGTAACTGGCTGCTGCTCATCACAGCGCTCAGAGTTTCAGTAAAACTAGTAAATAATATTTTTATATAAGAGGTTATAACAATATTATTTCCTTGTTTTACTGAAACTCTGAGCGCTATGATGAGCAGCAGTCAGTTACTGTAACAGCTGAGCCTGATACATTGTACTGAGTGATAATATAACAAGCAGCCAATCTCAGCGCTCACAGCCACAGGATTTAAAGGGCTAAAAAAAAATGCTCCTCTCTGTATAATGTATAGAACATCCTCCTGCATTAACACCCCTCTCTGTATAATGTATACAACATCCACCTGCATTAATTAATACCCCTCTCTGTATAATGTACAGCATAGAACATCCTCCTGAATTAATTAATGTCCCTCTCTGTATAGAACATCCTACTGCATTGGCATGTGGAGGGTGCAGAACTTCAGAATGCAATGCTTATCCAGCACAGGAGAGGGAGCTTTTACTTAAACTTTGTATCTCTGTGGGGGAGACAGACAGGATTATAAAAGCAGGGGAGAGGGAAAATATTAACGTAAATCAGTCTGAAAGCTCAGAGAAGAGATGACTGGTGCAAATAAATTTTTATAATAAAATAAAGCACTTTAAATCCAGGGAAAACATTCAAATAAATCACACTGAAAGCTCATAATGACAGAGTAACTGTGAGGGCCGGATAGTAAATGTATCAGATGTAAAAAAAAAAAATCTTTATAACAAGAAGCACTGGGAGAGGAGAGGGACTTTATATAAACGTGTATTATAGATGAGGAAAGGGGGATAGTGCTCCTGGATAATATAAAATGTATCAGACCTAAGCCCTATTATGCAGAGCGGGAGGGGAGATAACACACATTTTATAAAGTCCCTCTCTTCTCCCAGCGCTGCTTGTTATAAAGGGTTTTTACTATCCAGCCCTCCTCTGTCATTAGCTTTCAGTGTGATTTATTTTAATGTTTTCCTTCTCCAGCTGCTTTTATCAGCTCGTCTGCGTCATAGACATGCAAGGGTTAAGTAAAGGTTTCCTCTCCTGTGCTGGCTGTCTGTGCTGCGAGTGAGTATTCTGGAGCTCTATCACTGTCAGATTTTCGGGTAGGGGTCTGGAACCTTTACGCATACAAACCCTTTCTGTAGCTTTGCGATGTCGCGCTTTTCATTGCTGGTCTCCTTCACTCATCAATGTAATATCACAAAAAGGACTGAAACTAAAATGTAATGCATTTAATTTTAGTTTCTTTCGTTTTTTGTACTGAGCAGTTTCGTATCTCTTGAGTCGTACTAAAACTAAAACTATCCCCAAATTCTGACTAAATTGTTTTAGTACTAAAACTTATGCACATGTCTAATAATGATATATTTTGAATCTCGGAAAAATTATATATAATTTGTCTGGGTCCTACAATAAAACTTGACTTCAAATCTCATTTATACATGATGAGTAAAACTGGTAAAAATGAGCTCAGCACACAGGGGTGAAATGGCTCAGCAGTGAAGGGGTTAATTATGAAATAATGTTCCATACCATTTCTGTAGGATATCTCCCCTTCCGGACACTGGGCACAGTTATAGCAGCAGGATTGTGTTCCTTCTCTTGGTACTTTCCTATATCCTGGCAAACAGTTGTCTGAGCATTGAGACCTTGGAGCCTAAGAGAACAATTTGAAACATTTATTCCACGATTCCAGTTCAATTAAACCTATAAACCATTATTTAACGACTACATACACATAATCACATATCAACACTGTGACAGACCGCCTGGCACACCAACTAAAGGCCCAGTTTCAAAGCACCTATTGTTACTTTCATCCAAAGCCTGCATAAGATTCACCATAATTTAGCCATAAAATCACTAAACATTTTCTGCGCGTCCTAAAATGTCTTTTCATACAGGCTGCCGCCCCAAGCAGTTGTTTATGAATAGATTAAAGGAAAAGCATTTACCGTCATATGAAACGTCATTATTTTGTTTTTAAATGTTTCTTTACATCCTACAAATCCGCCACTTCACGGGCAGGTTATGGGGACCTCCTAGGCATGATATTTGAAGGAATTTTTTGTTTTTATTTTTAACCCTTATTTCATGGAAAACTCACTGTCCCTTTAAAAACTTTTTTTAAATTTTTTGTCCTTGTTTCCTGTCCCCCAGGGCACTACCCGGACCCCCATACACCTTTTATGGCAAATATCTAGCATATATGCCCTCTTGGAGGGCACTCTAAAAATCGAATTTTTAATTCCCATTGACTTGTATTGAGTTCATGTTCGAGTTCGAGTTCAAATTCGAACTTTTAAATAGTTCGAGTTCGAATGCGAACCGAACTCGGGGGTGTTCGGCTCATCCCTAGTTGTGCCTTGTGTTTGTTGTGCCTCCTCACTTGATTCCTCTGTTCGATCTGGCACCCAGGTGGAGTCAGTGACCTCATCATCATCAATGTCATCATCACCCCCTATCTCCTCGTCACTGGAGCCAACTTGGCAGTATGCTGCAGCTGCTGGGGCAACATGAGTGCTAGTTATTTGTGTGTCACTGGCACCCCCTTCCTCTATGTTCATTATACTCCCTTGCTCAACCTCAGAGATTGAATCAGAGCACTGTACTTGCTGCGCATCCTCAAGCAGCATGTCACTCTCATTGTAGTAAAACAATTCACCTGACTCCTCCGTGTGTGATAGCGAGGCTACGGCAGGAGAAGCTGTGGACATGGAGGCTGCATTAGATGCTTTGGCAGCTGAGGTGGACTGTAAAGCACTAGAAGCCTGGCTGGCAGAGGATGAGGAGGATGAGGATGGCCTGGTTAGCCAATCCACCAAGTCCTCTGTATGTTGCTGCTGCTTAAGCCTAGGGATGAGCGGTTTGGGTTCGGACGGTTCGGGGTTCGACCCGAACTTAGCATGTTCGAGTAGATCGCGAACACCGAACATCTCCGGGTGTTCGCCGCATGTTTGACCACAATGGACCACAATGCATTTTCCCACTGGCCTGAAGCTCGTAATTGGCTACAGCCTTGCACCTGACCACAGGTCTGGTGCAAGACTGGTTCAACACTATGCCAATCACCGCTCAGAGTCCTGATTGGGCAAATTTTGAACAATCATGGGCTCACAGAGCTAAGTCCCGCAGCACACTATATAACGTTTCCACGCGCTGATTCTGCACTCATTTCAGAGGAGATTTCAAAGGAGATAGTTGTGTCTTGTTACTGCCGGTCTGCCACGCTACTGGGGGGGTCTGGGGGGTCTCATTTCTACCAAATATCAGGGAATTTAGGTGATGTGTGTCTTGTCACTGTGCCAGCAAATTGTTTTGGGGTTTACAACTTTCTTTAAAACATTTGTGAATTGAGGTGATCTTCTGGGTCTTGTCACTGTGCCAGCAAATCTTTTTGGGGCTCACTAATTTCTTTAAAACATTTGTGAAATGAGGTGATCTGTGTCTTGTCACACAGCCAGTACCACGCAGTATTTTGGGGGTCACAAATTTCTACAAAATATTTGGGAATTGAGGTGATCTGTGTCTTGTCACTGCCAGTAAGTATTTTGGGGTCACAAATTTCTGAAAAACATTTGGGAAATGAGGTGATCTGTGTCTCGTCACACATCCAGTACCACGCTGTATTTTGGGGCTCACTAATTTCTACAAAACATTTGTGAATTGAAGTGATCTGTGTCTTGTCACACAACCAGTACCACGCTGTATTTTGGGGCTCACTAATTTCTTTAAAACATTTGTGAATTGAGGTGATCTGTGTCTCGTCACTGGCTGCCAGCTATCAGTGTGTCTCACTGAGTTATACCAGAGTTCTTGAAATTTTTATAGCAGAGTTGAACCAGAGTTCTGTATATATTAATCTATAAATCACTCACCATGTCTGAAAGAACAAAAAGGACAGGCAGATGCTCCCAGACACAGATAAGAGGGCAAGCAGCCCCTGTGTCGGGAGGCTGTGCCTCTGGTCGTGGTGGACGTGGTGCATCCTCTGCAGGGGCACGTTTGTCCTTTCTAACTGGTGCTGGCCGTCTTAAGCAGCAGCAACATACAGAGGACTTGGTGGATTGGCTAACCAGGCCATCCTCATCCTCCGAGTCCTTGGCCAGCCAGGCTACTAGTGCTTTACAGTCCACCTCAGCTGCCAAAGCATCTAATGCAGCCTCCATGTCCACAGCTACTCCTGCCGTAGCCTCGCTATCACACACGGAGGAGTCAGCTGAATTGTTTGACTACAATGAGAGTGACATGCTGCTTTAGGATGCGCAGCAAGTACAGTGCTCTGATTCAATCTCTGAGGTCGAGCAAGGGAGTATAATCAACCTAGAGGAAAGGGGTGCCAGTGATGACACACAAATAACTGGCACTCATGTTGCCCTAGCAGCTGCAGCATACTGCCAAGTTGGCTCCAGTGATGAGGAGATAGGGGGTGAAGATGACATTGATGATAAGGTCATTGACTCCACCTGGGTGCCAGATCGAACTGAGGAATCAAGTGAGGAGGAGCGGGAAGAAGGAGGAGGAGGAGGCACAGCAAACACGAGGCACAACATCCTCTGTGACCAACCGTAGCACTAGCCAGTCCAAGGCATCAGATGTCAGAGCTGCTCCGGTGTAGAGCGCTGTTGTCTCAAAGAACACATGCAGGAACTCTGCTGCCTGGGAGTTCTTTAAGAAATGTGCAGCAGACCCCACCATTGCTATTTGTAATCTATGTCAGATGAGGCTGAAGCGTGGGATAAACACCGGACACTTGGGTACCACGTGCTTGAGGAGACATAGAACTTGGCCAATATGCTATGCAGCTACTAGGTTGCCCTTCATCTAGCGTGCTTTCCGAAAGGAAGTTCAGTGCCACTGGAGGTTTTGTCACAGACAAAAGAGTGCATCTGTCCACTGACTCTGTAGACCGGCTGACATTTATAAAAATGAATCAGTCCTGGATCAGCAGCTATCAATCCCCTGATGCTGAAGTAATGGAATAGATAGGGGATGTCCTCTTCTGCATTCACAAAACCTCCAGCACTGAACTCTTCCACAATACCACAAAAGGGTTACGGTGTGAAGGCACTTGCTGCCATGAAAGGCACAATATTTGGCAGCACTGACACCTGTGCCAGATTTATATCATTTTATTTTTTTTAACCGCAGGGTCCAACCTTGCACTCTTCCACATTACCACAGAGGGGTTACTGTATGATGATACTTGCTGGTCTGGCATTAAAGGCACAATATAGGACCACATGGTCCACCCCTGCACTCTTCCACAATACCACAGAGGGGTTAGGCTAGGGTCAGATGAGCGCATTTTGTATGGACTGTGCGTCCGTGCAGTACGGACGTACTTACTGACTGACAACAAGGTAGTGGCCACACAGTCGGTTTTTTTCACTGATGTATTTTTTGACTGATGTAGCAGGGAAAATAAATTACAATGAAAGAACATTCTGTCCGTCAAAAATGATGGATGTATAAATGCAGTCCGTCTCACCTTGTTGCATCACTCACACACAAAGCTATGCGGACATTGTAGACGTGGCGCACTCTGCACGTCCGTTCTAGCAGTATTACGTTCTTGCCTAACCTGAGTCCGTTTGCAGCGTCCGTCAGCCCCCGCACTTCTGTGCGGACGTACTTCGTGTGTGGGGCTCCATTTAACACAATTGTATGCTATCACGGACGTACTTATGTGCGGGTAACACGGATGTTAACACTGCGTTCGTCGGACCCCAGCCTTACTGTATGATGATACTTGCTGGCCTGGCAGTCTTGCACCAAAGGCAGAATATCTGGGTGCACTGACGCCTTAACCAGATGCATATCTTTTTAATATGGGACCGCAAGGTCCACCCCTGCACTCTTCCACCATAACACAGAGGGGTTACTGTATGATGATACTTGCTGGCCTGGCATTAAAGGCACTATATCTGGGTGCACTGACGCCCATTACCAGATCAAAAACTTTTCAATATAGGACCACATGGTCCACCCCTGCACTCTTACACAATACCACAGAGGGGTTACTTTATGATGATACTTGCTGGCCTGGCAGTCTTGCACCAAAGGCAGAATATCTGGATGCACTGACGCCTTAACCAGATGCATATCTTTTTAATATAGGACCGCAAGGTTCACCCCTGCACTCTTCCACAATAACACAGAGGGGTTACTGTATGATGATACTTGCTGGCCTGGCATTAAAGGCACAATATCTGGGTGCACTGACGCCCATTAACAGATAAAAAAAAACACTTTTCAATATAGGACCACATGGTCCACCCCTGCACTCTTCCACAATACTACAGAGGGGTTACTGTATGATGATACTTGATGGCCTGCCATTAAAGGCACAATATCTGGGTGCACTGACGCCCATTCCCAGATTCATATATTTTTAATATAGTACCGCATGGTCCACCCCTGCATTCTTCCACAATACCACAGAGGGGTTACTGTATGATTGTACTTGCAGGCCTGGCACTAAAGGCACAATATCTGTGTGCACTGCCACTGACGCCTGTATCAGATTCATATCCTCAGAGGGGTTACGATGTGACGGCACTGTTGCCGACGTTAAAAGACCAATTTTAAAACACCTATTGTCACTTTCATCCAAAGCCTGCATAAGTTTCACAATAATTTAGCCAAAAAAATCACTAAACTTTTTCTGCGCGTCCTAAAATGTCTTTTCATACAGGCTGCCGCCCCAAGCAGTTGTTTATGGATAGATTAAAGGACAAGCATTTACCGTCATATGAAACGTCATTTTTTGGTTTTTAAGTGTTTCTATACATCCTAGAAATCCGCCACTTCACGGGCAGGTTATGGGGACCTCCTAGGCACGATATTTGAAGGAATTTTTGGTTTTTATTTTTAACCCTTATTTCATGGAAAACTCACTGTCCCTTTAAAAACGTTTTTTTTTTACTTTTTGTCCTTGTTTCCTGTCCCCCAGGGCACTACCCGGACCCCCATACAACTTTTATGGCAAATATGTAGCATATATGCCCTCTTGGAGGGCACTCTAAAAACCGAATTTTCAGCCCCACTGACTTGCATGGAGTTCGAGTTCGGGTTCGGGTTCGGTCCCGAACAAATGGAAAGTTCGGGTTCGGGCTCGAATCGAACTCGGAGAGTGTTCGGCTCATCCCTACTTAAAACGGCCAGCACCAGTTAGAAAGGACAAGCGTTCCCCTGCAGAGGATGCTCCATGTCCACAACGACCAGAGGCACAGCCTCCCGACACATTGGCTGCTTGCCCTCTTATCTGTGTCTGGGAGCATCTGCCTGTCCTTTTTGGTCTTTCTGACATGGTGAGTGATATATAGATTAAAGATATACAGAACTCTGATTCAACTCTGGTATAAAAATTAGAGATATGCTGCAGAACTCTGATTCAACTCTGGTATAAAGATTAAAGATTTCCAGAACTCTGGTATAACTCAGTGAGACACCCTGATAGCTGGCAGCCAATGACAAGACATAGATTACAATTCGCAGAAATCTGCTAGAAGTATGTGGGATCCCCTGATAGCTGGCAGTGAAAAGACACAGTTCACAATTCCCAGAAACCTCCTATAAATCAGTGAGTCCCTCTGATGGGTGGCAGTGGGGAACACAAAGATTACAACAATTCCCAGATATTTTGTAGAAATGAGACCCCAAAATTGCTGGTGGCAGTGAGAACACACAGATTACCGCAATTCCCAGATATTTTGTGGAAATGACAGACCCCCAAAACTGCTGGTGGCAGTGAGAACACAAAGATTACCACAATTCCCAGATATTTTGTGGAAATGACTGACCCCCAAAACTGCTGGTGGCAGTGAGAACACAAAGATTACCACAATTCCCAGATATTTTGTAGAAATGAGACCCCAAAATACTTGGTGGCAGTGAGAACACACAGATTACCACAATTCCCAGATATTTTGTAGAAATGAGACCCGAAAATAGTTGCTGGGAGTGAGAAGACACAGATTTCCACAATTCCCAGATATTTTGTAGAAATTACTGACCCCAAAATAGTTGCTGGGAGTGAGAACACTCAGATTAGAACAATTCCCAGTTATTTTGTAGAAATTACTGACCCCCAAAATAGTTGCTGGGAGTGAAAAGACACTGATTACCACAATTCCCAGATATTTTGTAGAAATTACTGACCCCAAAATAGTTGCTGGGAGTGAGAAAACACAGATTACCACAATTCCCAGATATTTTGTAGAAATGAGACCCCAGCCAGTAGCTGGTGGCAGACTGGCAGTGAGAAAACACACTAACACAACAACAATCTCCTCTCAAACACGTGCTGAAGCGTTGTGTGAAGCATTACATAGTGTGCTGCGGGACTTAGCTCTGTGAGCCCATGATTTCGCATAATTTGCCCAATCAGGACTCTGAGCCGTGATTGGCATAGTCTTGAACCTGTCTTGCACCTGACCTGTGGTCAGGTGCAAGGCTGTAGCCAATTACAAGCTTCAGGCCAGTGGAAAAGTGAATTGTCATCCATTGTGGTGCATTGTGGGCGAACATGCAGCGAACACGCGGAAATGTTTGTAGTTCGCGAACATGCGAACAGGCTATGTTTGAATCGAATTCCGAACCGATCGAACCGAACAGCTCATCCCTACTCCCAAACCTCTAAAATCACCAGGCACGACCAGTGTTGTAGAGCAGCATAACAAAGACTGACTGTTTATTTGAAACATACAGCTGAAAACACAGAATACATTGCAGATAACATAAAATACCTTCATCACAGAACAATGGAAGAGACATTCAACACAATGGATTGTTCACCTATGCATTCTTATCTTAACCTGCCTGCTAGATCCCAGAGGAAACAAAGGTATCTTCTTACAACAGCAAGTATACAATATACAGAGAGGGGGTAGCTACAGAAGAATACAATTTACAGAGTACAACTAATACAGAAATGTACACTATACAGAAACACAGTAAACATAAATACTAGATTCCCTGGGCAACCCAGTTGGCAAACCGCAGGTTGCACCTTGGTCCATAGTCAGTATGCAGGAGGCAAGCCCCCAGGCTCTTACAACTAACCCAGTGACAGCTGAGTCTGTCACAAAGACACTGATCAATCAGACAAGGTAACTCTGTGATCTGAAACAGTAAAATCTGTGTCACTGCCGCCACCTGCTGTTGGGATTGCAACCGTGATGTATACAAAAACAATATAGCTTAACCCCTTATGGACCCGCGGTCAGGGTCAAATATCAGGGAATTTAGGTGATGTGTGTCTTGTCACTGTACTAGCAAGTTTTTTGGGAGTTTACAACTTTATTTAAAACATTTGTGTATTGTGGTGATTTTCTGGGTCTTGTCACTGTGCCAGCAAGTCTTTTTTGGTCTCATTTATACCAAATATCAGGGAATTTAGGTGATGTGTGTCTTGTCACTGTGCCAGCAAGTTTTTTTTGGGTTTACAACTTTATTTAAAACATTTGTGAATTGAGGTGATTTTCTGGGTCTTGTCACTGTGCCAGCAAGTCTTTTTGGGTCTCATTTATACCTAATATCATTGAATTTAGTGATGTGTGTCTTGTCACTGTGCCAGCAAGTTGTTTTGGGGTTTACAACTTTATTTAAAACATTTGTGAATTGAGGTGATTTTCTGGGTCTTGTCACTGTGGCAGCAAGTCTTTTTGGGTCTCATTGTATACCAAATATCATTGAATTTAGGTGATGTGTGTTTTGTCACGGTGCCAGCAAGTTTTTTTGGGGTACAACTTTATTTAAAACATTTGTGAATTGAGGTGATTTTCTAGGGTTTGTCACTGTGCCAGCAAGTCTTTTTGGGTCTCATTATACCAAATATCATTGAATTTAGGTGATGTGTGTATTGTCACTGTGCCAGCAAGTTTTTTTGGGGTTTACAACTTTATTTAAAACATTTGTGAATTTAGGTGATTTTCTGGGTCTTGTCACTGTGCCAGCAAATCTTTTTGGGGCTCACTAATTTCTTTAAAACACTTGTGAATTAAGGTGATCTGTATCTCGACATACAAAAAGTACCACGCTGTATTTTGGGGCTCACTAATTTCTTTAAAACACTTAGGAATTAAGGAGATCTGTGTCTCGTCATACAAAAAGTACCACGCTGTATTTTGGGGCTCACTAATTTCTTTAAAACACTTGGGAATTAAGGTGATCGTTGTCTCGTCATACATACAGTACCACGCTGTATTTTGGGGCTCACTAATTTCTTTAAAACACTTGGGAATTAAGGTGATCTGTGTCTCGTCATACATACAGTACCACGCTGTATTTTGGGGCTCACTAATTTCTTTAAAACACTTAGGAATTAAGGAGATCTGTGTCTCGTCATACAAAAAGTACCACGCTGTATTTTGGGGCTCACTAATTTCTTTAAAACACTTGGGAATTAAGGTGATCTGTGTCTCGTCATACATACAGTACCACGCTGTATTTTGGGGCTCACTAATTTCTTTAAAACATTTGTGAATTAAGGTGATCTTCTGTGTCTCGTCACACAGCCAGCAATTTTTTTTGGGGCTCACTAATTTCTTTAAAACACTTGGGAATTAAGGTGATCTGTGTCTCGTCATACAAAAAGTACCACGATGTATTTTTGGGGCTCACTAATTTCTTTAAAACACTTGGGAATTAAGTGATCTGTGTCTCGTCATACAAAAAGTAACCACGCTGTATTTTGGGGCTCCCTAATTTCTTTAAAACACTGGAATTAAGGTGATCTGTGTCTCGTCATACAAAAAGTACCATGCTGTATTTTGGGGCTCACTAATTTCTTTAAAACACTTGGGAATTAAGGTGATCTTCTGTGTCTCGTCACACAGCCAGCAATTTTTTTTGGGGCTCACTAATTTCTTTAAAACACTTGGGAATTAAGGTGATCTGTGTCTCGTCATACAAAAAGTACCACGCTGTATTTTGGGGCTCCCTAATTTCTTTAAAACACTTGGGAATTAAGGTGATCTGTGTCTCGTCATACAAAAAGTACCATGCTGTATTTTGGGGCTCACTAATTTCTTTAAAACACTTGGGAATTAAGGTGATCTTCTGTGTCTCGTCACACAGCCAGCAATTTTTTTTGGGGCTCACTAATTTCTTTAAAACACTTGGGAATTAAGGTGATCTGTGTCTCGTCATACAAAAAGTACCATGCTGTATTGGGCTCCACTAATTTCTTTAAAACACTTGGGAATTAAGGTGATCTTCTGTGTCTCGTCACACAGCCAGCAATTTTTTTTGGGGCTCACTAATTTCTTTAAAACACTTGGGAATTAAGGTGATCTGTGTCTCGTCATACAAAAAGTACCACGCTGTATTTTGGGGCTCATTAATTTCTTTCAAACACTTGTGAATTAAGGTGATCTGTCTCTTGTCACTGGCTGCCAGCTATCAGTGTGTCTCACTGAGTTATACCAGAGTTATTTAAATCTTTATACCAGAGCTGAATCAGACTTCTGTATATATTAATCTATATATCACTCACCATGTCTGAAAGAACAAAAAGGACAGGCAGACGCTATCAGCCACAGATAAGAGGGCAAGCAGCCCCTGTGTTGGGAGGCTGTGTCTCTGGTCGTGGTGGACGTGGTGCATCCTCTGCAGTGGCACGTTTGTCCTTTCAAACTGGTGCTGGCTGTCTTAATCAGCAGCAACATACAGAGGACTTGGTGGATTGGCTAACCAGGCCATCCTCATCCTCCGAGTCCTCTGCCAGCCAGGCTTCTAGTGCTTTACAGTCCACCTCAGCTGCCAAAGCATCTAATGCAGCCTCCATGTCCACAGCTACTCCTGCCGTAGCCTCGCTATCACACACGGAGGAGTCAGCTGAATTGTTTGACTACAATGAGAGTGACATGCTGCTTGAGGATGCGCAGCAAGTACAGTGATCTGATTCAATCTCTGAGGTTGAGCAAGGGAGTATAATCAACCTAGAGGAAGGGGGTGCCAGTGATGACACACAAATAACTGGCACTCATGTTGCCCCAGCAGCTGCAGCATACTGCCAAGTTGGCTCCAGTGACGAGGAGATGGGGGGTGAAGAAGATGACATTGATGATGATGAGGTCACTGACTCCACCTGGGTGCCAGATCGAACTGAAGAATCAATGAGGAGGAGGGGGAGGAGGAGGAGGAGGAGGAGGAGGCACAGCAAACACGAGGCACAACATCCTCTGCGACCAACCGTAGCACTAGCCAGTCCAAGGCATCACATGTCAGAGCTGCTCCGGTGCAGAGAGCTGTTGTCTCAAAGAACACATGCAGGAAATCTGCTGTCTGGGAGTTCTTTAAGAACTGTGCAGCAGACCCCACCGCTGCTATTTGTAATCTATCTATCTACAAAGTGCTTGATGCGACATATGAACAAGTGCCACACATCCCGTTGGGGCAAAACTTTGCGCAGGTCCTCCTCCTCCTCATCTGTCTCTACCCACACTGTATGTCCTGCCATTCAATTTCCTACAACCTCCACCGACAGGGATGATGCTACAGTAATGGATGTACCAGCAGGTCCTTTCTCACAATGTGACATCATCCCAGTAGCTGAAGATTTACGCAGTCAGATTACGTTGCCGCAGCTTCTGCAGTGAAAGAAGAAATATAGTCCCAACCATCCCCAAGCACAGCGTCTAAATGCCAGCTTAGCAAAATTACTCGCATTGCAGCTGCTGCCTTTCCAGCTCGTGGACTCTGCTCCCTTCCATGAATTTGCTGAATGCGCTGTACCACTGAGGCAGGTTCCAAAACACCATTAATTTTCACGCAAGGCCATTCCAGCACTATACCAGCATGTGGAAGACAATGTTATCCAGTCATTGGGAAAGGCAGTCAGCAGCAAGGTGCATGTCACTTTAGACACGTGGTCCAGCAAGCATGGACAGGGTCGTTACATTTCCTTCACAGCACACTGGGTAACTCTGATTGCAGCTGGGAGGGATCCAAGACGGGGCTCTGTGCTGGAGCTTGTTCATCCACCACGCCTCCAGAAAGCTGCTTGTATGAGGTCTGTCTGCTCCACCACCACCACCTCCTCCTCCTCCTCCTCCTTCTCTGTCTCTGGCGAAGTGGCAGTTAAACCCACACCTGACAGGGTGTACGCAATGGCTCAAGCAAAAACATGCCATACTGTGCTTGAGCTGGTTTGTTTAGGGTACAGGAGCCACACCGGGTCAGAAATTTTGTCAGCTCTGCAGGGGCAGGTGCAGAGATGGTTAACACCACGCCAGCTTGAGCTGGGAATGATCGTCTGCGATAATGGCAACAACCTTCTCTCCGCCCTACGCAAGGGTAAATTGATGCATGTACCATGCCTAGCAGACGTCCTAAATCTGGTGGTACAGCGTTTCCTAACCAAGTACCCAGGGCTGCCAGAGCTTCTCATCCAGGCCAGAAAAGTCTGCAGCCACTTCAGACGGTCATTCCCAGTAAGCATTCACCTGGCAGAAATTCAAAGAGAATTCCACCTTCCCACAAACCGTCTGATCTGTGACATGCCCACCAGGTGGAACTCGACATTAACAATGCTGCAGCGTCTGCACAACCAGCAGAGGGCCATCAACGAGAACCTGTGTGAGTATGGCACAAGGACAGGTTCAGGTCAACTTGTTTCCCCCCCCCCGCAGTGGCTGATGATCAAGGATGCATGCACTGTACTGTCACCATTTGAGGAGGCAACGAGGATGGTGAGCAGGGACAGTGCATGCATCAGTGACACTATTCCTTTAGTGTTCCTGCTGGAGCACACTCTGCGGGGAATTATAGATGTGGCTCTAGAGGCAGAGCAGCGGGAAAAAGAGGAGGCCTTCCCTAGCTCTCAAGGCCCAAGTCTTTCCGCAGGTAGCATTCCAGCGGGTCCTACTCAGATCAGACAGGAGGAGGATGAGGAGGAGGAGGACTATTTAAGTAGTGGGGGCATTGAAGGTGGGGATTTCTCAAGGGAGGGTTCTGTGTGCCCAGAAACAGAAGGGCTTGTGCGTGGCTGGGAGGAGGAAGTGCACGATACGGTCATCCTCATTGACCAGGAAGACTCGGCAGCTAATGCCACCTCCAACCTACGCTGCATGGGCTCCCTAATGATGCAAAGCCTGCTAAAGGACCCCAGGATTCGTGCTATCAAGGAGAGGGATCATTACTGGTTGGCAACCCTTCTTGATCCACGATACAAGGGCAAAGTTGCAGAGCTCATCCTGCCCGCACAGAGGGAGCACAGGATGACAAAACTTGAGGACACTCTAAAGCAAAACTTGTGTAACACCATTCCAGGCACTGTTAGATTACCAAGTGCTACTGCTGACACACGTGCTTCTGAGGCTGCAGGTGATCAGAGGAATAGTGGTGAAGGCCAGGGCCGCTTGACTGATGCATTTTTAAATTTTTTTAGTCCTCGATACTTGCTGGCCTGCCATTAAATGCACAGTATTTGGGTGCACTGACGCCCATTACCAGATTCATATCTTTTTAATATAGGACCGCATGGTCCACCCCTGCACTCTTCCACAATACTACAGAGGGGTTACTGTATGATGATACTTGCTGGCCTGCCATTTAAGGCACAATATCTGGCTGCACTGATGCCCATTACCAGATTCATATCTTTTTAATATAGGACCGCATGGTCCACCCCTGCACTCTTCCACAATACCACAGAGGGGTTACTGTATGATAGTACTTGCATGCCTGGCACTAAAGGCACAATATCTGGGTGCACTGCCATTGACGCCTGTATCAGATTCATATCCTCAGAGGGGTTACAGTATGACGGCACTGTTGCCGACGCTAAAAGCCCAATTTTAATGCACCTATTGTTACTTTCATCTAAAGCCTGCATAAGTTTCACAATAATTTAACCCAAAAAAAACTAAACTTTTTCTGCGCATCCTAAAATGTCTTTTCATACAGGCTGCCGCCCCAAGCAGTTGTTTATGGTTAGATTAAAGGAAAAGCATTTACCGTCATATGAAACATCATTTATTTGTTTTTAAGTGTTTCTATACATCCTAGAAATCCGCCACTTCACGGGCAGGTTATGGGGACCTCCTAGGCACGATATTTGAAGGAATTTTTGGTTTTTATTTTTAACCCTTATTTCATGGAAAACTCACTGTCCCTTTAAAAAAGTATTTTTTTAAAACTTTTTGTCCTTGTTTCCTGTTTCCCAGGGCACTGCCCGGACCCCCATACACCTTTTATGGCAAATATGTAGCATATATGCCCTCTTGGAGGGCACTCTAAAAAAACGTATTTTCAGCCCCATTGACTTGCATGGGAGTTCGGGTTTTGGTTCGGGTTCGGCCCCAAACAAATGGGAAGTTCGGGTTCGGGCTCGAACCGAACTCGGGGAGTGTTCGGCTCATCCCTATATATAACATGTTGTGGGAAATGCTTTACAGCTTCCAGAAACCTCCCCAGGATCCATCATGCTAGGCATGCATCGGTTTAACTGCCACTTCACCAGAGACAGAGAAGGAGGAGAAGGAAGAGGTGGTGGTGGTGGAGCAGACAGACCTCATACAAGCAGCTTTCTGTAGGCGTGGTGGATGAACAAGCTCCAGCACAGAGCCCCATCTTGGATCCCTCCCAGCTGCAATCAGAGTTACCCAGTGTGCTGTGAAGGAAATGTAACGACCCTGTCCATGCTTGCTGGACCACGTGTCTAAAGTGACATGCATCTTGCTGCTGACTGCCTTTCCCAATGACTGGATACCATTGTCTTCCACATGCTGGTATAGTGCTGGAATGGCCTTGGGTGAAAAGTAATGGCATTTTGGAACCTGCCACTCTGGTACAGCACATTCAGCAAATTCATGGAAGGGAACAGAGTCCACCAGCTGGAAGGCAGCAGCTGCAATGCGAGTAATTTTGCTAAACTGGCATATAGACGCTGTGCTTGGGGATGGTTGGGACTATATTTCTTCTTTCGCTGCAGCAGCTGCGGCAATGTAATCTGACTGCGTAAATCTTCAGCTACTGGGATGATGTCACATTGTGAGGAAGGACCTGCTGGTACATCCATTACTGTAGCATCATCCCTGTCGGTGGAGGTTGTAGGCAATGACATGGCAGGACATACAGTGTGGGTAGAGACAGATGAGGAGGAGGAGGACCTACGCAAAGTTTTGCGCCAACAGGAAATGTGCCACTTGTTCATATGTCGCCTCAAGCACGTGGTACCCAAGTGTCCGGTGTTTATCCCACGCTTCAGCCTCATCTGACATAGATTACAAATAGCAATGGTGGGGTCTGCTGCACATTTCTTAAAGAACTCCCAGACAGCAGAGTTCCTGCATGTGTTCTTTGAGACAACAGCACTCTGCACTGGAGCAGCTCTGACATGTGATGCCTTGGACTTGGCTAGTGCTACAGTTGGTCACAGAGGATGTTGTGCCTCGTGTTTGCTGTGCCTCCTCCTCCTCCTCCTCCCCCTCCTCCTCACTTGATTCCTCAGTTCGATCTGGCACCCATGTGGAGTCAGTGACCTCATCATCAATGTCATCTTCACCCCCTATCTCCTCGTCACTGGAGCCAACTTGGCAGTATGCTGCACCTGCTGGGGCAACATGAGTGCCAGTTATTTGTGTGTCATCACTGGCACCCCTTTCCTCTAGGTTGATTATACTCCCTTGCTCAACCTCAGAGATTGAATCAGAGCACTGTACTTGCTGCGCATCCTCAAGCAGCATGTCACTGTCATTGTAGTCAAACAATTCAGC
The DNA here is from genome assembly GCA_009667805.1 of Leptobrachium leishanense. Lineage (NCBI taxonomy): Eukaryota > Metazoa > Chordata > Amphibia > Anura > Megophryidae > Leptobrachium > Leptobrachium leishanense. Next base: position 554,268,002 of record CM019063.1, read on the forward strand.
TGACTCCTCCGTGTGTGATAGTGAGGCTACGGCAGGAGTAGCTGTGGACATGGAGACTGCATTAGATGTTTTGGCAGCTGAGGTGGACTGTAAAGCACTAGAAGCCTGACTGGCAGAGGACTCGGAGGATGAGGATGGCCTGGTTAGCCAATCCACCAAGTCCTCTGTATGTTGCTGCTGCTTAAGAGAGCCAGCACCAGTTAGAAAGGACAAGCGTGCCCCTGCAGAGGATGCACCACGTCCACCACGACCAGAGGCATAGCCTCCCGACACAGGGGCTGCTTGCCCTCTTATCTGTATCTGGGAGCGTCTGCCTGTCCTTTTTGTTCTTTCAGACATGATGAGTGATATTTAGATTAATATATACAGAACTCTGATTCAACTCTGGTATAACTCAGTGAGACACACTGATAGCTGGCAGCCAGTGACGAGACACAGATCACCTTAATTCACAAATGTTTTAAAGAAATGAGTGAGCCCCAAAATAATGCGTGGTACTGGTTGTGTGACGAGACACAGATCACCTTAATTCACAAATGTTTTAAAGAAATTAGTTAGCCCCAAAATAATGCGTGGTACTTTTTGTATGACGAGACACAGATCACCTTAATTCACAAATGTTTTAAAGAAATTTGTGAGCCCCAAAATAATGCGTGGTACTGGTTGTTATACTTTCTTTAAAACATTTGTGAATTAAGGTGATCTTCTGGGTCTTGTCACTGTGCCAGCAAATCTTTTTGGGGCTCACTAATTTCTTTAAAACATTTGTGAATTAAGGTGATCTGTGTCTTGTCACACAACCAGTACCACGCATTATTTTGGGTAACCCCCAAAAAACTTGCTGGCACAGTGACAAGACACACATCACCTAAATTCCCTGATATTTGGTAGAAATGAGACCCAAAAAGACTTGCTGGCACAATGACAAGACCCAGGAAATCACCTCAATTCACAAATGTTTTAAATAAAGTTGTAAACCCCAAAAAAACTTGCTTGCACAGTGACAAGACACACATCACCAAGACACACATCACCTAAATTCCCTGACATTTGGTAGAAATGAGACCCCCCAGACCCCCCCCCCCAGCAGCATGGCAGACCGGCAGTAACAAGACACAACTATCTCCTCTGAAATCTCCTCTGAAATGCGTGCAGAAGCGCTGCATGGAAATGTTATATAGTGTGCTGTGGGACTTAGCTCTGTGAGCCCATGATTGGCCAAAATTTGCCCAATCAGGACTCTGAGCGGTGATTGGCATAGTGTTGAACCAGTCTTGCACCAGACCTGTGGTCAGGTGCAAGGCTGTATCCAATTACGAGCTTCAGGCCAGTGGGAGAATGCATTGTGGTCCATTGTGGTCGAACATTCGGCGAACACCCGGAAATGTTCGGTGTTCGCGATCTACTCGAACAGGCTAAGTTAGGGTTGAACCCCGAACCGTCCGATCCCGAACAGCTCATCCCTAGTTATATATGATAGAGCTGCAATTACTCCTGCTCTCACCTCATTGTTCTTGGTCCTCCATTGAATTTTCCATGGCAAGATGAAGAGGTTGCTGTCTTCTGATGCAAGATCTATGTAACGGCCTATATATAATTTCTGTATAGTTTTACTTAAAAATAACCACTGTTGAATTAAATTCTCTATGACAAATTCGCCGTCCTCGTTAAAGAAAGATGTCAGATTGAGATTGAATATATCTGGCATCTCTTTTATAAAGTGATGGAGCTGCAGAGAAAAGAATAACACGTCCAGCGTCAAAGTAATGTCACCGAAACAGACTTACTAAAGGATGTAATTAAAAGGGAATGTGTAAAACAGCACACGTTAAGAATATCTACTTTACAGGACTTTCCGTTTCCATGTAATTCTATCCCAGACCCATGATTTATCACCAGACTCCAACAAAAAAGAAGAAAATAATTAACTAAATAAAAAAACCTGATACCACAAATTCTTTCCCCTGTCTCACCATCCACGGCTGTAACGGCTCCTGGTATTTTACACAATCCCTCAGTTCTGAATCCCTGTGACTGAAGCGTCCGCCACCTTTTCAGGGACTTGTGCTCCAAGTGTCTGGGATTGGCTGGCGCTGGCACTCACAGCAATGCCCGCACTACACATAGACTGTGTGCAGTTGCTTCACTAGGGTTGGTGTCACCTGGTGCGGTAACTCATGGTGTCACCCCCCCGAGTTTTACGGTTTCTTTTTTTAACTACTCTTACTCATAAATCAGTACTCCCATATAACACTGAATGCTCATACACACCGCACATTTCTGTGATGCTTATTGCTGTGGAGCTTTGTGATATGTATATTATGACGGAATGAGATGTTGTTCCGCCTGCGGGTGTGCTCTATCTGCGTGACCCTGTCGCTTACCGCTGGCCCGACTACCGAGTGACGTACACTCGGCGTCTCGTGCGGCCTGGCGTGACCCTGGGGAAGGGTTAGCGGGCGGTGGAGGGGACCCCTGCCTAGAACCAGCCCGACCACTGAGCCATACGGTACTCAGCGTCCCGAGCAGCTGGTTCACTGACCTTGTGGGTGTGGGACGTCTGTGGGGATCGGATCTGGCAGCTGTGGAGGAATGTTCGGATCTTATGTGGGAAACGTTTCGGATCTTATGCGGGAAACGTTTCCGATCCTGGGCGGGTGAATCTTCGGATCTCCGGTGGAGGACTTTTCGGATCGGAGATGGATGGAGGGTTGGATCGGGGAGTGGATGGTGTTTCGGATCGGGGTTGGAGAGAGTTTCGGATCGGGCGGGATCGGCGAGGGACTCGGATCTTACCGCAATCCCCCGCAATACCGAAGCGCGGTACACGGCCGCTTCCTTCGGATCGGATCCTCGTCAGAAAGCCTGTGAACCGAATCTCATCCGCTGCGCCTCTGCCCTGATACTCGATGCAGGTACAGAGCGCTCGATTCGGTTCGGATCGTCTGGAACACCGCACCCTGAGACCTCGAGGGATTCTCAGAATAAAAAGTACGGCGGAGAAATAACCACATCAGACGAGGCTGGATGCACTGCTAAATCTGGCTTTATTATGCACAGCTCAGGCATTTATCAACTTTTCACAAAATTACAATACAATGGGACTCCTTGCCCGCCCTCCCAGGACCATTGGCCCTTACAGATCAGGGAGTCGCCGATTCGGACCGGATGGTCCGAATCGGCCATTTTACGATTCGAACCGGATGGTTCGAATCGGCCATTTTCCGAATCGAAGATTCTGAACTGCGCCACAAGGTGATCGGAAAATGGCGGCGAGCAAGGCAAACAAAGGGAAAATACATTACGCAATAAACCAACGGGAACACTTTATTACACCACACAATAATCACATCTAAATAAAAGCACTTGCAAAACTAGGTGCGTGCCACCGCACCTAAATGTCCATAGCCACCACCGTCACTGCACCGCCCCTGGCTGAGGGTGCTGGGCCATTCCGTGACACTCCTCCCCCTCCCCAAGGACCGACGCACTCGGTTGGACCCCAACGGGTCGTACCGAGGTAGTCGGGGCTCCCCAATCCCCTGGTTCCCGGGCCGACTGCCGCGATAACCCATCTGCGTTACCGTTTTGCGACCCGGGCCGATATTGGATTGTAAAATTGAAGGGTTGGAGAGCCAGGCTCCACCGCAACAGGCGGCCGTTCTCCCCTGCCACGCGGTTGAGCCATACCAGGGGGTTATGGTCGGTCATCACGGTGAAGGACCGACCGTAGACATAGGGTTGGAGCTTCCGTAGGGCCCAGACCAAGGCTAGGCACTCCTTCTCCACTGCAGCATACCCCACCTCTCGTGGCAACAGCTTCCGGCTGATGAACGCCACCGGATGATCCCCCCCGTCGTCCCCCACTTGACTTAGGACAGCTCCCAGTCCGAACATGGACGCGTCTGTGTGAACAACAAAACGTTTATTATAGTTGGGAGCTGCCAGCAGGGGAGCTTGGGTCAGGGCGGCCTTCAATTGCCGAAAGGCCTGTTCGCACTCCGGGGACCACAGGACTTGGCGGGGCAGAGATTTCTTGGTCAGATCAGTCAGGGGTTTGGCCAGGTCACTGTAATGGGGTACAAATTTTCTGTAGTACCCCGCGGTACCCAGAAAGGCGAGGACCTGGGTCTTGGTCACAGGGGTGGGCCAATCCAGGATGGCCTCTATCTTAGCGGGCTCTGGCCGTTGTATCCCGCACCCCACCCGGTGGCCCAGATACTGCACCTCGGCCATCCCCACTTTACATTTCTCCGGCTTCAGGGTCAGGTTGGCGTCCCTAATCCGGCCCAGGACAGTCCCTACATGGTCCAGATGTTCCTCCCAGGTCTGGCTGTAGATGGCTATGTCATCCAGGTATGCGCAAGCGAATCCCTGGAGGCCATCGAGGAGGCGATCGATTAACCGCTGGAAGGTAGCAGGGGCCTTCTTCATCCCGAACGGCATGACTCGAAACTGGTACAAGCCGAACGGGGTGATGAAGGCCGACTTCGGGGTCGCCTCCTCGGCAAGGGGAATCTGCCAATACCCCTTGCACAGATCCACCGTGGTCAAAAAGTGACCCCCGGAGATCTGGTCTAGCAACTCGTCGACTCTGGGCATCGGATAAGCGTCTGTAATGGTACAATCGTTTATCCGCCGATAGTCGACGCAGAACCTGGTGGTACCGTCTTTCTTGGGCACCAGAACCACGGGCGACGCCCATGGACTGGCCGACGGTTCAATGACCCCCAGCTCCAGCATCTCCCGGATCTCGGCCCGCATGGACTCGCGGACCGCTTCCGGGAGCCGGTATGCCGGTTGCCGAAGGGGTCTCTGACCGGGCGTGTCCACCCGATGGATGGCCTGGTCCGTGTATCCCGGGAGAGCCGAGAACACCACCGGATAGGCGAGAAGCAGCTGCCGCGCCTGCGCCTGCTTCTCGGGACCTAACTCCTCCCCCAGCTGCACCTGATCCACCCCGGAAGGCTGCTTGGCTACCCCCGGGAGTTCTTCCAAAGGAAACGGTTCCGTCTCCTCGGCAGCCGGCGCGCATATGGCGTCCACCGTCTCCGGCCGCTCATGGAAGGCCTTCAGCATATTGACGTGGAACGTCCGCTGGATTCTGGTGTCTGCGCAGCTGACAACCACATAGGTGGTATCCCCCAGCTGGGTTACCACCTTGTAGGGACCTTGCCAGGCCGCCTGCAGCTTGTTCTGCCGCTGTGGTTTCAACACCAGAACCTTCTGCCCCACGCAGAACGAACGACTGCACGCAGCGCGATCGTACCACGCCTTCTGCTGAGCTTGGGCCGTTTCCATGTTCTCCTGCACGAACCCCGCGAGTTCCGCCAAGCGCTCCCAGAGCTTCAAGACGTACTCCAGCACAGGAACCCCATCTTCCTCCTGTGCCCCCTCCCACTGGGCCCTAACCAAATCCAGAGGCCCTCGCACCTGGCGCCCATACAGCAGCTCAAAAGGGGAGTAACCGGTGGATTCCTGTGGAACCTCCCGGTAAGCGAACAGCAGGTGGGGAAGATACTTCTCCCAATCCCTGCTCTCGTGCACAAAGGCCCGAATGAGCTGCTTCAGGGTCCCATTAAACCGCTCGCACAGCCCATTGGTCTGAGGGTGATACGGGGCGCTGTGCAGCGCCCTAACACCACAGAGACGCCAGAGCTGTTGGGTGAGCTCAGCGGTGAACTGGGTACCCTGATCAGATAGGATTTCTCGGGGAAACCCCACCCTGGTGAACACCCGGAGGAGCGCGTCCGCCACGGTGTCCGCCTGAATGTTGGCCAAAGCCACAGCTTCGGGGTACCGGGTGGCGTAATCCACTACGGTAAGGATGTACCTTTTACCGGTGGCACTGGGCCGTGGCAACGGCCCAATGATGTCGACCGCCACCCGGCTAAAGGGCTCCTGAATGATGGGCATGGGATGCAGAGGCGCTTTTGGGTGATCCCCGGCCTTCCCAGTTTTTTGGCAAACTGGGCAGGTGCGGCAATAGTCGCGGGTGTCTTCGCTAAGGCGGGGCCAGAAAAACGCGCGCGCCAACCTGTGCCGGGTCTTCGTCTGGCCTAAGTGACCTGCAAGGGGGATGTCATGGGCCAAGCGCAGAAGCTCCTGCCTAGGGCCCTGAGGCACCACCAACTGCTTCTGCGGGACCTGCTTCTTCCTGGTCCCCTCCCTCACGGTGTACCGGTAAAGCAGCCCATCCTCCCACTCTACCTTGTCCTTCCTCTGGTCGTCCAGGCCCTGACCGGCTCGGTCCCGGTAGCCCTGCAGTGTGGGGTCGGTCTGGGTCTGGTGGCGAAGCGTCTCCGGGGTACTCCACGGAGATGGGAGGTCAGGAAGGAAGGGAAGGGCCGGGTCCCGTCGGGGTAGGAGAGGGGATGGCGGTCTGGGCGGTTTGGGAGGTTTGGGAAGTTCGGGAGGTCGGGGAGGTTTGGGAGGTCGGGGAGGTTTGGGAGATCTGGGAGGTCGGAATGGTTTTGGTCGAGATCTCACCTGAGTCCCGTTCGGAGCGCCCCTGCCGTGGCGTTGGCTCTGTTGCCTAGTGGTTACCGGGGTAGCTGCATCTGTGGAGTAAGCAGAAATGAGCTGCCCCAGGTCGTTACCCAGGAGCACCTCGGCCGGCAGTTGCCTCAACAACCCCACCCTCACCTCCCTCTCCCCGTTCCCCCAGTCCAGGTGAATCCGGGCCGTCTCAAGCCGGAGCACCTTTCCCCCCGCCACCCGTACGGCAACAGTACTTCGCAGGCGGTCACTCGGCGGAACCAGGTGAGGCCGGACCAGGGTGATGGTAGCCCCAGAGTCCCGCAGCCCCTCAGCGGGCCGCCCGTTTATCCACACCGCCTGGCGGTGGTGACGGCGGTTGTCGTCCGCGGCGGCTTGCACGGGGTCAGCCTCATGCAGCTGCTCCCATTCCTCCGGGGCCTCCGGCCACGAAGCTTCGGCGTCGCAGCAATGGATCGCCGGGGATGGCCTGGCGGCCGGCCGGGTCAACTCCGGTCGGTTGGGGCAATACTGCTTGTAGTGCCCCTCCTGGTTGCACCCGTAGCACCAGACGTTAGCCATGTTGTGGGGCCGGCTGGTGGGCCGGGCTACCGGCGTCCGGACCACTGGTGGTGGGGGTGGTGGGGGTGGTGGAGCGAGTAAGGCTGGGCGGACGGGCAGGGACCGCTCCCCCCTGACATCTTCCGAGTGTCCGTGTACTCGTCGGCCCAGGTGGCCGCTTGTTGCACTGTCTGAGGCTTCTTGTCGCGCACCCACTCCCGGATAGCGGAGGGCGTGTGCTCGAAGAACTGCTCGAGCAGCAGCAGTTGGGTAATCTCCGTTACCGTCTCCGCTTGGCTTCCCGAGAGCCAGGTGCGCAAGTCTCGCTGCAACCGATGGGCCCACTCCACGTGAGTGGCGCCACTGGGCCGGCGGGAATTCCGGAACTTCATCCGGCTGGCTTCAGGGGTCACAGCGAATCGACTTAGCAGCGCCTGCTTGACGTGAGAGTAACTGGTAGCCTCTTCGTCCGGCACCGTGCGGTAAGCCTCGGCGGCCCGACCGGTCAGTTTACACGCCAAGATCCGTACCCAGTCGGCACGGTGCACTTCATGCACTCGGCACAGGCGCTCAAAGTCTTGGAGGTAACTTTCTATCTCCTCCTCGGCTTCCCGGAACTCCTTGAACGCCTGAAACGGCACTTTGCGCCCGGGGTAACGATCTGACGGGGAACGGCTACTCCGCCGGCTTCGCACTTCCGCCAGCCGTAACTCGTGCGCTCGCTCCCTCTCACGCTCCTCTTCCTGGCCAAGTTCTCGGGCCAGACCCCTCAACTCAGCTTCCGATGGGGCCGGACCCATCATGGAGATCCGCTCCCGCATCTTCCGGCAAAAGTCACTGTCTTCGGGCTCTGCGGGGACAGTGGCCGGCGCCGTGTCAGCGGGCAACGCCGCGAACGCCGCCTCCTGATCCATCCTCTTCAACTCCTCCATCATGGATTCCCGGCTCTTGGAGCCCGGGGCGCCGCCCCGGTTCTCCAGCATGCCACGCAGGACGTCCCGCTTGTAGGCACTATACCCGGTCATGATGAGGGTCCCCTAGGGCCTGCAGAGAGCTATCCCACTGCTGCCACCAGTATGACGGAATGAGATGTTGTTCCGCCTGCGGGTGTGCTCTATCTGCGTGACCCTGTCGCTTACCGCTGGCCCGACTACCGAGTGACGTACACTCGGCGTCTCGTGCGGCCTGGCGTGACCCTGGGGAAGGGTTAGCGGGCGGTGGAGGGGACCCCTGCCTAGAACCAGCCCGACCACTGAGCCATACGGTACTCAGCGTCCCGAGCACCTGGTTCACTGACCTTGTGGGTGTGGGACGTCTGTGGGGATCGGATCTGGCAGCTGTGGAGGAATGTTCGGATCTTATGTGGGAAACGTTTCGGATCTTATGCGGGAAACGTTTCCGATCCTGGGCGGGTGAATCTTCGGATCTCTGGTGGAGGACTTTTCGGATCGGAGATGGATGGAGGGTCGGATCGGGGAGTGGATGGTGTTTCGGATCGGGGTTGGAGAGAGTTTCGGATCGGGCGGGATCGGCGAGGGACTCGGATCTTACCGCAATCCCCCGCAATACCGAAGCGCGGTACACGGCCGCTTCCTTCGGATCGGATCCTCGTCAGAAAGCCTGTGAACCGAATCTCATCCGCTGCGCCTCTGCCCTGATACTCGATGCAGGTACAGAGCGCTCGATTCGGTTCGGATCGTCTGGAACACCGCACCCTGAGACCTCGAGGGATTCTCAGAATAAAAAGTACGGCGGAGAAATAACCACATCAGACGAGGCTGGATGCACTGCTAAATCTGGCTTTATTATGCACAGCTCAGGCATTTATCAACTTTTCACAAAATTACAATACAATGGGACTCCCTGCCCGCCCTCCCAGGACCATTGGCCCTTACAGATCAGGGAGTCGCCGATTCGGACCGGATGGTCCGAATCGGCCATTTTACGATTCGAACCGGATGGTTCGAATCGGCCATTTTCCGAATCGAAGATTCTGAACTGCGCCACAAGGTGATCGGAAAATGGCGGCGAGCAAGGCAAACAAAGGGAAAATACATTACGCAATAAACCAACGGGAACACTTTATTACACCACACAATAATCACATCTAAATAAAAGCACTTGCAAAACTAGGTGCGTGCCACCGCACCTAAATGTCCATAGCCACCACCGTCACTGCACCGCCCCTGGCTGAGGGTGCTGGGCCATTCCGTGACATATATATATACACACACATTACTGAGTTTTATTGCTGTGGATTCTGTGATACACTCATGCACACTGCACATTACTGTGAGGTTTATTGCTGTGGATTATGTGATACACTCATGCACACTGCACATTACTGTGAGGTTTATTGCTGTGGATTCTGTGATACACTCATGCACACTGCACATTACTGTGAGGTATATTGCTGTGAAGCTCTGTGAATTGCTCACACACAAATTTTGGCGAACTGTCAGTAAGTACGGTGCCTGTTCGAAGGCAGTGAATGACCCCATAGAGAAATAACGGTTAATCTGTTCAGATACACTGTCATGTCAAATGTCAAATGTCATGTTGTTCGGTGGTTTCATTCGGCAGGTTTATACAGGCGAACACCATAGGCTTCAATGTTAAAAATATTTCAGTTTTTATTCAATATCTAATAAACCGTTTATTTCTTTAATCTGTATTAAAAAGTCTCCTTATTTATTGATTTTATTTTAGTATCTTTTAGGATATTTTTTTTAAAAAAATCCACTTTTTTCTAATAGTGTTTTTTCCTGTAACAGACCTTTTTATTATCATTAATAGGATCTTATATGTTAATTCCAGACCTTTTCGTTCAGTAGTTCTTTTTAAAACAGCTGGCGACGGGTTTGCGGTGGCATTTGGTGGCTGATTCCCTGCACTTCAGGGACCCTGCAGTGAATTCACCAGGGAAATTTTATTACCCAAAGTGCATTGAACAACAGAACACTGAAATGCCTGCGTCATTTCGGTGCGCTGTGAATATCCCCTTTAGTGTTGCCCCCTGGAAAGTGCCAGCCTAGGCCTTGCCTACCCAGGACATACTTGAAGAGGAGAGAAATAAGAATTCTCAATGTATCTTCCTGGTAAAATATTTTTGTGTCCCTAGGGGGTGGTGTCACCCGGTGCGGGCTGCACCCCTGCCCCCCTTGTGACGCCACTGACTGTGTGCCCCTTGGAGAAGAGTGGATGCCAGCCTCGTGCCCACAGACCATGGATAATTATGGTAGGGAATGTTCATAGGGCATTTGGGCATTGCCAAACTGTTTATAATTTTTGTTTAAAGTATTTCTGTCTGTTTGAAAGTATATTTGACGCATTTAAACACTTCAGCCACTAGATGGCCCCACAGTATTACCCTGCTGCCGACTAATTTGTAAGTGGTCACATATAAAGAGCAATCATATATAATTTATGTGATGTATAGCGTCATTTTTTAACTCAAATTGTCCCAAAAATAAGGATCAATCCGACAAGGTAGCACCACACAGAGGGTCCACACATTTTTACTGTTCTGTATTGTTGTGTAGGAGCAAAGCCCTACATTTGACCATCCTGTGGGCAGCTTGTCCTAGTCAGACATAACGTGAGGATCTTAGGCGCCACATGAAGGGATTCATTTTGCAGAAAATGTTCATAGGGCATTGCCAAAATGTTTATAATTTTGGTTTAAAGTATTTCTGTGTTGAACCAGTATAATGTAGTTAGGTTTGCGTAATCTGGATTATGCAAGAATACTGCCTCACTATCTGTCCGTGTGGAGATGCTATCTGTGTATATTTTGTAATCTATTTGTCAATCACCATCACCCATTGTTTTACGGTAGTTCCGAAGAAAGTCCGCCCTATATAACAACTATACCAGGCTCCATTGAGCCAGGCTCCAGTGTCATTTCCAAGTGGCATTCTTAAGTGGACGTTCAGAGTTGATTCCTGGAGTTTCGGGACTGGAGGTAGGAACTGCAAAACTGCAAGGCCCACTTTTTACTCTGGTAAACTCACGTCTATATCATGCTTTCTCTCACGCTTCTGCTCTTTACTTCTACCTTTCTCCTTAAATGGAACTCCTGCCCCTCTACCACCGACCCCTACACTATCTGCATCTCTCCCTCCCTCCTCTCGTCCCACATGATGGCCTCGCATGAGCTTCTTTGTTTCCTCAGAACATGGTCTCCCTCTAACTCTCGTGCTACCAATCACTCCCACTCCCACAAATCCCATTCCCACCTTCTCTTTCTCACCCTCCTGCTGTTACTCTATTCAGGTGACATATCCCCTAACCCTGGCCCCACAACACATCCAATACTTCCCTCTCATTCTATCTCCATCACACATAAATCACCTCCCTGCAAGCCCAGCAACCTCATTCCCATAATCCCTCAGCGCCTGTCCTCTTTCTCCTGCGCCCTCTGGAACGCTCGCTCTGTGTGCAACAAACTCACAGCCGTCCATGACCTCTTCCTTTCAAACTCCTTCAACCTCCTAGCTTTAACTGAAACCTGGCTAACTCCCTCTGACACGGCCTCCGTTGCTGCTCTCTCACATGGCGGTCTACACTTGAGCCATACCCCCAGACCGGGTGAGAGAAATGGTGGCGGGGTCGGACTCCTGCTCTCTCCCACCTGCACCTACCAGCATCTCCCTCCACCTCCATCCCTCTCTTTCTCCTCCTTCGAGACACACTGCATCCGCCAGTTCTCTCCTCTGGCTCTCAGGGTGGCAGTCATCTACCGCCCACCGGGACCAACCTCCCAGTTCTTTGACCACTTTGCTACCTGGCTTTCTCACTTCCTGTCTTCTAATCTTCCATGCCTAATTCTCGGGGACTTCAACATTCCCATTGATGATCCTTCCACTCCTGCTGCCTCCAAACTTCTTTCACTCACGTCCTCCCTTGGACTCACACAATCCTCCCTCCTCCCTACCCACCGCGATGGTCACGTTATTGACCTGGTCTTTTCCAACCTCTGCTCCATTTCTGAGTTCAAATGTCGCCCTTTCCCCATCTCTGACCACCACCTTCTCTCTTTCAACCTATCTGGACTTCCTAAACACCCTGCTCCCCCACCCCGCACACACACTCGCAGAAATCTACATGCTGTGGACCCCCATCAATTCTCCAACCTACTTCACCACCTCCCTCATACCTCATCCTTCACCTGCCCTGATGCTGCCACTAATCACTACAACACTACGCTTATCTCTGCTCTAGACACTCTTGCTCCTCTTCGACTCTGTAAGGCCCCACGCCGCCAGCTTCAGCCCTGGCACACCCTCCAGACTCGCTACCTGCAAAGATGCTCCCGCACCGCAGAGCGTGCCTGGAGGAAATCCCGCTCTCAAGCTGATTTTGTTCACTTCAAGTTTATTCTCCGGTCATACACCTCTGCCCTCCACTTGGCCAAACAATCCTTCTTCTCATCTCTTATATCTACGCTGTCCTCCAACCCTAAACGGCTCTGGTCCACCTTCAACACCCTCCTCTACCCACCTGCACCTCCCCCTCAGCTGCCTTCAGCGCTCAAGACCTGGCAGACTACTTCCTCAGTAAAACTCTAACTATCAGAAGCAACATCCCAACACAAGATAGTTATCTGCCACCTCCACTCCCACAGGTCCCCTCTGCCACCCTCTGCCACTTCCTCCCAGCCACTGAGGAGGAAGTCAATTCCTTATTGTCCTCCTCACATCTCACCACGTGCCTGCTCGACCCCATTCCCTCACATCTAATTCCTCCCCTCTCCTCCTCCCTCACCCCTGCTCTCACACACATCTTCAACCTATCTCTCTCCACTGGCTCCTTTCCATCCGCCTTCAAACACGCGCTAGTTACCCCTTTACTAAAGAAACCATCCCTAGAACCCAACTCTCCATCCAATTACCGCCCTGTATCCCTGCTTCCCTTCACATCAAAGCTCTTAGAAAAACTAGTCTTCAACCGCCCCTCCCTCTTCCTGTCCTCCAATTCCCTACTTGACCCCCTGCAATCTGGCTTCCGTCCCCTACACTCAACTGAAACTGCCCTCACCAAAGTCACCAACGACCTCCTAACTGCTAAAAACATGGCCACTATGCTATTCTCATCCTGCTTGACCTCTCGGCTGCTTTTGACACTGTTGATCACCCCCTCCTTCTACAGACCCTCAACTCTCTGGGTCTTGGTGACACTGCACTTGCTTGGGTTGACTCCTATTTATCCAACAGGTCCTTCTGTGTGTCCTTTGCTGGTAACTCCTCCTCTTCATTGCCTCTATCTGTTGGTGTACCTCAAGGCTCTGTCCTTGGTCCTCTGCTCTTTTCCATCTACACCTCCTCCCTGGGCAAAATCATCAACAGCTTTGGCTTTAATTACCACCTCTACGCTGATGACACTCAGATCTACCTCTCTACCCCTGATCTCTCTCCCCCTGTCCTTTCAAAAGTCAGTGACTGTTTATCTGGCATCTCCTCCTGGATGGCCTCCCACCACCTAAAGTTCAACATGTCAAAGACTGAGCTCCTACTTATTCCTCCCTCCAATGCCTCCCCACCTCCTGACTTCTCTATCACGGTGGAGGGTATCACCATCTCCCCATCAAACCAAGTTCGCTGTCTTGGAGTTACACTTGACTCTGCTCTTTCCTTCATCCCCCACATCCAGTCTCTTTCCTCCTCCTGCCGATACCAACTGCGTAATATTTCCAGAATTCGGCCATTTCTTACCGCTGTCACCACAAAACAACTCATACACGCCCTGGTAATCTCCCGACTCGACTATTGCAATAATCTCTTATCTGGCCTCACTCTGTCCCGCCTCTTCCCCCTACAATCCATCCTGAACGCCTCCGCCAGGCTAATTCACCTCACCCGCCGCTCTGTCTCTGCTGCTCCCCTCTGCGAGTCCCTTCACTGGCTCCCCATCCACTGCAGAATTAAGTTCAAAATCCTTATCCTTACCTACAAAACCCTCACTAACTCAGCTCCCCACTACCTGTCCTCACTAATCACCAAATACACCCCAGCCCGCTCCCTAAGGTCAAACAGTGACCGGCGCCTAGCTTCTCCCCGCATCACCTCTTCCCATGATAGACTGCAGGATTTCTCATGCGCAGCCCCCACTCTCTGGAACGCTCTCCCTCGTACTGTCAGACTTTCCCCTAACTTCTCTTCCTTCAAATGCTCCCTTAAAACATTCCTATTTAGGGAAGCCTACCACCCAACTCACTGACACAACCATCAATCACTCTCACCTTACAGTCCTCTCCTCCTGTTTCCAACCCCAACCCTCCTAGATTGTGAGTTCCTACGGGAATAGGGCCCTCATCTCCTCCTGTACTGTTTGTCAAATGTTGTTCAATGTATTGTAACCCTGTCTATACTGTGTTTATTGTACAGCGCTGCGGAATATGCTGGCGCTTTATAAATAAAGAATAATAATAATAATAAAAATGTTAAGCAGTTTTTACTTTAACTGTCTACCGAATGTAATTAGATTTCTCATTCCAAGAAGTCAATGTTTGTGAAATTATCTGGATCAGTGTGATTAGGTCTTCCTAGAAGAGGATGTGATTTTTTTTGTATGTAAATGACCCCTGTCTGTCCCCATAAAAATCTGTGCTTGTCATTTGATTAAACCAGTTCTATTCTGACCAAACTTGAAGTCACGGCTCATGATTTGGGGTAGCAGACATCTTTTGCTCGCTGTGCCATCGAAGGCCCCAGGTCTACAGCTTTAGCTTATTTCTGGGATGCTAGTCAGGCTCAGTGGCGTCACTAGGGTTGGAGTCACCCGGTGCGATAAATCATGGTGTCACCTCCCCCCCCGAGTTTTATGATTTATTTTTTTAACTACTCTTACTCATAACTCAGTACTCCCATATAATACTAAATGCTCATAATACACGGCACACACTACTGTGAGGTTTATTGCAGTGGAGCTCTGTGATATGCTCACACACAAATTTGTTCGAAGTGCCAGCAAGTATGGTGCCTGTTCGAAGGCAGTGAAAGTCCCCATAGAGAAGTATCGGTTAATCTGTTCAGAGAACACCGAACAGCAAAGAAATGCCCTGATGTCCGGTGGTTTCATTCAGCAGGTTTATTCAGGTGAACACCATAGGTTTCAATGTTAAAAATATTGCCATTTTCATCCAATATCTAATAAACCGTTATTATTTAATCTATGGTAAAAAGTCTCTTTATTTATTGATTTTTTTTTTTGTATCTTTTAGGCATTTTTAAATAAAATAATCTATTTTCTTTATAATAGCAGTTTTTCTTTTTTCTGTAACAGACCTTTTTAATAACATTCATAGGAACTTATACAGTCAGGTCCAGAAAAATTGGGACATCAACACAATTCTAACATCTTTGGCTCTATACACCACCACAAAGGAGTTGGAATGAAACAAACACAATGTGCTTTAACTGCAGACTGTCAGCTTTAATTTGAGGGTATGTACATCCAACTCAGGTGAATGGTGTAGGATTTACAGCAGTTTGCAGATGTGCCTCCCACTTGTTAAGGGACTAAAAGTAATGGGACAATTGGCTTCTCAGCTGTTCCATGGCCAGGTGTGTGATATTCCCTCATTACCCCAATTACAATGTGCAGATAAAAGGCCCAGAGTTCATTTCAAGTGTGCTATTTGCATTTGGAATCTGTTGCTGTTAACTCTCAAGATGAGATCCAAAGAGCTGTCACTATCAGTGAAGCAAGCCATCATTAGGCTGACGAAACAAAACAAACCCATCAGAGAGATAGCAAGAACATTAGGCATGGCCAAAACAACTGTTTGGAACATTCTCAAAAAGAAGGAATGCACCGAGGAGCTCAGCAACACCAAAAGACACGGGAGACCACGGAAAACAACTGTGGTGGATGACCGAAGAATTCTTTCCCTGGTGAAGAAAACACCCTTCACAACAGTTGGCCAGATCAAGAACACTCTCCAGGAGATAGGTGTATGTGTGTCAAAAAGGGATGAGCCGAACACCCCCGCGTTTGGTTCGCATTCGAACTCGAACTTTCCAAATGTTCGAATTCGAACTCAAACTCAATACAAGTCAATGGGACTCAAAATTCAATTTTTAGAGTGCCCTCTAAGAGGGCATATATGCTAGATATTTACCATAAAAGGTGTATGGGGGTCCGGGTAGTGCCCTGGGGGACAGGAAACAAGGACAAAAAGTAAAACAAAAAACGTTTTTAAAGGGACAGTGAGTTTTCCATGAAATAAGAGTTAAAAATAAAAACGAAAAGGTCCTTCAAATATCGTGCCTAGGAGGTCCCCATAACCTGCCCGTGAAGTGGCGGATTTCGAGGATGTATAGAAACATTTAAAAACCAAAAAATGACGTTTCAAATGATGGTAAATGTTTTTCCTTTAATCTATTCATAAACAACTGCTTGGGACGGCAGCCTGTATGAAAGGACATTTTCGGACACGCAGAAAAAGTTTAGTGATTTTTTGGCTAAGTTATGGTGAAACTTATGCAGGCTTTGGATGAAAGTAACTATAGGTGCTTTAAAATTGTGCCTTTAGTGTCGGCAACAGTGCCGTCACGCCGTAACCCCTCTGAGGATATGAATCTGGTACAGGCGTCAGTGGCAGTGCACCCAAATATTGTGCCTTTGGTGCCAGGCCAGCAAGTGCATTCATACAGTAACCCCTCTGTGGTATTGTGGAAGAGTGCAGGGGTGGACCATGCAGTCAGGGACGGTGCTAGACTATTTTGCGCCCTAGGCAAGACCAGCTACTTGCACCCCCCCAAAAAAAAAAGACACAACATGAAACTGCTAAATTTCTTTTTATTTCAGAATAAAGTTTGAAAAGCACCAATAGTAAAGGTAAAATAAATATGAATAAACTGTATTAAACCATTTTAAATTAACTCTATTATTCAAATTAAAATTAACTGTATTGAACAAATATAAATTAACAAAAAAAGTAAGAGTTGTCACGTAAGTTTCAATTTCAGACACATCAAAACTTCACTTTGCGTGCCTTATCCTTTGCAAATTTTCATCATGCGTATATATATATATTGCCCAGGCCAGCTCACATCATGCATATATATATATTGCCCAGGCCAGCTCACATCATGCATATATATATTGCCCAGGCCAGCTCACATCATGCATATATATATATTGCCCAGGCCAGCCCACATCATGCGTATATATATTGCCCAGGCCCAGGCCAGCTCACATCATGTGTATATATATATATAATGTCCAGGCCCAGGCCAGCTCACATCATGTGTATATATATATTGCCCAGGCCAGCTTACATCATGCGTATATATTTATTGCCCAGGCCAGCTCACATCATGCGTATATATATTGCCCAGGCCAGCTCACATCATGCATATATATATATTGCCCAGGCCAGCTCACATCATGCATATATATATTGCCCAGGCCCAGGCCAGCTCACATCATGCATATATATATATTGCCCAGGCAGCTCACATCATGCGTATATATATTGACCAGGCCAGCTCACATCATGCGTATATATATTGCCCAGGCCCAGGCCAGCTCACATCATGCGTATATGTATTGCCCAGGCCAGCTCACATATATATATTGCCCAGGCCCAGTCCAGCTCACATCATGCGTATATATATATTGCCCAGGCCAGCTCACATCATGCGTATATATATTGACCAGGCCAGCTCACATCATGCATATATATATATATTGCGAAGGCCAGCTCACATCATGCGTATATATATTGCCCAGGCCAGCTCACATCATGCGTATATATATTGCCCCCAGGCCCAGGCCAGTTCACATCATGCATATATATATATATATATTGCCCAGGCCAGCTCACATCATGCATATATATATTGCCCAGGCCAATCCCCTGGTGGAGATAGGGGGTTCATTTGAACCCTGATATCTCCAGGCAGCTAGGGGGTCATGGAGGGTGTCAATCGAAAGGCCTGAGCATGGCCTTTCGAATGATACCCAACATGACCAGGTATAAAGTAAAAAAAAAAAAACTATCAGGGTAATTCAAAGAGATCCGAATTGCTTGAGAAAGGTAACCGAACGCTGAAAATCAGCGTTCGTTACCTTTCTTGGCCATTCTGCTATCCAGAGAGCAGGCAATTCGCCAAATCCTGGTGAATTGCCTGCACATATGGTACCTGTTCGGTGCTTGTTCGAGGGCAGTGAAATCCCCATGAAAAAGCACTGCTTCGGCTATTCAGAGAACACAAACCAGCAGTGAAAGGTTTCCGAAATGCCCTGTCATTTGGTGGTTTAATTCGGCAGGTTTATTCAGGAGAATCCCATAGGCTTCAATGTTAAAAATATTCCCGTTTTAATTCAATATCTAATAAACCGTTCATTATAAAATTCTGCAGTAAAAAGTCTCTTTATTTATAGATTTTTTAGGATATCTTAAGCATTTTTCTGGATTTTTTTTTTAAAAAAGTCTGATTTTTTTTTTATTTAAGTTTACTTATTTTTTCTGTAACAGCCCTCTTTATTATCATTCCCTGGACCTCATATGTAAATTTCAGACATTTTCGCTCAATTGTTTCTTTGCAAACAGCGTTTCAGTTTTCAATCATTCATGCAAACTGGTTTCCTAATTTATTCACTGCCTCTTCTGGTCTCGGCTTTCTCCGGTGGCTGCGATCGGCTCCTGCTCGTTTTTTTTCCATGGTCTTCGGTGAGTTAATCCAGATGTTTTTGAGGGTTTTCGGCGTGCATTCGCTGGGTTTTGCGGTTCGTTTTTGTCGAGTTTGCGGTAGCTTCGGGGACCCTGTGGTGTTTGCTGAATATACTGAAGTGGAAATAGGCTGGAAGATGGCCGCCATTGTACGCCAGGCGACCATCTTGTTCAGAATATTGGTTCACTTGAAAATAATTAGGTAGTTTGTAGTTGAAACTAGAATCAGGCATACATAGAAATTTAAGAATGTGCTGAGATTTGCAGAAAAACAATTAAAGCGCTGAGAAAGATATCTGCTGTTCCCGGCACAGAAGAAAGATATTCCAAGGTTTTTGGGGCCCGCAGAAAGACAAAGGAATATAGAGATCAGACCAGGTGCCATCTGTAACAAATAATTGAGGAAGCTAGGGAACCAAGCACAGCCCGGAACAGTAGGAGTAACTAATCATGATTTACTGTTACTAACACAAAGTTTGCCAATTTACGGCCAATTAATGAAATGTCGTTTGTATTAGACTAAGGGAGGTACTAACCCACGTGGGGTGGGAGAGTGTCATCGGGAGGTGGGCTAATTGGGATGTACCCAGTTATGTATTTGGGATATAAAATCTAATGTCACGAGGGACTCGGGGCTCATTCTTTGCGATTGAATCCTGTTTGAGTATCTGTTGTGATATCACAATAAAGTTTGCCTTTCCTGAAGAGACTCATGTTCAGACAATCCTTTCTCGTGTCCGGTCCGGCCTCGTCTTGAGTGAACCTGCAGATTCCGGTTACATTTCTGGGGGCTCCGTTGCCGGGATACGGGCCCTTACCGGCATGGCAACGACTGCTGAACACTGTAGCCGTTGACTGCAGGTGCGAGTGATCCCGCTGGTTGCGCGTCTGTTGAAGGTGAGCTGACATCTGCAGGCGCCAAGCAGGATTTCCTGTTCAGTGGACCTCATCTCGTCTCAAACGGACCCCCAGCCCGGGAACACTGGGACACCCCTGAGTCCGAGGAAACAGCGAACAGCGCGGCAATAGGTAAAGTGTCTTCTATGTTTGTATGTCTAATGGAAATACCGGTATAAAGGGAAACGTCCGACCGAAGTTGGATAAGGAGACCCATGGCCACGGTTTCGTTGGCATACCGAACCCGCCGCCGAAAGCACGGTCAAGCAAAGGGGCCAGAGTGGCAAGTGCGTGTCTGGACTCGGGGGATCGGATGTTGACCAAGGGGTAGAGTCTGTATGTGAGGGAGAAGGGAGTCGCATGGAGTTGCACAGTCATAGTCAGTGTTTGTAAATAAAGCTTCACCACGTGGACAAAGGAAAGGAGGAGAGATTTCTGTGACCGGGCTTAGAGCCCTGTGTCAGTGCTAGTGTGTACGTTGTGTAGTGAAGAGGGCTCATTGGGGCCAGCGGTAGCTGCAGAGATAGTGGTGCCGGGTGAGTAGATTACTCATAGGCAAATTGGAATTGCAGACGGGAGTGTAGTTATAGAATGGGGTGCACATAGTCACAAACAGTCAAGAGTTAGAGCTCAATTAACGGGGTATAAGGAGCCAAAAGGAGGGACGGAGTATCCTCGGCTAGTAGAAAGAGTTGAATTGTTTATGTATTGTTTTGTGTTGAAAGTATCTGGTACGGTATGGGTTGTGATTGATTGCTGAGACTGCTGTGAGTGAACGAGCGCCTACTCGCATTGCGAGAAAGCAAACTTGAGTGTGGACTCCCAAAGTACGTTTCCGGCTCAGGCGACTGCAGTCCGGCTACTGACGGAGGAAGCGGGTCAGACACATATGAATTGTTGACTGAAGTACCAGACTGTAAATTCTAAGTGTTGTTGCTAAAGAGTATTGTAAAAAGGTTGTTGCTTTTAAAAGTAACAATGGGTAACGGATCATCCAAGCCAAGAAAGGTAAAGAAGGGTGAGACGCCCCTATGGTATATGGTGCGGAATTTTGAAGCACTATATACAACATGTGATCATGGTGTAAAATTAACTAGAGAGAAATTAACAGGAATGTGTACAATGGTGTGGCCATTGCTAGTTCCAGACTGGCCAGAGCAGGGGTCAATGGACCCAGAGCTAATACAGAAAGTGCATTCCCAAGTAACCTGGAAATGCGGACATCCTGAGCAGTACCCATATATAGATATATGGAAGTATTGTGTAAAGGATAAAAGTTATTTTATAATGATGGCGGGATATAACAAGAAGCAGGTACCCCCAAATAAAGAAAATAATAAAAAGAAAAGACCGGTGTTGGTAGAACAACCGGAGGAGATTGATTCCCTGCCCCCGCCCTATCCATTATATTATGGGGCAGCTAGAGAAGTTTTGTGTGTCACGGTTGCGAAGGCGGGCGGCTGCTACTGCTCTGCCGGCTTACTTCGCTCCGGCAAGCGGGATTGCGGAGGAAAATGAGGGGGCAGTGGGTGGAAGAGACAGAGAGGTCCCACCAGGAAAGATCGAAATGCCCGACGGGAGCATATATAAATTGGTAGACCAAGAGGACAGTGATGATAATGATGAGTGTGAAAATAAGTCTATATATTTATTGTTTTAATATTCCAGTAAAATAAAGATAATTTACAAGTTCTGTGTGTGGATTATGTAATGATTTTCAGGAGTTTCTGAGCCCCCACTTCCCCCTGGGCCAGAAGAAAATGAGATGATCAATAGATCAGATGGTAATCTAGAAGGTTTAAAAAAAATAAAAAAAATTTACAGTGCTGTATAACTTGTGTATGTAATTCGGACTGATTATTCAGATGTGATATCTGTACTGTTCTGCGTGAGTGTGAAGTCAAAGAATGTGATTAATAAATAGTGTGCTGTATCGAATGATATATGGTAGAATGTTTTTGTCTGATTGTGTTTATAATTGATCTATCAAACTGTTCAATTAAAAGTAAAGTGTGATAAGTAATTAATTTTGAGTGTGGAATGGCTGAGAGGTAGTGAGATTGGGCTCTGTACTTGGTTCCTCACCCCTCTTTTCTGACACACTGTTTGCGCGGAGAGGGGGAAGGGGGGGAGTCGGCTTTTTGCTCTCTGATAGACAGAGAAAGTAACCCTTTGTGTGTCTGTGTAGCGAATAAGAAAAATTACTATGTCTAGCTAATTTTTAATGTGTGCTACAATAGAATGTATGAAGTCTGTCGAGTGCAAGATATATGTTTATATTTTGTGTTGATATTATTCCAAAAGCTCTAGTTTTGTTCACAGAGCTAGAATTAAATAAAAAAGGGAGTCCTGGTTTTTATATTGTTACAGATTATAACAATAATAAGTATATAATAAAATACAATATTGTCTACCAAAATATAATACAATTTATTAACAAATTAAATGGAAATATATGAAACAGTTAGAAAATTAATATTAAAAGAGCAGTTTGAGAAATAATTAAAGTAGTTTTATACTGTTTTTATGTTTTATATAGTTAAAATATAGTAAAATGATGATTAATAATTCAATTAAAAATATATTTTTATTTGATTTCTGATGGGATAGTTATTTTATTGTTATGGGATTATTTTAGATGATTACTGATGAGATGTTTGGAATGGTCTTATAACAAAGGAATAGTTTATTTTTATTTTATTTTTTTCCGATGTGGTATTGGGAGTCTGTTTTGGCTACGGGAGAGAGACCTCTGAGAATATTGTTAATACAATGTGTATATGTATATGCCCGAATGTCCCATCCAGCTCCTGGGGCGGGATAGCCTTTGCAAATTGCAAGCCCAAATTACGTTTCTTCCCGGGGGTCACGCTAGATTAGACCTGCCTGAGAGTGGAAGCTCTGCACGGCAGCACAGCCCAGCCAGTCAGTGCATCAAACCCGCAAAAATTGCAGTAATTATGCCAAGAGAAGAAGAATGGTGTACAGCACCAACCGCTGGTTGACCCGGACCCGCACACACTACTCCTTGGAATTCCTGAGGTGTGGGCCGAGGAAAACTCGCCCGGACTAGCTGTAAATATTCCCCCAGTGTATGTTGATTTAAGACCTGGTGCAATGCCTGTGGCTTTAAGACAATATCACATCCCACAAAAAGCCAAGCAGAATATCCAGACACATTTGCAGAGATTTAAAGACCACGGCATATTGAAATTCTGCGTGTCGCCGTGGAACACACCATTGTTGCCAGTACAGAAAGAGGGCACACAAGAGTACCGCCCAGTCCAAGATTAATTCCCGGAGATACCAAATATTACACGGTGCTTGATTTAAAAGACGTGTTTGTTTTTGCAGCCGTCTAGTTCCGGCAAGCCAGCTTTTTTTTATCTTTCAGTGAGAGGTATCTACAATGGATGTGCGCTCAGCCAGGACCTCTTGTCCTTCAACGCTCAGCCACACAAAGTTGTTCTATTATTAATTACTGTTTTTTTCTATAGAAAAAGACTGTCTCTCTGCCACAAAAGCCCTGCTACATCTGCTGTGCCATGCATGTTACAGAGTGTCCAAAAATAAAGCACACATATGTAAACAGACTGTGAAATATCTAGGTTTTCAATTAACAGGTACCAAGCGTGCACTGGGGGCAGAAAAAAAAAGAAGCAGTATGCCGTATACCCCAACCAAAGACAAGTTGACACTTGGACAAGTTCTTCATGTCAAGGTGCCCCATGCTGTCAAAGCCCTGCTGGATGTGAAAGGAAGCTACTGGTTCAGCAACAGCTGGATGACAAAGTACCAAGCTATGATGTGTGAGAATCCACAGGTTCATTTGGACCTCATCGCTACCCTGAACCCTGCTACTTTACTGCCTGACTGCGAAGAGGATCCAGATCATGAATGCCTCCAAGTCATGTAAGAAGTGTTCAGTAGCAGGCCAGATTTGAAAGACGTACCCCTAGACAAATACGATCTACAGCTATTCACTGATGGTAGCAGCTATATGAATGATGGGAAGAAAGTCTCCGGCTATGCAGTGGTTTCAGCAGAAGAAATTATCGAAGCAAATCCTTTACCAGGCCACACATCTGCACAATTGGCCGAAATAACAGCCCTAACCAGAGCTCTGGAAATCTCCGAAGGCAAAAGGGTGAATATCTACACTGATTCCAAGTACGCCTTCATGACGGTCCATGCACATGGTGCACT
Organism: Leptobrachium leishanense; assembly: GCA_009667805.1. Lineage (NCBI taxonomy): Eukaryota > Metazoa > Chordata > Amphibia > Anura > Megophryidae > Leptobrachium > Leptobrachium leishanense. The sequence goes on from CM019063.1 coordinate 554,291,823, forward strand.
CTACAAAGAAAGAGGCCTACTTACTTCCTCAGGACAAAAAAATCAAGTATGCGGCTGAAATCGCAGCCCTCCTAGAAGCTGTATGGAAACCAAGCGCTGTCAGTATCATGCACTGTCGTGGCCACCAGAAAGGTCATGATGAAATCCCAAAAGGTAACAGGCGTGCTGACCAGGCTGCAAAAGCAGCTGCAAAACCAGTGCTCACGATGGATCAAGCCAAAGTCCTGCTCTGCAAGCAAGAGCCTCAACCTCTCATGCCAAACTACGAATTTTATATGAATTGGAGAAAATTTGAACCAAAAGGCGAGTTCATTGAAATTATATTGCACAAATGGCAAGATGATTACGAACTATTAGAGCTTAATCATGATTATATCCAATGGCTTTTTCCAACCCAGTCTCAAGGCCGAAATTTCTACTCCGCTCCTCTGAATCCGCAGGAGACACGCCTAATGATTAACACCTCAGAAGTTCAGCAACGATTACGCAGGGCCTACAAAATGATGCTGAAATTCTTCGGCGTAAAATTAATGGGGGAGAATGGAGAAGAAGATACAGAAGTAACTGAAGTTGAACGAGCAGAAAATTTTGCCGAACGTTACGAAAATTTGACAACCAACCCTCATAATAATCTACGGATTACACGAATACTGCTAAGTCTGGGAGAACTGGGAGCAGAAGAATACCAAGCCCCATTGGTGAGGTTCTTCCTCAAGGAGATCCTTATCAAAAACAAACTGCCAAGATTGAAGAAAAGTGCGATGAATTTTTTCATACCAGCAGTGAGAGATTCAAAAGAGAGACAAGATCTGCTGTTCTTTGCCTGGCGATATTATTTCCAAAAAGAAGAATTCATCTTGGGAAACCATGGAGAATTGGCACGATACAAAGTAAAACCAGTGGTGGCTGCACTCCTACCGGCGCCACTGAACGAATGGACACCTGTATATTCAGAGAAAGAGAAGAAATGGCTGTCAGAAGAACAAGGCGGATACGGAGAAGATGGATAGTTTCAGTTAGAAAATGGACAAATAGTTCTACCAGCAACATTGGCGCCTGAGATTGTAAGAACGCTCCACGCAAGTACCCATGGAGGAAGAGAAATGATGGAACAGCAATTGGAGCCACATTTCTACGTACCAGGACTGTCAGTAATCTGCAAAGCAATAGCCCAGCAGTGTGTGACATGCGCCAAGAATAATCCAAGAACAGGCCCGTCTCAACCTCCAGGGAAACAGCCAATCGGGCTGTCTCCAATGGCGTCATTACAGATAGATTTCACAGTGTTGCCACCCTGCAAAGGATACAAATATCTACTGGTAATGGTGTGCACCCTAACAGGATGGGTGGAAGCTTTCCCAACAAGAACAGAAAAGACAGCGGAGGTGGTGAAAAGTCTGATGAAAGAAATAATACTGCGCTATGGACTGCCTCTTGAGATAGGGTCGGACAATGGCCCTGCATTTATACAGAACTGTTTACAGCAACTTGCCCATCTATTGGGTATCACCTGGAAGCTACACACTGCCTACAGGCCCCAAAGTTCATGAAAAGTCGAGAGAATGAACCGCACCCTAAAGACTCTGATGTCCAAATTGTGCCAAGAAACGTCACTAGGCTGGTTGGATGTGCTGCCGATAGTCCTATTGCACATTAGGTGCAGGCCAACCCCCAATTGAAACTAAGTCCATACGAACTTATGTTTGGACGGCCTACCCCTCTGATTAATGGACTAAGGGGGGACCTTCGGGCATTGGGGAAAACTAAACTAAATGATCAGGTTGTACTGTTAGGTAAATCAATGCAGAAATTGCCGGAAATGTTTTTTTGTTTTTGAAATTCCGGTGGGGAGGGATTGGGTTTATGTGACTGTGAAAAAAATTGCCCAAGGGATTTTGATTTTTGTGGCATTTGTGGTACTGATTTTATATCTCGCAAATTTGATTTATGGACTGTCATGTGGAGCATGCCCCAAGTGCCCAAGCACCACCAAAATCTGGAATGGTACGCACCCGTTGATGGAGAACCGTACCATGTGGAGACAAAAGCGAGAGGCGCTATCTGGAACCCAGCTGAAAGGACACCTACTTGTGCAATTTAAATATGACTATGCTAAAAAGTCTGGGCAAACCACGTGTTGGGTGTGTAGTAGATTGCACCCAGAGACAATTTATATACCATTTGCCTCTGTCCCAATGAATTTGAGTATGTTTATATCAGAAAATGTTACAGTATAGGCAGTTGATAGGTCAAGGGAGAAACCAGAAGTATTCAGTCCTGGGTACCCCATAACAGGACCAGTGTACCAACCAGAGTGGTGTTTTCAATTAGGCCCAGATAAGGAGATAAATAACGGGGGTGGGTTATGTTATTCAAGTGAGTTCAACTGGACATCATACATTTACATATTTAATACAAAGGAGCAGTCAAATTTTCTATACATACGATGTAGAAAGCTCACAAACAAACAGGAGGAGGTAATTGCGAATGTGACGAATGGAAGGCAGAGTGTACTGGATATGATGAAACGACTGAGACAACTGATGATAGAAATATCAAAGGGAACACTACATTTGTCACCATTTATAATGAAAGGAGGGTACCAGGTGTGCTGTGAAAGAGTGTGTTACATATCGGTACCACCTACAGTAACGGGAATGTTATTTGGCTAAATTGATCCCAATCCAGAGGGTGAGGGGAGAAGACACTAATTCAGACACAACACTTCACCCTAGGTATCCACTGGTGTTTGAAAGACAGAAGAGAGAGCTATTCAAGAAAGCGGATCGAATATGGGCATGTCTTCCAGCATGGACTGGATGGGGAAGAGAGTGATGGCAAGAATGAACCAGTTTGATGGATGAGATTTTGAATAAGACTAGTTAGGATATTCAGTTGCTGAATCTGGAAATATGAGAGATACGAAAGGTGCAAATGATACACAGCATGGCACTGGAACAAATTAGTGCAGCTCTGAATGGGTTGTGTGAGATGACGATGCACTATGAATGTTGCACATTCATCAAGAATGCTACACATGATGTCCCTGACTATTATCAGGTAATTCAAGATCACCAAGAAAAGGTAGCACAGTTGCAGGACACAGCAAGAAGGATTGCTGCTGAAGGCTGGAATCCACTTCGTAGGTTCGGAGCAATCAGAGATTGGTTTGGATCTATTCTGAGATTTATTTCACAGATTGGATCTATGATTCTGATGGTAGTGGTGATCTTGGTTGTAGGGGCACTACTGTATAGAATAGGGCTTTGCCTATGGCCACTATGCAAGAAGGCACTGACACCCACACAGACACAAAAGATACCACTGATTATCCCACAAGGTATGTTCCCAACGAAAATAGGCTCCCCAAAGTATGAGGAGCTCGAGAATAAAACTAGTGAGGTGTAATGGCTACAAGTCTCAGGAGAAGAGCCTGAGGCTTGAGCCAAGGGGGGAATGAAGTGGAAATAGGCTGGAAGATGGCTGCCATTGTACGCCAGGCGACCATCTTGTTCAGAATATTGGTTCACTTGAAAATAATTAGGTAGTTTGTAGTTGAAACTAGAATCAGGCATACATAGAAATTTAAGAATGTGCTGAGATTAGCAGAAAAACAATTAAAGCGCTGAGAAAGATCTCTGCTGTTCCCGGCACAGAAGAAAGATATTCCAAGGTTGTTGGGGCCCGCAGAAAGACAAAGGAATATAGAGATCAGACCAGGTGCCATCTGTAACAAATAATTGAGGAAGCTAGGGAACCAAGCACAGCCCGGAACAGTAGGAGTAACTAATCATGATTTACTGTTACTAACACAAAGTTTGCCAATTTACGGCCAATTAATGAAATGTCGTTTGTATTAGACTAAGGGAGGTACTAACACACGTGGGGTGGGAGAGTGTCATCGGGAGGTAGGCTAATTGGGATGTACCTAGTTATGTATTTGGGATATAAAATCTAATGTCACGAGGGACTCGGGGCTCATTCTTTGCGATTGAATCCTGTTTGAGCATCTGTTGTGATATCACAATAAAGTTTGCCTTTCCTGAAGAGACTCGTGTTCAGACAATCCTTGCTCGTGTCCGGTCCGGCCTCGTCTTGAGTGAACCTGCAGATTCCGGTTACAATACCGCAGGGTCACCGAAATGGGATCGGCAAAAGGAACCGAATTGAAGAGAGCGAAAAGTCACCGAACGTCAGGTGACTTTTCAAATCTCTTTGAATAACCCTGCATGTATTTTTTTTTGTATTATTTTTATTAATGCAGCAATATTGTTCACATTTCAATTATAATGTGAACGATGATGCACTAATGATTTCTTTCTATGGGGTGCGTTTGCTATAAATCACGTAATTCCCCCCACAAAATGTAACAAGTCCCCATTTCAAATTTTTGTACAAGCGCACCCCATAGAAAACATAACCGCAAAAGCTCATGTGCTAAAATGTGAAAAAAAACACTTTACACACTGCAGATGATTAAAAATTCAATTTTTATTGCATTTTTTTTCATAATATACAGGCAGGACATGACGTATACATATAAAAATGATATATTATGAATCTGCGGAGTCTGCCGGAAAGAACGATATCTAATATGTCTGGGTCATTTAATAAAAGGTGGCTTTAAATTGCGTTTAAACATGATGAGCGAAAGCGGTAAAAATGAGCTGAACACACAGTAGTGAAATGCAGCATATTAGAGGAAGATTAAGTAGAGAAATGAACACTTCTCAGAAGCAGACACCACACCCTCAGTATAGTCTACATACTTACAATGTATCAAATTCATTAGACCAGACTGAAAACACCTGTTGTTACCGTTTGAGAACACAGGTCATTTAGGCTAGGGTCAGATGAGCGCATTTTGTACAGACTGTGTGTCCATGCAGTTTGGACATACTTCCTGACTGACAGCAAGGTAGGGGCCACACAGTCCGTTTTTTTCACTGACGTATTTTATGACTGATGTAGCAGGGAAAATGAATTACAATGAAAAAACATTCTGTCCGTCAAAAATGCTGGACGTATAAATGCAGTCCTCATTTCATCACTCACACACAAAGCTACATGGACGTTGAGGACGTGGCGCACTCCGCACCTCCGTTCTAGCAGTATTATGTTCTTGTCTAACCTGCGACCGTTTGCCGCGTCCGCCATGCATTCGCACTTCCGTGCGGACGTACTTCGTGTGTGTGGGGCTCCATTGGTCAGAATGCTATGCTGCCACGGACGTACAAATGTGCGGCAACACGGACGTGATAACTGCGCTAACTGCCAAACAACACCTAACAAAGCCTTCACAGTTCTGGAACAAGATCCTATGGACAGATGAGACCAAGATCACCTTGTACCAGAGTGATAGGAAGAGAAAAGTATTGGAGAAGGAAAGGAAATGCTGATGATCCTAAGTAGGGATGAGCTGTTCGGTTCGATCGGTTTGGAGTTCGCATCGAACATAGCCTGTTCGCATGTTCGCGAACTACGAACATTACCACGTGTTAGCCGCGTGTTCTCCAACAATGCACCACAATGGACCACAATGCACTTTTCCACAGGCCTGAAGCTCATAATTGGCTACAGCCTTGTACCTGACCAAAGGTCTGGTGCAAGACAGGTTCAACACTATGCCAATCACGGCTCAGAGTCCTGATTGGGCAAATTTTGCCCAATCATCGGCTCACAGAACTAAGTTCCGCAGCACACTATATAAGGTTTCCATGCAGCGCTTCTGCACGCATTTGAGAGGAGATTTCATAGGAGATTGTTGTTGTGTGTTCTTAATGCCGGTCTGCCACGCTACTGGAGGTCTGGGGGGTCTCATTTCTACCAAATATCTGGGAATTGTTGTAATCTATGTGCTCAATCCCAGCAAGAATTTTGGGGGTCACAAAATTCTACAAAATATTTTCCCGTTCCCGGAGACGATAGCCGACGATGCCTTGCTAGTGTTTATTAATAAGTTTGCATTGCATGTAATCGAAACGCCGACTGGGACTGTTTTTCAGAACGTTTTATGACTACGTAAGGCAACTACGGCCCCAGTGGACTCCCCCCGCGATGTGCTAGCTGTGGCAGGAAATGAGACCGATAAGCGGCGCCTGATGTTGACTCCCGCAGCTCGAGCCCCAATTATTTTTGAAGAGATGGTTTTGTCAATGTTTAATGATCTCCCCTTTGTGACCTTGATAGCTCGCCGGCAGTTTCGAGAAGTCTCGGCGTTCCTGAGGGACTGTGGGGTCAGATATAGATGGGGGGATTGCAGGTTCTATGTACATAAATTATGACAACCTGTCTCACCTGGTGTCCTCCCCTGAAGCCGCCTGGTCCCTGCTGCATTCTCTGGGCCTCTTCCCTGCCCCAGTGTCTCCCAGCCTTGTCCCTGGGGGTTCCTCTTCTGCGATGTTAGATCCGGGATAGAATCGAACTTGGAATAGCCCAGTTCTGTGCTTTAAACTAACAGGACTCTGTTCTCATTCTGATTTCTCCCCTCTTTGCGAAACGGACTGTTCTGCTCCTCTTTGATATTTGATATTTCTTTGCCGACTACTACCTTCCTGAAAATCTGAGACTTTTCTAGCTACATGGGGTATATTTCTCTTACAGCGGACTCTGCTTTTTCTTTTTCTGCTTTTATAACTTTTCATTGGCAGTGTTTTTGCTCTTTTTTTTTTTTGGGGGGGGGATTTCATTTTTCTGCAGAGTCTTTTCATCTAGTATTTGCTGGTCCCCGGCTGGGGACGTTTTTTGACTCTTTTAGGGCTATCCATGCTATCCCCTGAGTGCTAGCTGACCTTTTTTTCTATTGCGCTGTTGGTCCCCCACCCTTTATTGTTATTATTTTTATTTCCTTTCCTCCTCCCATTATTATTTTGGCGTATCCGGGACACCTCGGTGAGTGCCACTGTGACCTAGTGCCCAGCTTGGCCTCCGAATGCCCGGGCCTGGTGCCATCTATCTCTCACGGCTCCATGGGACTCATGGGAATGCACCGGGGATGGCACATCTATGGCCTTTGCCATTTCCCCCTCTTTTTTTTTTTGCTCTTTTGTTTTCCCCTCCCCCACCTTTTATTTTATTGTATTAGAAGTCTTTAGCCAATTCACCTTGTGTTTGTTATTTTCCGCACGCAGAATTTTTGGAAGTCATTCTGTGGCCGCACGCGGCTATAATACTTTTTCATATGATCTGCTTGACGTCTTACTGTGACCCTGCGTGGCCGTTTCCTATTCTATCTCTGTTTGTTATATGCTGCCATTATTTCAAAATAAAAACTTTGAATACAAAAAAAATTTTGGCTGCACTGACGCCTGTGCCAGATTTATATCATTTTAATTTTTTGAACTACAGGGTCCAACCCTGCACTCTTCCACAATACTACAGAGGGGTTACTGTATGATGGTACTTGCTGGCCTGGCAGTCTGGCACCAAAAGCACAATATCTGGGTGCACTGACGCCCATTACCAGATTGATATCTTTTTAATATAGGACCGCAAGGTCCAACCCTGCACTCTTCCACAATACTACAGAGGGGTTACTGTATGATGATACTTGCAGGCCTGGCACCAAAGGCACAATATTTGGGTGCACTGCCACTGACGCCTGTATCAGATTCATATCCTCAGAGGGGTTACAGTATGACGGCACTGTTGCCGACGCTAAAGGCCCAATTTTAAAGCACCTATTGTTACTTTCATCCAAAGCCTGCATAAGTTTCACCACAATTTAGCCCAAAAAAATCACTAAACTTATTCTGCGTGTCCGAAAATGTCTCTTTGCATACAGACTGCCGCCCCAAGCAGTTGTTTATGGATAGATTAAAGGAAAACCATTTACCGTCATTTGAAATGTAATTACACTACCCAGACCCCCATACACCTTTTATGGCAAATATCTAGCTTTTATGCCCTCTTGGAGGGCACTCTAAAAATCGAACTTTGAGTCCCATTGACTTGCATTGAGTTCGAGTTCGAATGCCAACCGAACTCGAGAGTGTTCGGCTCATCCCTAATCCTATCCATCAGTGAAGCATGGTGGTGGTAGTGTCATGGTAGTGTCATGGCGTGGGCATGTATGGCTGCCAATGGAACTGGTTCTCTTGTATTTATTGATGATGTGACGCTGACAAAAGCAGCAGGATGAATTCTGAAGTGTTTCGGGCAATATTATCTGCTCACATTCAGCCAAATGCTGCAGAACTCATTGGACGGCGCTTCACAGTGCAGATGAACAATGACCCAAAGCATACTGCAAACGCAACCAAAGAGTTTTTGAAGGGACAGAAGTGGAATGTTATGCAATGGCCAAGTCAATCACCTGACCTGAATCCCATTGAGCATGCATTTCACTTGCTGAAGACAAAACTGAAGGGAAAATGCCCCAAGAACAAGCAGGAACTGAAGACAGTTGCAGTAGAGGCCTGGCAGAGCATCACCAGGGATGAAACCCAGCGTCTGGTGATGTCTATGCATTCCAGACTTTAGGCTGTGATTGACTGCAAAGAATTTGCAACCAAGTATTAAGAAGGGAAAGTTTGATTTATGATTATTATTCTGTCCCATTACCTTTGGTCCCTTAACAAGTGGGAGGCACATCTGCAAACTGCTGTAAGTCCTACACCGTTCACCTGAGTTGGATGTACATACCCTCAAATTAAAGCTGCCAGTCTGCAGTTAAAACACATTGTGTTTGTTTCATTCCAACTCCATTGTGGTGGTGTATAGAGCCAAAGATGTTAGAATTGTGTCGAAGTCCCAATATTTCTGGACCTGACTGTATGTTAATTGCAGGCATTTTTGTTCAGTAGTTTTTTTGAACACAGCGGGTGACGGGTTTGCGGCAGCATTTAGTGGCTGATTCTCTGCACTTCATGGACCTTGCAGTGAATTCACCAGGGAAATTTGACTCCCCAAAGTGCATGGAACAACAGAACACTGAAATGTCTGCGTCATTTTGTTGCTCTGTGAATATCCCCTTTAGTGTTGTTTTTTTTTCCACCCCCTGGAAAGTGCCAGCCTAGGCCTTTCCTACCCAGGACATACTTGAAAATGAGGGAATTCTTAAATGTATTCTTCCTGGCAAAATATTTTCGTTTTAAAAAAAAATTTTTTTTTTTTGTTTTTTTAGGGTGTCACCCTAGGGGGTGGTGTCACCTGGTTCGGGCTGCACCCCCCACCCCCTCATGTGATGCCACTGGTCAGGCTCTCTACATGCACCTGTCTTTAAGCTGTGGCTAAGGTACTGGAGAAAGGCGTGAGAGTCACGAGGAGAACCCGGGTGTCCAATGAGGAACTGGCTGCTGTCACTGGTACTGAATAGGTTTCAGCACCAGCCAGGTCATTTTTTGCTGCTGCATCTTTTTGTGTGATTTTCTTTTTATCCTAAAGTGAATTTGTCCCTGGTGAGGATATAAATGTAAACCCACCAGTTTCTCTCATGACTAAAAAGCAGCATGAGCATAGGAGGTTGCTTAGAAAGCAGCTTGGTATTAGGCATGAGCCGAGCACCCTAGAGTTCGGTTCGCATTCGAACTCTAAATTTTCAAATGTTCGAATTCGAACTCTAAATTTTCAAATGTTAGAATTCGAACTCGAACACGAACTCAATACAAGCCAATGAGACTCAAAGTTCGATTTTTAGAGTGCCCTCCAAGAGGCATATATACTAGATATTTGCCATAAAAGGGGTATGGGGGTCCGGGTAATGCCCTGGGGGACAGAAAACAAGGACAAAAAGTAAAAAAAAAGTTTTTAAAGGGACAGTGAGTTTTCCATTAAATAAGGGTTAAAAATAAAAACGAAAAATTCCTTCAAATATCGTGCCTAGGAGGTCCCCATAACCTGCCCGTGACGTGGCGGATTTCTAGGATGTATAGAAACACTTAAAAACAATGTCCGGGTCCGGGTAGTGCCCTGGGGGACAGGAAATAAGGACAGAAAGTTTAAAAAAAATATGTTTTTAACCCCTTCACTGCTGACGACGTGTGGGACACATCCTCAGTTACTCCCGCTGTATGTTGAGGAGGACGTGTCCTACACGTCATCAGCTTTGCGGGACCCCCAGCGGAGATACTCACCTCTCTGTCCGGGGTCTCGCGGCGTTCTGACTTCAGCGTCCTCAGATGCTGAAGTCAAGCTCCTCCCGACGTAAATGACGTCATCATGCCATGCGCGATGATGTCATTTCCAGGCGACCCCCGGCCAGGGCCGGTGCAAGCATTTTTATCTAGTCAGGCGAAGGTGCATTTTGGTGCCCCCCCATCCGTGTCATGTCAAGCCAATCAGGATAGAGGTGCCATGATAATCTCTATATATACACATATATGAGCAACCCTAGTGTGTATATATATAAGTATATTTGCCCCCAGATCACATGTGGATATATTTGTCCCCAGATCACATGTAGATATATTTGCCCCCAGATTACATGGGTATATATTGCCCCCAACTCATATAGAGATATTTTCCCCAGCTCATATAGAGATATTTTCCCCAGCTCATATAGAGATATTTTCCCCAGCTCATATGGAAATATTTGCCCCGGCTCATGGATATATTTTCCCCCAGCTCATGGATATATTTGCCCCCAACTCATGGATATATTTGCCCCCAACTCATGGATATATTTGCCCCAGATCACATGTGGATATAGTTGCCCCCAGATTACATGGGTATATATTGCCCCAGCTGATATGGAGATATTTGCCCCCAGCTCACATATGGATATATCTGCCCCCAGCTCTCACCTGCTGCCAGGCCCCCCAGGCTCCGCCGGCATTCCTCATGGTGGCGAGTGGCCGCTGACATGATGCGGCTTTGCTGCTCGCCGGGCGGGAACCACATGACCAGTGCAGCCGCGTTCTTGCGAGATCTTGCGAGACCAGCAGCGCTGGTCAGGTGGTTCGGCCCCTAGCGCTGCACCGGCCGACCAAGACGGCGGCGCTCAGGGCTAGAGAATTCCACCCCCACAAACTGGTAGGAAGCCAGACAGTAAGGCGGCCGCCTGTGCCGCCTTACACTAGCGCCGACCCTGCCCCCGGCAATGCCGGGAGATTGCCTGGAAGGGAGGGGGGATCTGTTTGGATCCCTCTCCCTCCCAATCAAGAGGTCCCACAAAAAAAAGCCAGGCACCGCTTAAAAGGGGAGAGTCTCCCCATTTAAGCGGTGCCTGGCTTTATCCCCTTAGGCACCGGGTCGCACTTCAGCGCCTTGTGGCACCGAAGTGCGGCCTAGCTCTGTGGGGGCCGCCATCTTGGATGGCGGCTCCACCCCCGGATCCCCCCTCACGCATAGCGTGATGACGTCAGATAGCCGAGGAACCCCTAGCTGCCCGGAATCCCCTGTTGGAGATAGGGGGTTCATTTGAACCCCAATATCTCCAGAACCGTGGCAGCTAGGGGGTCATGGAGGGTGTCAATCGGAAGGCCTGAGCATGGCCTTTCGAATGATACCCAACATGACCAGGTATAAAGTAAAAAACTAAAAAACATGTATTTTTTTTGTGTGTTATTTTTATTAATGCAGCAATATTGTTCACATTTCAATTATAATGTGAACAATGATGTTGCACTAATGATTTTTTTCTATGGTGTGCATTTGCTAAAAATCACATAATTCCCAAAAAATGTAATAAGTCCCTATTTCTAATTTTTGTACAATGCACCCCATAGAAAATATAACCGCAAATGTTCATGTGATAAAAGGTGAAAAAAAAACACTTTACCCGCTGCAGATGATTAAAAATTCAAGTTTTATTGCATTTTTTGTTATAATATACAGGCAGAACATGACGTATACATATAAAAATGATATATTATGAATCTGCCAAGTCTGCCGGAAAGAACGATATATAATATTTCTGGGTCGTATAATAAAACGTGGCTTTAAATCACTTTTAAACATGATGAGCGAAAGCGGTAAAAATTAGCTCAGCACACAGCGGTGAAATGTCTCAGCAGTGAAAGGGTTAAAGGAACAGTGAGTTTTCCATGAAATAAGGGTTAAAAATAAAAACGAAAAATTCCTTCAAATATCGTGCCGACGAGGTCTCCATAACCTGCCCGTGAAGTGGCGGATTTCTAGGATGTATGGAAACATCGCCATCACAGCACAGACCCACACACGACACCTGGCACCTCCAGTCTGCATACAATGTATCAAATTCATGAGACGGACTAATTGTTATTTCCAAACATGTTATTTCCAAACACTAATTAAACACCTGTTGTTTACGCCGTTTGAGAGCACAGGTCATTTAGAGAGGAGAATCTTTGCACGTAGACATTATTTTTTAATTCAGTATCTAATAAACAGTTGCTTATAATATTCTGCAGTAAAGAGTCTCTTTATTTCTAGATTTTTTGGTATTTTTTAAGCATTTTTTATACTTTTTTCAAAATTTACATTTTTTTTGAGAACTCGAACCGAACACGCCAAAAAGTTTCAAGTTCGCAAACTTGTGAATGGCCAAAGTTCAAATCGAACTCCAAATTGATCGAACTGAACAGCTCATCCCTACTTTGTAGCATTAGGCAGGACTCGCCTGACCAGAGGTGCCATGACATCACAGGTGAACTTACACTTCAATGGCCACTCAAGTAATCTTAAACCTCTGATTGTGTTTTGTTTCTCATGGAGCTACAGGAGTGAGCGCAAATTACACCTTTTTTTCTTGTTATGATTTATACATGGAGCCAGCTGAATTCTTCTGGTCCCTGCAGCCAGCCTGTTAGGGAATAGACACAAAACAATTTTTTATGTACTATGTTAGACATGTGCCCAACGAAACAATTTTCAGATCGATTCGATCCATTTTATTATTTTTTTCGGTACCTTCATTATGTTACTGTGATTCGTATTTCGGATTGATTCATTAGTTCGGACGATCGGTAATTCGTATTTAAGATTAAATTGTTATTTCGTTTTTATTGGTTATTCAGTTTTCGGATCAATTTGTATTTCGATTTTATAAGTTATTTTGAATTTTGTTTTTAGCTCGTATTTCATTGTTATTTCGTATTTCATTTTTATTTGTTATTTCGGAATGTGAAACGGATGAATTAGTTACAGGGTTATTCAGAGAGATTCGAAAAGTCGACAAAAGTTCGTTCCCTGCACTTCGGGGCGATTCGGCGATTCTAAATTGCCGACCCTGCTGCATATTCAGCAAGCACCCCAGGGTCCCCGTGGTGTAGGGAAAACTCGCCGCAAACCCGTAGAATACTCGCTGAACACTCACCGAACACTTACCGAGCACTCACCGAAAAACCCGCAGAAACCGACACAAAAACCAAGCCGAACACGCTGGAAAATCCAAGCAGCCTCTGATCACAGCGCAGAGCAGCCGCCAGAAAAAGCCGACACACAGATGAACGTGGTAAAAAAAACAAAAAACAGTACACTTGACATTTGAAATGTTGTTTGCAAAAAAACTACGGAACAAAAATGCCTGGAATTTACTTATAAAATCTAATGAATGATAATAAAAAGGTCTGATACAGAAAAAAGAAAAAACAAGGTAAATTTTTTTTTACAAAAAATGCCTAAAAGATCCTGAAAAGTCGAAAAATAAAGAGACGTTTTACTGCAGAATAAATTGATAAACAGTTTATTAGATATTGAATTAAAACTAGAATATTTTTAACTTTGAAGCCTATGGGATTCGCCTGAATAAACCTGACAAATGAAACCAACGAACAGCAGGGCTGCGGGGGACTTCACTGACATTCCTCAGCTGTTCGGTGTTCTCTGAATAGATTAACCATTGCTTCTCTATGGGGGATTTCACTGCCTTTGAACAGGCACTGCACGTGCAGGCAATTCACCAAAATTTGGCGAATTGCCTACTCTCTGAATAGCCGAATGTCCCCGTTCGCTGAAATTCAGTGTCCGGTTACATTTCGGCCACATTTTGAATCTCTCTGAATAACCCCCTTAGATTAAGGTAAAAAAAAATAATACTTCCCTGTCTTTGATTCTGAAACCTATCCAGCACCATGGATAGAAGCTTCATGGTGCTCTATAGCTGCGAGGCTGCTGTTCATGTTAGTGATTAGGTTTCAGCACCAATAATAGCTGCTGTTCTTGGTACTGAATAGGTTTCAACACCAAGAATATCTGCTATCAATGGTGATGAAAAGGTTTCAGTACCAAGAATGGCTGCTGTCCTTGGTCCTCAATAGGTTTCAGCACCATAGACGGCCCCTGCCGAACGCAGCCAGACTGAAGGAAAGAAAAAACATTGATGCGTTCGGCAAAGAAAACAAGCCACGTTGTTTTTAAAAAAAAATAAGAATCAAAAATGTCCCCTAAAAATACAGAAAAATGCCTACAAATATCCTAAAAAATAAATGAATAAAGATACTTTTTGCTGCAAGTGAAAAGAATAAATGAATGAATAAATATTTAATAAAAACGGAGAATATTTTTTACATTGAAACCTATGGGATTATTTTGTACAGCTGGTATTTTTATTGTAGTACCGGCTATATTTTATTTAGGTACCTGCTCGTATTTTATTACTGGCTGTTATTTTTATTATAATACCGGCTGGTATATTTTTTTTCCAACTGGTATTTATATTTCAGAAAATGACTAAAAAATCCTAACAAATAAATAAATATACTTTTTGCTGCAAATGAAAAGTATAAACGTAAATGATTGAATAAATATTTAATAACAACCGGAAATTATTTTTAAATTGAAGCCAATGGAATTCACCTGTTTAAAGTTATCAAACAATCCACCAAAAATCAGGGCATTTCACTGACATTTCAGGGCTGTTTGTCGTTCTCTGAATAGATTACCCATTGCTTGTCTATGGGGAATCCAGTAGAAGTGAAACAGTATAACAAATTGATCTTTAAAAACTAAATCAATTCGCTTTATACCATTTTCATTCCATTTCGGTCTGAATCGATTCGGTTTATTTTGTTCCGATTCAAATGGAACCGATTTGTATAGTGGAAGAACTCCCGAAAAACAAATCAGTAGATTTTGTCCCAATTTTTGTTCGGAATTAAAACAAAACAAATCTCCTTCCATTCCTGGATATCCCTGCAGCCTCTGCAGTATAATTAATGCAGCATATGAATCCTCACACTGTCGGGCAGCACCTTAAGGCTGGGGTCAGACCAGAGCATTTTTAACGTGCGTTCTGGCACACTTAATCACGGCCGCACTAGCAGCAAATGACGGCCAATATACGAAGTACGGTCGCACGAAAGTCCGGCCGCGCAACGCAAGTGGAAAATGAACGCATTTTTTCGAGAACGCAGAACCGCTAGTACGGACGTACAGAGTGCGCTGCACCCGCTAGCGGTGTGTGTGTGTGATTTGGAGACGTCAGACCCTGCTCGTGTCCGGCCAACATAACGTCCAGACGCAAAAAGTTTCCTGGTTTGGATTCGTAAAACATCACGCACGAAAATGTGCATCGTATGACCGTTTTCGCATATTCCGTGAAAAAATACATCAATGCGTTCAGATGCACTTTTTTACGTTCGCGTGTAAAAATGCTTTCGTCTGACCCTAGCCTTACAGTATAATTAATGCAGCATATGAATCCACACACTGCCGGGCAGCACCTTTACAGTATAATAATGCAGCATATGAATCCACACACTGCCGGGCAGCACCTCTACAGTATAATAATGCAGCATATGAATCCACACACTGCCGGGCAGCACCTTTACAGTATAATAATGCAGCATATGAATCCACACACTGCCGGGCAGCACCTTTACAGTATAATAATGCAGCATATGAATCCACACACTGCCGGGCAGCACCTTTACAGTATAATAATGCAGCATATGAATCCACACACTGCCAGGCGGCACCTCTACAGAAGATATGCCATTATTGTAGCGGGGAAGCCGGCTGCACGTTTTGCATCGCTCCCTCTACACTAATAGCGTATCTTCTCAGAAGCTGCACACAGTGCGCCGGTATATGCAGCTTCTAACAGCGTGGGAGACGGGAGGCTGCGCTTGTTGGTGGATCCAGGAATCAGGTGAGTATTAGAAAGAAAAAAAAAAAGAGTTTGATTTTATGTTCCCGGGGACATTTAAAAATGTCCTCGGATATTTTTTTTTTAAATGTGTCGCCTTACCTTAACCTGGTGGTCAGTGGGGGCTCCCTGGATCCTGGTTGTGGGGGGGTCTGCCGTGGCCACAGGTGTAGTGGCTCCCTCCCTGCGCTGCCTATCTGCCACATGCACCCGGCCGGCCAGCCCGCACAGTCACAGCTCTATCATCCGGTGGCTGCATGCTCCTCAAGGGGGTTCTTGGCAGGCCCTGGCAGGCAGCCCTCTACAGTGCCTGATTAGAGGGACGCGTTTGCCTGATGTTTTAGCAACAAGGTGTGGGAAATGTTGAATCCCATTGGCTTCAATGTTAAAAACATTCCCGTTTTAATTCAATATCTAATAAACTGTTGCTTATAATATTCAGCAGTAAAGAGTCTCTTTATTTTTAGATTTTTTTAGGATTTTTTTAAGCATTTTTAAAAAACGTTTCTTCGAACTTTTTGCGAACGTCCCGAAAAGTTCGCAGTTCGCCAACTTTCGAACAACCGATGTTCGAATCGAACATTGAACCAATTTGAACCGGTAGCCCATCCCTACTGAGCAGCACCTCTACAGTATAATTAATGCAGCATAAAATGAAAAATCAACTGAACCGAATGACCCGAAATGATCCAAATCACCGAAATGACCCGAATCACCAAATCAACCTGAAATTTCAAATCATCCGAATTATCGAATTGAATGACTCGAAATTTCGAATCAGTCCGCAAGGGGTGGGAAATGTTTGAGCCACAAGGGGTGGGAAATGTTTGAGCCACAAGGGTGGGAAATGTGTATGCCCCATATGCTTCAATGTTAAAAATATTCCAGTTTTAATTCAATATCTAATGAACCATTTATTATTATATTCTGCAGTACAGAGTCTCTTTATTTTTCAATTTTTTTTAGGATCTTTTAAGCATTTTTTGAATTTTTTTTGATTTTTTTTCGAACTTTTTTCAAATGGCCCGAAAAGTTTGAAGTTCACGTATTTCCGAACAGTCGATGTTCGAATCAAACCTCGAACCGATTCGAACTGGCAGCCCATCCCTATATCTAATTGTTTATCTGAAGAATGTTTGAGGAGTTGTGGAGTTTGTCTCAGTCAAACACTGTCCCATATCTGATTCCTGGTACAATGGCTTATTTAAATTATTGCTTGTGATCACTGATGGCGAATTTGTGTGCTTTTCTCTGCTATTTGATGCTGAGATTAACCTGACAGCAATTTCAAGATCTTGACTGCATGAGCCTGGTGGACCCAAGTGGAACAAGAGGAGAACCTGAGTGAAGCCTGCAGTGGACTTGAAACCAGCCAATGGGAACTGTTGGGGTGGATGGGAAGTTTGGATGTTGTCCCCATAAAAACCCTGCGTGTGTGTCCAAGTATATCAGATCTCCTACTTTGAACCAACATACAGCCTGCCTGGTAGACTTGTGCACCAATTTTTTTTTCGGTTCGATTCGGTTCGGTTCGTTCGGATTTTGTAAATTTTCGTTTTGGCTCGTTTCGGCCGATTTCCATTTCGGTTCGTTTCGTTTTTCGTATCGACTTTTTTCGTAATTTCGGAAATTTTCGTGTTTTTCAAGTCTGTTCTCCTCGTTTCAAAGTGTCTATTCGTTTTGACGTAAACTAATGGTTTTCTCAGATCCGATATTTCTGTCGATACCATAATTCTGTCGATACGATAATTCTGCCATTGAGATTTCTCATGTTTTACAAGAAGGATACATTGAGATTTCTCTGGTTTTACAAGACGGATACATTGAGATTTCTCATGTTTTACAAGAAGGATACATTGAGATTTTCTGGTTTTACAAGAAGGATACATTGAGATTTCTCATGTTTTACAAGAAGGATACATTGAGATTTTCTGGTTTTACAAGAAGGATACATTGAGATTTCTCATGTTTTACAAGAAGGATACATTGAGATGGGAATGATACAAAATTACAGAATCAGCGATATAACCAAAAAATATGGTGTCCGAAATTACTGAAATGGAACCGAAATCAGGAATGGAGCCGAAATTACGAATGGAACGAAAATGATTTTCGATTTTACACATTTCTAGTCCATTCGAAAACTCCGAACAAATTTTCGTTTCGTTTCGTGAATTTTTTCGGATCTGTCGTTTTCGGATCTGAAAATTTTCGGAAAATCGGCCCAATCCGAATGCACGAATCGGGAAAATTCCGAAATTCCGAAACCCGAAACGCACATCCCTACTGCCTGGTGTTTGTTCTTGTGCTGCAACAGAATCTCTGTTTGAACATACAGCTTGCTTGGTGTCTCATTCAGAGCTGCAATCATCTCACCTGGGAAGAGCAGAGAATCAAAAGTGCGGATAAGTCGCTCAAGGTATCAAATCGGTTGGTGATTCAAAGGCCGGGCCGATTCAGTTAGTGGGCATCTGGAGAGTCCGACAGGCAAACAGAGGGGTCTGTGACACCGTGATACTGCCCCCGATACTGGGAAGACAGCATTGGACCGGCTTGCTGGTTTTCCCAGGGCTGGGGCAGTCATCCGATAGTATTTAAAAGCATTTGGCCAGTGTTATGTTGGGTATGTCTTTCTGAGGTCTGACTAGGTATATACATATATGAGGTCTGAGTGCGTATATACTTGTATGTGGTCTGAGTGGGTATACATATGTGAGGTCTGAGTGGGTATACATATATGAGGTCTGAGTGGTTATACATATATGTGTCTGAGGTCTGAGTGGGTATACATATGAGATGAGTTCTGGTGGCTGTGTGTGGTCAGGGTGCACGCAGGCTGTGCAGTGGGTAAATGGGATGTCTGGTCATACAGTTCAACATTACCTTAAACTGCACAGGCTTTCAGCAAAATCTTAAATTATTTATTGGAAAGCGGGCGCATGACTTTAAATAAAAGTATCAGTACTCTGTATCAGTGACTACCTGAAAAAAAGGATCGGTACTTGTACTCGGTCTTAAAAAAGTGACATCGGTGCAACCCTACTCTGAACCCCTGGCAACACTCTTCCTGTACTGCTCCTTTCCTGAACCAGCATTGGTAATAGTCGTAACACAAACATGCCTACAATTCCCAAAATTCTTTCAATGCAAGAGATGTCCAGGGAATCATGGGAGTTGTAGTTTTGAAACATTTAGGGCCAGAATTTGACAGTCCTGGTTTTGCAGGTGTCATTCATAGCACCTACTATAACATTATATTTAACTCTACGGGGGTTATGCAATAAGCACCATTGTTGCATTCACATGTTGTTATACTCACCTGAGTTTTATAATTGTACATTTTCATGTTTGATTCATTAAATTGTTCCTTTAGATATAGATGCATATTTTGTAAGGCCAGAACCATGATATAAATCGAATAATACACTCGAGGAGTAACTCCCATAGCCACGAATGAGCTGAGATCTTGGAATCTGTCCCTTCCAGCACAGTTATTAAGAGAGATGTTATAAACAGATGAATAAAATTGATTCCTTGATACATTTGAAGTCATACACTTATACTGTGCAATTCCTATATCTTGAAGGAGTTTGTCTTGGGGACGAGCTGATATTCGAATGTTAGTGAAGAAGCTGCCATATTCAGGCAGGTCAAAATCACCCAGGTTTATGGTGATTGTCTTATTCAACGCTTCTACAGTGCCAGTTAACATGTAACTGTTCGATGTCCAAGAAGGATTGAGAATTAATGTCCTCTCATAGAATATTGAAGGTGCATCATTGAAAAACTGAATAATTGCACTATTAAATGCTCCACATATCACAATAATCTGTGCAGATGACGAACGGACAGTGTTTATATTCCTGTTAATCACATCAGGTTGGTTGAGTTTATTTGTATCAAATTTAATAGTAAAAGCCACACAGATCCCATAACTGGATAAATACTGAGATAAAATCAGCAGCTCCGTCTCCCCACTGCCATCGTTCGATACAAAGATCCCCACCCAGTTCCAGCCAAAGTATTTAATAAACCGGGATATAACCTTATAATAGATACGGACACTTTGAACCATCCGAAAAAACTGTGGATAAATGTGTCGGTCACTCAGAACGTAGTCTGTGGCTCCATAGCTTATCTGAAATATAAATAGATCAATGAATGTTAACAGGACGCACTTTTCATGGCTGAATTTCGGCTGTTTTCAGCCAAACAATTATCTGATTATATACAGAGGCTTCAATAAAGTGACCCCCCACTGAGATTACTCTTTGCATATTTCGTTTGGTTGCATTTCACAGCGGTACAGGAGTCAGTTGCGTAACTACTAGAATCGCAACAGATGCACTTATGACTGGACCCTGGCAATCCGCCACTGGAGGGGGGCTGAGGCAGTGGTGGCTCTTTTACCCTTTAAAGGACCAATGGTCTTTAAACTCAATACATTTATGACTGAACAGGTCTGTCATTGGTCCTTAAGGGGTTAATTAGGCAGCAGAGGCCTTGTTATTTTTCATCTGGCTATCCATCATGAGCCTGACACTTCCAGGTGTCTCATTGCAGAGTCTGATCACTCACATTGGATCGCTCAAGTGTGATGTGTCAGTATCTTCCTCTTGAAACAAAAGAGATATACTGCACACTGTTTTCACAAAATAGTCACAAAAAGGTGCTCACCTGCAAGAAGGACTCCAAGGTCCTATAAATGTGTAACCAAACCACAATAAATCAAGATGGCACGGCCATGAAATAATATATACCAAAGTATAATAAAAAATATCTTTATTACAGCTAGTTACAAGTATTTCTACAGCACCAACAAATTTCATAGCGCTGTACAATGGGAGAGGCAGAATAACACATATACATACATGTTACACACATGGATGGAAGGAGGGAGGACCCTGCTCGAAAGCTTACAATCTAAGAGGCGAGGAGTGACCCATTAGGTGAGGGTGAATAAGGTACATGAAGTGGTGGGTTCCAGGGGGGATGAATCGGAAGAGAAGCAGGACAGTGGGGGATTATGGAGTGAGCCGATAGGCTTCTCTAAAGTAATGTGTTTTCAGAGACTTCTTGAAGGAATTGAGATGGGGAGAGTCTAATGTTGCAGGGGAGGGAGTTCCACAGGAAGGGGGCAGCTTGAGAGAAGTCCTGTAGGCGAGAGTTGGGTGTGTGGGTACGAGTACTGATAGCATCAGATCATTGGCAGAGCAAAGTGGTCGGGCGGATGTACCTGTTAATAAGAGAGGAGATGTAGGCATGGGCGTGTTTATGGAGAGCTTTGTATGTGAGGACCAGTATTTTGAAGTGGATTCTATAGAAAACAGAGAGCCAGCGTAGAGATTGACAAAGGGGTAAGGTGTGAGAGGTGCGGGAGGTGAGGTGTATGAGTCTGGCACAGGCGTTCATAACAGACTGCAGAGGGATAATCTTGGACCTTTTAAAGGCCAGAGAGAAGGAGGTTACAATAGTCAAGGCAGGAGATAATAAGAGCTTGGTTGAGTATTTTAGTGGAGCCTGATTAAGAAAGGGACGGACGAGTGCAATGTTTTTTAGGTGGAAGTAGCAGGATTTGGTTAGAGACTGAATGTGAGGAGTAAAGGATAGATTGGACAAAAATACAGTGTCAGTGTCTGTGAGAGGGAGAACTGTGCAGCTGAAAAAGCCAAAGTGCATTGTAGATTACAGCAAGTTTATGGGGGGAGTAGACTTGGCTGATCAATGTATACAGCCTTATCTGGTGAACCGAAAGACTAGGGCATGGTACAAGAAGATTGCATTCTATTTGAGCGAGATTGCAATTTTCAACTCGTACGTGCTCTGCAAGCAGGCAGCAGTACAGAAGCCATATCCCTTCCGAGAATTCATGCTAGAGATCATATCCAAACTTATTCTAACCTCAGCCCCCAATACTTCCGCTTTGGAATCAGGAGATCTCCAGAGACTAAGTGGCAGACACTTTCCTTCCCGAATCCCTCCCACGCGCTGTAAAAAGTTCCCCTAGAAAAAGTGTTGTGTCTGCCTCAAGAAAGGAATCCGAATGGATTCTAGTTATTATTATTGCTCTACCTGCCCATCTCTACCTGGCCTCTTGGATTCCAATATTGTTGAATGGATTAGGCAGTGGCTGAGTGACAGGAAACAGAGGGTTGTGGTAAATGGAGTTTATTCGGCACAAGGTCTTGTTACCATTGGGGTACCTCAGGGGTCAGTACTTGGACCCATGCTCTTTAATATTTTTATTAGTTATATTGCAGAAGGTATTAATGGTAAAGTATGTCTTTTTGCTGATGACTAGGGATGAGCTGTTCGGTTCGATCAGTTCGGAGTTCGACTCAAACATTGGCAGCTCGAAAGCTTGCGAACTTCGAACTTTTTGTCGTGTTCGGTTCGAGTTCGATTTTTTTTAAAAAAAAGTATAAAAAATGTTTAAAAAATACTAAAAATGTAGAAATAAAGAGACTCTTTACTGCAGAATATTATAAGCAACGGTTTATTAGATATTGAATTAAAAAACTACCCAGGGCAAGAAAGCAAGCATGTTGCTTGCATAGGATTTTTTGCGCCGCCTGTGTGTTTCATCTTTAAAATGCTGCAATGGGTGATGTGGATTTTCGAGCTTACAAGGAAAGCATGCTTTACAGTCTGCCTAATGTCTAGGTGCAAAGATTCTCACCTCTAAATGACATGTACTTACAGCAGGGCTCTCAAACGGCGTAAACAACAGGTGTTAATTAGTGTTTGGAAAAAACATGTGCTTCTAATTAGTCTGGTCTCATGCATTCGATACATTGCCTGCAGACTGGATGTGGCTCCTGCACATGTATGGACACTGTGCTTCTGAATTCTAAGAAGTGTTCATTTCTACTACATGTTCCTCTGATATGCTGTTTAACCCCTTAAGGACCAGGGCTCTGTAAAGCCAATCATTAATGATGTAGATGTTACGTCATTTGTCATCAAGGGCTTAATAAAATCTTTATCACACTCCTTAGATTTAAACGTAATATTCCAGTATTTGTACAGTCAGGTCCAGAAATATTGGGACATCGACACAATTCTAACATCTTTGGCTCTGTACACCACCACAATGGAGTTGGAATGAAACAAATACAATGTGCTTTAACTGCAGACTGTCTGCTTTAATTTGAGGGTATGTACATCCAACTCAGGTGAACGGTGTAGGACTTACAGCAGTTTGCAGATGTGCCTCCCACTTGTTAAGGGACCAAAACTAATGGGACAATTGGCTTCTCAGCTGTCCTATGGCCAGGTGTGTGATATTCCCTCATTACCCCAATTACAATGTGCAGATAAAAGGCCCAGAGTTCATTTCAAGTGTGCTATTTGCATTTGGAATCTGTTGCTGTCAACTCTCAAGATGAGATCCAAAGAGCCTTCACTATCAGTGAAGCAAGCCATCATTAGGCTGGATAAACAAAACAAACCCATCAGAGAGATAGCAAGAAAATTAGGCATGGCCAAAACAACTGTTTGGAACATTCTCAAAAAGAAGGAACGCACCAGTGAACTCAGCAACACCAAAAGACCCGGGAGACCACGGAAAACAACTGTGGTGGATAAATGAAGAATTCTTTCCCAGGTGAAGAAAACACCCTTCACAACAGTTGGCCAGATCAAGAACACTCTCCAGGAGGTAGGTGTATGTGTGTCAAAGTCAACAATCAAGGGAAGACTTCACCAGAGTGAATACAGAGGGTTCACCACAAGATGTAAACCATTGGTGAGCCTCAAAAACAGGAAGGCCAGATTAGAGTTTGCCAAACAACACCTAACAAAGCCTTCACAGTTCTGGAACAAGATCCTATGGACAGATGAGACAAAGATCAATTTGTACCAGAGTGATGGGAAGAGAAGAGTATGGAGAAGGAAAGGAACGGCTCATGAACCTAAGCATACCACCTCATCAGTTAAGCATGGTGGTGGTAGTGTCATGGCGTGGGCATGTATGGCTGCCAATGGAACTGGTTCTCTTGTATTTATTGATGATGTGACTGGTGACAAAAGCAGCAGGATGAATTCTAAAGTGTTTCGGGCAATATTATTTGATCACATTCAGCCAAATTCTGCAGAACTCATTGGACGGCGCTTCACAGTGCAGATGGACAATGACCCAAAGCATACTTCAAAAGCAAGCAAAGAGTTTTTGAAGGGACAGAAGTGGAATGTTATGCAATGGCCAAGTCAATCACCTGACCTGAATCCCATTGAGCTGCATTTCACTTGCTGAAGACAAAACTAAAGGGAAAATGCTCCAAGAACAAGCACGAACTGAAGACAGTTGCAGTAGAGGCCTGGCAGAGCATCACCAGGGATGAAACACAGCATCTGGTGATGTCTATGCGTTCCAGACTTCAGGCTGTGATTGACTGCAAAGGATTTGCAACCAAGTATTAAGAAGGGAAAGTTTGATTTATGATTATTATTCTGTCCCATTACCTTTGGTCCCTTAACACGTGGGAGGCACATCTGCAAACTGCTGTAAGTCCTACACCGTTCACCCGAGTTGGATGTACATACCCTCAAATTAAAGCTGACAGTCTGCAGTTAAAGCACATTGTGTTTGTTTCATTCCAACTCCATTGTGGTGGTGTATAGAGCCAAAAATGTTAGAATTGTGTTGATGTCCCAATATTTCTGGACCTGACTGTATGTCATGTACCTCTCCCGAAGGGCCTATGTGAGCATACAATTATTATTGTGTTAGATCTATAGTTTTGGTGCAAGCGTGGGGGAAGGGCTTGCTGCTTCTGCATTAGTAACACAACACAACGTGAAAATGTCTATCATAAAGCGTACAAGCTGAGTCCCTAGAGTCTCTGACTATCCATTGTCATATATACCTTGCTTTATACATATAATACATTCCCTCATCTAACAGGATAGTAGCCAGTCCCTGTGCATTTTAACCCCTTAAGGGTGGCTAGGTGTCGTGTGTGGGTCTCTGATGGCGATGTTTCTATACATCCTACAAATCCGCCACTTCGCGGGCAGGTTATGGGGACCTCCTAGGCACGATAGTTGAAGGAATTTTTCGTTTTTATTTCTAACCCTTATTTTAAGGAAAACTCACTGTTCCTTTAAAAACGTATTTTTTTAAACTTTTTGTCCTTGTTTCCTGTCCCCCAGGGCACTACCCGGACCCCCATACACCTTTTATGGCAAATATCTTGCATATATGCCCTCTTGGAGGGCACTCTGAAAATCGAACTTTTGAGTCCCATTGACTTGCATTGAGTTCAGTTCGGGTTCGCCTTCGAACTCGAACTTTTGAAATTGTTCGAGTTCGCATGCGAACCGAACACGGGGGTGTTCGGCTCATCTCTACTTATGACACAAAGATTTGCAACAAGGTTGACGTTCCTGGAGGGATCAGCCAAATGACAAATGATTTAGGTAAACTAAAAAAATGGTGGGAGTTGTGGCAATTGAGTTTTAATGTGGATAAGTGCAAGATAATGCACCTGGGACGTAAAAACCCAAGGGCTGAATATAGAATATTTCATACAGTCCTAACCTCAACATCTGAGGGTTGGGATTTAGGGGTCATTATTTCAGAGGATCTAGGGTAAGTAGTCAATGTAATAGAGCAGCAGGAAATGCTGGCAGAATTCTTGGTTGTGTAGGGAGAGGTATTAGCAGTAGGAAAAGGGAAGTGCTCATGCCACTGAACAGAGCACTGGTGAGACCTCACTTGGAGTACTGTGTGCAGTACTGGAGACCGTATCTCCAGAAGGATATAGACATCTTAGAGAGAGTTCAGAGAAGAGCTACTAAAATGGTGTACGGCTTGAAGGAGAAAAGTTACCAGGAAAGGCTTAATGATCTTAACATGTATAGCTTGGAAAAAAGATGAGACAGAGGAGATATGATACATAGTGCAGGAGGGGTGGGGTCGCGCCTATTCCCCGAAGGGTTGGCTGCAACCACCAAATGCATCCAGCCCAACAACATGTGTAGAACATAACAAAGAAAAAAATGTCATCTGCGCTTACTCCAATTATACCGTGTGAAACTAAACACAATTAGAGGTTTGGTTTCTTATTAATGGCCATTATAAGACTAGCTCGCCCGCCAAAATCACGGCACCTCTAAAAGGGCGAGTCCTAACCAAAATGAAACCACAGGCTGCTACATAGCAAACCATACCTGGAGGAGATATGATAGAAACATTTAAATACGTAAAGGGAATCCACAAGGTAGAGGAAGGGAGTATATTTAAAAGGAAACAAAGTAGCAAAACACGAGGACATAGTCTTAGATTAGAGGGGCAAAGGTTTAAAAGTAACATCAGGAAGCATTATTTTACTGAGAGGGTGGTAGATACATGGAACAGCCTTCCAGTCGAAGTGGTAGAAGCCAAAACAGTGATTGAATTTAAGCAGGCATGGGATAGGCATAAGTCTAACCTAAATATAAGATAAATCCAGGTAAAGTATCCATGTAATTGGGCAGACTAGATGGGCCGAAAGGTTCTTATCTGCCGACATTTTCTATGTTTCTATGCATAACAGAGTGTTTCAAAATTTATCTCACTGAGCCAAATTCCGAAATCCCCTTTTCTAGTTTGTCCTTTGTTTGCTGTCTGTACCGACTCATTGGCTTATTATACCGACTACTCTTTTGTTCTCTGCCTGTACCAACTTATTGGCTTGTTATACTGACTACTCTTTGTTTGCCACCTGTACTGACTCATTGGCTGGTTATACGACTACTCTTTGTTTGCCGCCTGTACCGACTCATTGGCTTGTTATACCGACTACTCTTTGTTAGCTGCCTGTACCGGCTTATTGGCTTGTTATACCGACTACTCTTTGTTAGCTGCCTGTACTGGCTTATTGGCTTGTTATACCGACTACTCTTTGTTTGCTGCTTGTACCAACTCATTGACTTGTTATAACGACTACTCTGACTTCTGGAATCCCCTGACCTTGGCCTGTCCCTGTTTACGTTAAGCCCACCTATTCTAAAGTGTCTGCACCAAACAACTCAAAATACTACATTTAGAATCCTTGGCGTGCCATCTTTTGTGCAATATTCTTTCTTAGCGTTCCATGTTCTCTCAAAGACAGCATAAATCCTGAAAGTCACTTGTCGGATTTCAAGGTGCAAGAACAGAGATGGGCAAGCCCTATATTTGACCCTGTAAGTTACTGTAACTTTCCAAAATGCAAAATCAAAATGCTACATGGAAGGACCGTTGAACTCATAACACATTGCCGACCACAAATATGAGTGTTTCTAGGCCAGTAAAATGTTGCGGGAGCATGAAATCATCAATAAAAAAGCAATTTTTGTGTAAAAAATGCAAAACACAAACAGGAAGACTAAGGGCTACCCCATTTTGAATACCCTAGGTTGTCTACTTTTCAAAATGGTATGCCATGATGGGGTAATTTTCAGACCTGGGCTGCCATATCTTCTCAAGTCAACATAGGGCCAGCAAACCAATGTGGCGAATTTTCAAATTGTAAAGCCTGAAATGAGCAAACTTTATATTTGACCCTGTAACTTTCCAAAAGGCAAAATAAAACCACTAGATGGTGGTATCATTGATCTCGTAACACATTGCTGACCATAAATATGAATGATTTAGGCCAGTAAAATGTTGAGGGAGCATGATATCACCAACAAAATAGCGGTTTTCGTGTGAAAAATGCAAAACACAAACATGAAGACTAAGGGCTATATTACAAAGTTGTTGCTAACTTAACCAGAGCTGTTGTTAACAGTTCTATAGGCTATAATGGCTCTGGTAAGTTTACAACAGCTCTGGTTAAGTTAGCACCAACTTTGTAATATAGCCCTAAGTTTGGCCAGGGTTTGTGACTAAGTGGCTACTGTAAAAAACTGGACATACCCCATTTGTAGATTACAGCAAGTTTATGGGGGGAGTAGACTTGGCTGATCAATGTATACAGCCTTATCTGGTGGACCAAAAGACTAGGGCATGGTACAAGAAGATTGCATCCTATTTGAGCGAGATTGCAATTTTCAATTTGTCCGTGCTCTACAAGTAGAAAAGCCTGTTCTCTCAAAGACTGCATAAATCCCGAAAATCACTTTGTCAGATTTCAAAGTGCAAAAACAGAAATGGGCATATTTTAGGCCAGTAAAATGTTGAGGGTGCATGATATCATCAGCAAAATAGCAGTTTTCATGTGAAAAATACAAAAACACAAACATGAAGACTAACAGGGTTATTCAAAGAGATCCGAATGGCTGCCGAATGGGAACCAAACGCTTAAATTCGGCATACGGTTACCTTTCCTGGCCATTCGGCTATCCAGAGAGCAGGCAATTCACCAAATCCTGGCGAATTGCCTGCACATACGGTGCCTGTTTGGTGCCTGTTCGAGGGCAGTGAATCCCCATAGGGAAGCAATGCTCTTTGCTATTCAGAGAACAAACACCAGTAGTGAAAGGTTCCCGGAATGCCCTGCCATTTGGTGGTTTAATTCGGCAAGTTTATTCAGGAGAATCCCATAGGCTTCAATGTTAAAAATATTCCTGTTTTAATTCAATATCTAATAAACTGTTCATTATAAAATTCTGCAGTATAGAGTCTCTTTATTTATAGATTTTTTTAGGATATTTTAAGCATTTTTCTAGATTTCTTTTTTTAAAAAAAAATCTTATTTTTTAATTTTTTTTATTTTACTGTAACAGCCCTTTTTATTATCATTCATTGGATTTTATATGTAAATTTCAGACATTTTCGCTCAGTAGTTTCTTTGCAAACAGCGTTTCACTTTTCAAACATTCAAGCAACCTTTTTTATTAATTTATTCACCTCCTTCATCTGCGGTGTTGACTTTTTCCGGCGGCTGCGCTGCGTGTGATCGGCTTCTGCTCGTGTTTTTCCGGTGTTTTCGGCGGGTTAATCCAGATGTTTTTGTGGGTTTTCGGTGTGCATTCGCCGGGTTTTTTGGTGAGTATTCATCGGGTTTGCAACAGCTTTTCCCTGCACTTCGACGGCCCTGTGGTACGTGCTGAATACACCGCAGAGTCGCCGAAATGGGATCGCTGAATCGCCCCGAATTGAAGAGAACGAAAAGTCACTGGACGTGCAGTGACTTTTCGATTCTCTTTAAATAACCCTGTTAGTTCAGGCAGGGTTTGAGATTAAGTGGCTACTGTAAATAACTGGACATACCCCATTTTGAATACCCTGGGTTGTCTACTTTTCAAAATGGTATGACGTAATGGGATAATTTTCATACCTGGGCTGCCATACCCTCTCAAAGTCAACATAGGGCCAGCAAACCAATCTGGCACATTTCAATTTGTAAAACCTGAAATGGGCAAACTCCATATTTTACCCTCTAACTTTCACTTTCCAAAACATCAAAAAACATCTACATGGGGGGGGGGGACCGTTGAACTCGTAAGACATTTCCAACCAGAAATATGAGTGTTTTACACCAGTAAATTGAATACGTGATGTATACATATATACTGTACATTCTAATTATTTCGATTATTTTTCAAAAATGGAGAAAAATTATGCTTGCACAACATAACAATCTCATTCTCTCTCTCTGTTGCACAGCACACATTGTGAGAGGCCGTGCAGACACTTGTACAGCCCTGTGACAAATGTGATTAACATAAACTCCTAAAACTCAATGTTAAACAGACACATTTATGGATCAAAGCTTTGCTGATTTTATCTAAACTTGATCTCAGAACCTCCAGATCTCACACAAGTGTGCTTTAAGTTGTATATTCAGCTCATGGGTGTAACTACGGGGACACGGAAGTTGCACCTGCAGCCGGCCCCGTCCTCCTGAGGAGTCTCACCCTGCTAAGTGAATGCTTTTTGTAGACAACCTGATATCCAGCAAATCTGATTTATATGAGGCTCCAACTCACGACCTGAAAACCGAGATCTTCTCAACATATATTATTAACAAACTAAACAAAGTTAAGGGTAAGGGAGGGTTAAATTTCACTGACCTGTGAGTATCTGTACACCCCGAGTATCTGCGCTATGGGGATGGTTGTGATGGAATGTTCATCTCCAATAAATCCGGCCACCTTGTTGTACCCAGTACAGGAATAATTAGGGACGGTCTTGTTTGGTCCGGATAGAATCTGTAGGACGCTTTTCAC
Source organism: Leptobrachium leishanense (assembly GCA_009667805.1). Taxonomy (NCBI): domain Eukaryota; kingdom Metazoa; phylum Chordata; class Amphibia; order Anura; family Megophryidae; genus Leptobrachium; species Leptobrachium leishanense. The sequence continues at coordinate 554,321,968 of CM019063.1, forward strand.
GGCTTTCCTTGTGTCGGTACATGAGTCGTATAGATGGTATCCCAGGGTGATATTTGGCAAAACTTCTGGATAGTAATTCATGATTTCAATACCAAACAGAAACACAAGAAAATTGATATAACTCCTTAAGGACGGTCTGTAAAATGAATGTTAATGCATTAGTTGTAACGAGAATATATAACATACACACACATTACTTTAATGACACATTGCTGGGATTCATCTTATTTTTATATTATTTATCAGTTTAAGTCTCTGTGTAAACGTTTGTTTGTGTCAGTAATCTCTTGGATACAATCTCTGTAATGAGTAACCTGAGCTCCGAGCAGACTGATTCTCTTCCCCGGCACGTGTTTCCATTCTGTGCAATGCTGCAGTCTGGGATTACAAATCAGTATCTTGGGATATGAACAATATAGGGCTAAATTACAATCTTCCCACTAAAACGGGGGTGCCTGCAGTTTTCTCCCTAGCGCCCCCGTTTTAACAGGATATTACAATGCAGGCGCTTTAAAAGCTGCCTGCATTGTTACCGGGTGCGAGTCCTGGGATGCCCGCGGCAGCGCTAGGCACCGCCGTGCGCATCCTCTCAATGGAGTCCATCCTCTCAATGGTTCATCCTCTCAATGGTGCATTGCGGGAGCGGAGATACTCACCTCTATGTCCAGGGTCCCGCAGCGTTCTGGCTTCAGGAAAGCCAGACGCTGACTATAGGCCGGCCGCCGATGTAAATGATGTCATCGCGCCTGCGCGATGACATCATTTCCAGGCGAGCCCCCGGCAATGCCAGGAGATCGCCTGAAACGGAGGGGGGATCCTTTTGGATCCCTCTCCCTCCCGATCAAAGGGTTTTCAGCAAAAAAACAGGCACCGCTTTGAAGGGCAGCGTCTGCCCTTTAAAGCGGTGCCTGGTTTTTAACAGTACAATTGCCAGATCGCGATCGGCGCCACTCGGTAGCCGATCGCAATCTAGCTCTGGTGGGGGCCACCATCTTGGATGGCAGCTCCACCTCTGGGTTCCCCTTCGGCTCCTAACGTGTCGTGCATAGCACGATGATGTCACATAGCCAGGGAACCAAAGGAAATCCCCTGGTGGAGATACAGTGTTTATTCTCCAGAACTGTGGCAGCTAGGGGGTCATGCTTGGTGTCATTCGAAAGGCCTGAGCATGTTCAAAGTAACACAATATTAAAAAAAAATTAATAAGAAAAAGAAAACCATGTTTTTTTTGTGTGTTATTTTTATTAATGCAGCAATATTGTTCACATTTCAATTATAATGTAAACAATGATGATGCACTAATGATTTTTTTCTATGGGGTGCATTTGCAAAAAATCACGTAATTCCCCCCAAAAAATGTAATGAGTCCCCATTTCTAATTTTTGTACAAGCACACCCCATAGAAAGCATAACCGCAAATGTGCTTGTGATAAAAAGTGGGGAAAAAAAACACTTTACACGCTGTAAATGATTGACAATTCAAATTTTATTGTATTTTTGTTATAATATACAGACAGGACATGACGTATACATATAAAAATGATATATTATGAATCTGCGGAGTCTGCCGGAAATAACGATATATAATATGTCTGGGTCATTTAATAAAATGTGGCTTCAAATCGTGTTTAAACATGATGAGCGAAAGCTGTAAAAATGAGCTGAGCACACAGCAGTGAAATGGCTCAGCAGCGAAGGGCTTAAGGCTGAGATATATTGAGCGCGTTGCGATGCGCAGCCCCTGTAGGCGGCGCCAGGCATCGTGACACACTCAGTGTGGACAGATTTTTCCCCCTCCCTCGCTCAGGCCGCGTCACGATGCAGCGCCGAGCAAAGGGAGTTGGAAAAATCAAACTGAGAGGAGGGGCTGGATCTGCAGCACACGGCGCATGTGCCGGGTCCTGTAGGTCCCTCCCACCAGCGGTGCTCCTCACTCATTCCTCGGGCTTCGCTCCAGCATCACGGGGAGAGGAGAGCTGTTCCGCAGCTCAACCCAGGTCAGGTGCTGCCGGGACCCCCCTCCCCTCCGTAATGTGAATAGCCTGTCATTCCCACATAAATTCGCCAGCCCACATGCCACCCCCTCTACCTGGCTGGTATGTATATGTATTTACACACACACTGGCTGTATAAAATTATATATTATTTATACAGCCAGTGTGTGTGTAAATAAATATATACAGTATACACACACTCGCTGTATTATATATGTGAGAGAAGTCTGGCTGTTAGACCTCTCTCATATACAGTATATTATACAGCCAGACGTCTCTCATATATATATTATACAGCCAGTGTGCATATATATTTATTTACACACACACACTGGCTGTATTATATAGTATATATATATATATATATATACAACATGCGCTTTGTGAAAATAAAAGGTTTTGGCATGTACATTTTAATTTAGTGGATTTCTGTTCAGTGCGGAGAGAAGCAAACGTAATGCAGTGCAGACACGCTGCGCGGCGGAGCGGAGTGAAGTCAAGCCTGCAAAATGTTTGCTTCTCTAGGCTTTGCAACTCTGTGCGTCGCTACGCATCTCAGTGTATCTCAGGCTTAATATGCTGACGGCACACCAATATGCCTCACAGACACATGTAAATTTATAATCTACAAGGTGGAAAGCCTGCCCAGAGGGCAGTCTATTGTGGATATATGCCCCAGCTCGTGGATATTGCCCCAGCACGTGGATACTGCCCCAGCTCGTGGATATTGCCCCAGCTCGTGGATATTGCCCCAGCACGTGGATATTGCCCCAGCACGTGGATACTGCCCCAGCTCGTGGATATTGCCCCAGCTCGTGGATACTGCCCCAGCTCGTGGATATTGCCCCAGCTCGTGGATATTGCCCCAGCTCGTGGATACTGGCCCAGCTCGTGGATACTGGCCAGGTCGTGGATACTGCCCCCAGCTCGTGGATACTGCCCCCAGCTCGTGGATATTGCCCCAGCTCGTGGATACTGGCCCAGCACATGGATACTGCCCCCCAGTTCGTGGATACTGCCCCCCAGCTCCTGGATACTGCCCCCCAGCTCCTGGATATTGCCCCCCAGCTCCTGGATATTGCCCCCCAGCTCGTGGATATTGCCCCAGCTCGTGGATATTGCCCCAGCTTGTGGATACTGGCCCAGCACGTGGATATTGCCTCCCAGCTCGTGGATACTGCCCCCCAGCTCAAGGATACTGCCCCCAGCTCGTGGATATTGCCCCCCAGCTCCTGGATATTGCCCCCCCAAGCTCTCATGGACATGCCCCAGCTCAGACCCCAGACCAGACATGGGGCGGCTGTTCGAATGCTCTATCGGCATTCGGACAGCCGCCCCATGAGCTCCTTATACTTACCTTCCCAGCGGCGAATGGAAAGTTTCCCCGCTTCCGCTACGTGACCGGGGCTTGGGTCCTTCAGAGAGCGGAAGCGAGGGAACTTTCCCTTCGCCGCTCGGGGGTTGGATGCGCGCGGCAGCCGGGTAGAGGCTGCGAGCGCAGCCTCTACCCGGCTGCTGTGTGCATCTTGTAACCGCCGCGGCGAGAGCACAGCCGGCTCGTGCCGCGGCGGTTGCATGCGCGCGCAACCAACCGCCGCTGGTTGCGCGCGCATGCGCAGAGTAAGGCTTGGCGACGGACACGCCAAGCCTTACTCTATTATAGTATAGAAGTGGTCCCATGAGTTTACAATCTAAGGGGTCCCACGATCTTACAATCTAAGGGGTCCCACGAGCTGACAATCTAAGGGGTCCCATGAGTTTACAATCTAAAGGGTCCCATGATCTTACAATGTAAGGGGTCCCATGAGCTTACAATCTAAAGGGTCCCATTTGTTTACAATCTATCCCATGAGTTTACAATCTAAGGGGTCCCATGAGCTTACAACCTAAGGGGTCGCATGAGTTTACAATCTAATGGGTCCTGGTCCCATGAGTTTACAATCTAAGAGGGGTCCTGATCCTGAGCTTACAATCGAAGGGGTCCTGTTCCCGTGAGTTTATAATCTAAGAGGGGTCCTGTTCCCATGAGGAAAGGCTTAATGATCTTAACATGTACAGCTTGGAAAAAAGACGAGACAGAGGAGATATGATAGAAACATTTAAATACGTAAAGGGAATCCACAAGGTAGAGGAAGGGAGTATATTTAAAAGGAAACAAAATAGCAAAACAAGAGGACATAGTCTTAGATTAGAGGGGCAAAGGTTTAAAAGTAACATCAGGAAGCATTATTTTACTGAACGGGTGGTGGATACATGGAACAGTCTTCCAGTAGAAGTGGTAGAGGCCAAAACAGTAATTGAATTTAAGCAAGCATGGGGTAGGCATAAGGCTATCCTAAACAAAAGATAAATCCAGGTAAAGTATCCATGTAATTGGGCGACTAGATGGGCCGAAAGGTTCTTATCTGCCGACATTTTTTTCTATGTTTTCTATGTTTCTATGTTTACAATCTAAGAGGGAAGAGGAACCTGCTCTAATATATAAATGCCTTTGTAATGCGCTGTCAGCTGCACGCACACCCATCACACCATCACAGCTGCTCACTTGGCCCTCCTGTTGCAAATGGGATGGCGCCGGATGCGTTACACACGCATTTATATAGAGAGATACTCTTGGATAGGACATTGGAAAAACAAATATGTGGACATGAATACTGAGCTGGCGACAACAACACTAGACTGCTCTCCGGGCAGGCTTAACAACTAGTATTCAATAATCCATTAAATAAATCCCACTGGGATGAAAAGTTCTAAACGCTAGATGGCGTCTCTTATCTGGCACAAAGTCACACGGGGTCTGCATTAGCAGCATACAAGCAGATGCAGTAAAGATGCTGCAGACAGATAATAAAATGATGGGATCTCCTGCTTACATGGGGTCGGCATTATCAGCAAACAGGCAGATGCATTAAATGTGCTGCAGACAGATAATAAAGTGAGATCCTCTGCTTATGGGGGTTTGTAGTTATCGGAATGAGATTATTAGTAGGGATGTGCGTTTCAAATTCCGAAATTTTTTAGATCCGAAAAAGTCGAATACGAAATTTTTCCCGCGCCATATCGAAAAATTTTCGGAATTTTCGAATGGACTTGAAATGTGTCAAATCAAAATTTATTTTCCCTCTATTCATGATTTCGGTTCCATTCGGGATTTCGGTTCCATTTCGGTAATTCTGAACATCGTTTATTTAACTATTATCGGTTATATCGCTGATTCTGTAAATTTTGTCTTTGTAAATGTGCTGGGGCAAATCCATGTGCTGGGGCAAATCCATGTGCTGGGGCAAATCCATGAGCTGGGGCAAATCCATGTGCTGGGGCAAATCCATGAGCTGGGGCATCCATGTGCTGGGGCAAATCCATGAGCTGGGGCAAATCCATGTGCTGGGGTAAATCCATGTGCTGGGGCAAATCCATGTGCTGGGGCAAATCAATGTGCTGGGGCAAATCCATGAGCTGGGGCATCCATGCTGGGGCAAATCCATGTGCTGGGGCAAATCCATGAGCTGGGGCATCCATGTGCTGGGGCAAATCCATGAGCTGGGGCATCCATGTGCTGGGGCAAATCCATGTGCTGGGGCAAATCAATGTGCTGGGGCAATATCCTATGAGCTGGGGCAAATCAATGTGCTGGGGCAAATCAATGTGCTGGGGCAAATCAATGTGCTGGGGCAAATCCATGAGCTGGGGCAAATCCATGTGTGAGCTGGGGCAATATCCTATGAGCTGGGGCAAATCCATGTGCTGGGGCAAATCCATGAGCTGGGGCAAATCCATGTGCTGGGGCAATATCCTATGAGCTGGGGCAAATCCATGAGCTGGGGCAAATCCATGTGCTGGGGCAAATCCATGAGCTGGGGCATCCATGTGCTGGGGCAAATCCATGTGCTGGGGCAAATCCATGTGCTGGGGCAAATCCATGAGCTGGGGCAAATCCATGTGCTGGGGCAAATCAATGTGCTGGGGCAATATCCTATGAGCTGGGGCAAATCCATGTGCTGGGGCAAATCAATGTGCTGGGGCAATATCCTATGAGCTAGGGCAAATCCATGTGCTGTGGAAAATCAATGTGCTGGGGCAAATCAATGTGCTGGGGCAAATCCATGAGCTGGGGCAAATCCATGTGTGAGCTGGGGCAATATCCTATGAGCTGGGGCAAATCCATGTGCTGGGGCAAATCCATGAGCTGGGGCAAATCCATGTGCTGGGGCAATATCCTATGAGCTGGGACAAATCCATGAGCTGCGGCAAATCCATGTGCTGGGGCAAATCCATGTGCTGGGGCAAATCCATGTGCTGGGGCAATATCCTATGAGCTGGGGCAAATCCATGAGCTGGGGCAAATCCATGTGCTGGGGCAAATCCATGAGCTGGGGCATCCATGTGCTGGGGCAAATCCATGAGCTGGGGCAAATCCATGTGCTGGGGCAAATCCATGTGCTGGGGAAATATCCTATGAGCTGGGGCAAATCCATGTGCTGGGGCAAATCCATGAGCTGGGGCAAATCCATGTGTGAGCTGGGGCAAATCCATGTGTGAGCTGGGGCAATATCCTATGAGCTGGGGCAAATCCAAGTGCTGGGGCAAATCCATGAGCTGGGGCAAATCCATGTGCTGGGGCAATATCCTATGAGCTGGGGCAAATCCATGAGCTGGGGCAAATCCATGTGCTGGGGAAAATCCATGTGCTGGACTGCTGGGGCAATAGAGTTAGACTGCTTTGAAACGAGGAGAACAGATGTTCCGAAAAAAACGAAAATTTCCGAAATAGCGAAAAGTCGATAACCAAAAAACGAGCAAAGTGACACGAAATACGAAAAATAGTCGATATATACCGAAAACCATGTACCATTCTGAAAAACGAAAATTTCCGAAATAACGAAAAGTCGATACAGAAACCGAGTAAAGTGACCCGAAAATACGAAAAATGGTTGATATTCCGAAAAATAAATGTACCCGAAAAACGAATCGAGCCGAACCGAATCGAAACATAAAGCAGTCGAAACAAGCCGAATCGAAAAGTTTAAAAAAAATTGAATCGAATCGAAAAAAAAATCGGTGCACATCCCTAATTATTAGCAATGCAATATCTGTATGTGCTGCATAATGCCTGTGTGTGGCAATTACAGCAACACCTTGTATCTGTATGTACTGCATAATGCCTGTATATGGCAATTACAGCAACACCTTGTATCTGTATGTGCTGCATAATGCCTGTGTATGGCAATTACAGCAACACATTGCATCTGTACTGTACAAGGATTTGCACTCATTATAACCCCCTGAATTGTATCCCTGTACAGCAGTGATTGACCCCACAGCTCTCCCTGTATTCTACTGAATCCCTGGCTGCTGTAATGCAGCAGTAACATTTGTAGTTTTACTGCACTGAGTGTGGGAGCTGCTTCTTCGTAGCTTCTTTACAGTAACACAAAGTAACAGGAGATCATTCAGATAATTCTGATTCTCTGTAAGGATGAGCCAAACACCCCCGTGTTCGGTTCGCATTCGATCTCAAACAATTTCAAAATTTGAACTCGAACACGAACCGATCTTAATGCAAGTCAATGGGACTCGAAAATTAGATTTTTAGAGTGCCCTCCAAGAGGGCATATATGCAAGATATTTGCCATAAAAGGTGTATGGAGGTCCGGGTAGTGCCCTGGGGGACAGGAAACAAGGACAAAAAGTTTTTTTAAAAAAAACATTTTTAAAGGAACAGTGAGTTTTCCATGAAATAAAGGTTAAGAATAAAATGAAAAATTCCTTCAAATATCGTGCCTAGGAGGTCCCCATAACCTGCCCGTGAAGTGGCAGATTTGTAGGATGTATAGAAACATTTTAAAACAAAAAAATGACGATAAATGGTTTTCCTTTAATCTATTTATAAACAACTGCTTGGGGCGGCAGCCTGTATGAAAAGAGGAGACATTTTCAGACACGCAGAACAAGTTTAGTGATTTTTTTTGGTTAAATTATGGTGAAACTTATGCAGGCTTGAAAGTAACAATAGGTGCTTTAAAATTGGGCCTTTGGTGTCGGCAACAGTGACGTCACACTGTAACCCCTCTGTGATATTGTGGAAGAGTGCAGGGTTGGACCCTGCGGTCAAATATTAAAATGATGTGAATCTGGTATAGGCGTCAGTGGCAGTGCACCTAAATATTGTGCCTTTGGTGGCAGCAAGTGCCTTCACACTGTAACCCCTCTGAGGTATTGTGGAAGAGTGCAGTGGTGGAGGTTTTGGTAATGCAGAAGAGATCCCCGAGCTATTCAGTTACATCAGCAGCTATAACAAAACCGGGTGAGCAATGTTTAAGCACTTGTACTGCGCTACTGTATATGGTGAGAATCGGCGCACACCAGTAGCAACAGGAAGCAAACAGAACAGGCAGGGAATACACAGAGAGAATAGTCAAATGGCAGGCAAAGTCGGCTACAGATTTAGTCCTCAGAACAAGCAGGGTCAGTAACAAGTATACAAACTGATTCGGTAAGCTAGCGATGCGGGAATAAAGGCTGAGACACACTGAGTATGTAGCGATGCACAGCGTAGCGAAGCGAAGCAAACATTTTGCAGGCTTGACTTCACTCCAGTCCGCCTCGCAGCGTGTCTACACTGCATTACGTTTGCTTCTCACCGCACTGGACAGGAATCCACTAACTAAATTAAAATGTACACAAAAAAACGTTTTATTTTCACAAAGCACATGTTATATAGGCAAAAAAAAGTTTCTACTGAATAAAATACATCAAAAATAACTGTTAATTTAATAGGGATAGTATAAAAATATATAAAAAAGGTAACCCCTGATCATATATATTATAGGGACACGGAGCGCTGTGTATAGAGTAGGGATGCATTGATACCACACACAGACATATAAGTATATATCAATACGTAGACCTATATATATGTATATCTCAACACACAGATATATATATATATACACCCACCCACAGACCTCAGACCATATAACCTCAGCAGGGATAGCCCTCCCTTATCAAAATTTTTGAACAGAAGATAAATCCAGGTAAAGTATCCATGTAATTGGGCAGACTAGATGGGCCGAAAGGTTCTTATCTGCCGACATTTTTCTATGTTTCTATGTTTCTATGGTTAGAGCTTTGTTAGATCAATAGTTGTTTGCATTAGATCAGACATAGAAGAAGAGATATTAACAATTATTGTAAGGGGGGCTAACCGTCATCAGCCCCCCCCTTATCAAAAAATGAACCAAACACTTAGCTATTTTGGAAGCTTTACGATAGATCAGGTAAGATCAAGTGGTTTTAACGTTAGATCACCCATAATTACTGACTTATTAAGTAATTAATAAAGACGGGTTAGCCTCCCCTCATTACATTTTCTGGTCAGAAACCATTCAGGCTTATAGATCTTTGTTAGATCAGGTATGATCAAGCGGTTTTAACGTTAGGTCACATATAATTACAAAGATATTTAACAAAATACAGAGATTGTGTGTATTACATTAGGGGAGTAACCCTCCTCCAGTTTTTTTTTTAAATAACTGCTTTTTTTATTTTTATTATTAATGCAGCATTATTGTTCACATTTCAATTATAATGTGAACAATGATGTTGCCTTAATGATTTTTTTTTGGGAGGGGTTTTAGCCAAAATCACATAATTTTGCAGAAAAATAAAAGTAATGGGTTCCCAGTTCAAATTTTTTTAACAGGCCTACCCCTTAGAATTAAAAACCGCAAAGGCTCGTATGATAAAATGTGAAAAAAAAACACTTTACACACTGTAGATGATTGAAAATTCTAATTTTATTGAATTTTTGTTATAATATTCAGGCAGGACATGACATATACATATAATAATGATATATTATGAATCTGCCGAGTCTGCCGGACAGAACGATATATAATTTGCCTGGGTTGTATAATAAAACGTGACTTCAAATCTTGTTTAAAAATGATGAGCGATACTGGTAAAAATTAGCTCATCACACAGAGGTGAAATGCCTCAGCAGCGAAAGGGTTAGGCCATAAACAAAAACTTACTACATAGATACAAACCTGAACTTTTAACCTTTGACTGAGGTCAGACAGAGAGGGGGAGGGGCTAGCCACCCTTATGTAAAACCTAATATCCATGTTTGATATGAAATCTTTGTAATTATGTGTGATCCACTTGATCAAACCGGATCTAACAGATCTATAAGCCTGAGTGTTTCTTTTGCCAAAAAATTTAATGTGGGGGGGGGGTGGTGCACTAACCCCCCTTATGTAATACACTAAATCTCTGTATTTTATGTTCAATATCTTTGTATTCATGTGTGATCTAACGTTAAGACCACTTGATCTTACCTGATCTAACAAATATCTATAAGCCTGAATGGTTTTTGACCAGAGAATTCAATGAAGGGGGGCTAACCCATCTTTATTAATTACTTAATAACTCAGTAATTATGGGTGATCTAACGTTAAAACCACTTGATCTTACCTGATCTAACGTAAAGCTTCCAAAATAGCTAAGTATTTGGTTCATTTTTTGATAAGGGGGGGCTGATGACGGGTTACCCCCCTTACAATAATTGTTAATATCTCTTCTTCTATATGTGATTTAACGCAAACAACTATTGATCTAACCTGATCTAACAAAGCTCTAACCAACTGCATGAGTTTTGTTCAAAAATTTTGATAAGGGGGGGCTAACCCGGCTGAGGTGACCATATATACACATATGCACATGGGGGTGGCATGTGGACAATCTAAACTAAATGCACCCCTCCATTTGGCTGATCCCTCCAGAAGAAATGTTGAACCCGACAGAGCAGAGAATATATATATTATTCTCTGCTCTATCGGTTCAACAATTCTTCTGGAGGGATCAGCCAAATTGGGGGGCAATTAGTTGCCAAAATGTGTGGGTAATACAAGTCTGGATATATATATTTATGAGAATATATATATATATATATTATAAGATATATATCATACCTGCCCTTACTTTCCCCTATAAATTTACTAAAAATATACACACAAAAAAACCAAACCAGGGGGCGTGGCCTAACCACAACACATGGAGGACGTGTGAGAGCGGAGCTCCTGCACCGGATCCTCTACATCAGCGGAATATAAAATTGAATCGGCCCCCACTCGCTCGATTTCGGGGGGGGGGGACAAGTGCTGCCCACCATGGCTACTTCCAAAGGGGGAAAAAAAGCAACAAAATCTGAGTTTTTTACACCACGCGTTTGAAGCTGAAGGAATCTGCGGCCTCTCAAGATGGCGGCGGCTCCTCTCCAGCTTCCCCGAGCGCGATGGAAACATGAAACGCCGCAATACCAGCTAATTCCAATCTGGAAACGCTTATGTCTCGTATGGCTGACATGCTTGGAGACCTCTCCGCAACTCTAACAGCTAGGCTGGATGCAGTGGCGACAGCCATCTGCAGCGACATCAAGGAAATTGGTGAGAGAACAGACAGACTGGAAACGAAGATGTCTGAGTTTGCAGATGCCCACAATACCATGGCTGAACAAGTTGAATCTCTGGAGGACAAACTTAAGGTGACTATGTTAAAATTGGCAGACATGGAGAACCGCTCACGACGCCATAATTTAAAAATACGAGGCATCCCGGATTCTGTCACCTCATCCCAACTTACTTCCTACGTGACAGATTTGTTTCAGAGTTTACTCCCAGACGCTACGCCAGATTCATTGTTATTTGACCGCATACACCGTCTGCCGAAACCTCCGTCAGCCCCAGTGAAAGCCCCTCGTGACGTTCTTCTGCACCTCCATTATTTTAAACCACGTGAGAATATACTGAGGGCATTACGGGACCCAGGGGCGCTACAACCCGAATATGATCACATATCTGTATACCCTGACCTGTCCAAGGCTACTCTTCAGCAGAGGAGAGATTTTAAACACATCACGGCGATACTTCGAAATAATAACACCGGCTACAGATGGGGTTTCCCGACTAAACTGCTGATCTCACGCAATGGCACTATCCATGTGGCGGTTTCTGTGGAGGAAGGTGACAAGCTGCTTCGGGACTGGGGTTTTGGAGATCATCCTCCCCAGCCTGGGAAACAAACAGCGCCTCGTCTGTTGCATCCGGAATGGCACAAACGCTGACAGGTTAATCCTGGGTCATGATGCCCCTTTCCGAATTCCAATGCCTGGCTCCTCCAACAATATTTTCCTTGGTATATGCTAGATCACCGAGACTCCGTTGTTCAATCTGCCAGACGATCATTAAGCCCCCCCCCGGGTTGGCGAGTGGGCCAGAATGCCAAGGGGATCGCTTGGTGTGCATTGTGCGGGTCTGGCCCTCTGTACCCAACTCTCCCTCCTCGGCCGAGGAGTCTGAGAAGTGCCCCCGAATTTCGGGACTTTTCACAGGAGATGTACCCTTATGGGTTTGTATATAATGTTTTGTTTACTTGTTTTTTGTTTCCGAGCTAAAATTGTACATCGCGATGGTTGTTCTTTATTCCCGGAATGTTATTTAATTGTTTTTGCTCCCTTCCTCAATCTCAGGATTTATCTATTCAATGTGACTGGTTCTTTTATCCCGCCCATACGTTGAAACGCACCATAAATAAGAAACCCCCTGGTCTAGTTAATCCCTGTTCCATGACGCACTTAATGGAAGATCTATGAAAGTAATAACCTATAATGTTAAGGGCTTAAATTTGCCCGTAAAAAGGCACTCTTTATATCGTGATCTCAGAGCTCATGATGCAGATATTGTATATCTTCAAGAGACGCATTTTCGCCGTCTAGATCATCCCAAACTATATACCCCCCAATACCTAACACAGTATCACTCCACGTTTAAAACTAAAGCACGAGGGGTCACCCTGCTGATTCACAAGAGAGTGGCATTCCAAATGCACCGTATCCTTAAAGACCCGAAAGGTCGCTACATAATATTAGTCTGCACGATAAACTCGAGAATTTATACTCTGGTGTCAATTTATGCTCCCAACGCTGCCCAATCTCAGTTTCTGTCCAAGGTCTTGCAAAAGGTAACGGATATTCAATCAGGCACTCTTGTAATCTGTGGAGACTTAAACATGGGACTAGATCCCTTAAAAGACCGTTCGTCCAGGTTACTTGTAGACAGCATGGGACCTCCTCCCAGAGATTTCGCCAATTGTTGCACAGATATAATCTTTATGATGCTTGGCGTCTCTTACACCCCACCGAACGGGATTATACATTTCGATCCAGAGTCCACAATAGCTACTCTAGAATAGATTATTTTCTGATATCGGGTTCAGCCCTTCCATACACAATAGACTGCTCTATACTGCCCCTTACTTGGTCTGACCATTCTCCAGTGATATTGACGTTAGGCGACACTTATCAGACTTATGCCAGGCCCCCTTGGCGACTTCGAGACGACCTTTTACTTCATGAACCGGCGCGAATAGCTATACAGGCAGCCTTAGATAACTATTTTAAAGAAAACGTGACGCCTGATGTCAATCCGCCTAACTATCTGGCAAGCCCATAAGGCTGTAATAAGAGGGGAATGTATAAAATGGGCGACTCATCTTAGGAAGCAATATGTATCACGAAGACTGGACCTACTTACTAAATTACAAGATCTAGACACGCGCAATAAAACGGCCCTGTCACAAGAAATAATAGAAACTATAGATTCCACTATGGGTCAGTTAAGGGATTTGGAGGCAGAGAGCTATTTCAAGGCATTGACTAAGCGCAATGCTATGTATTACGCCCTTCGAAACAAACCTGGTAGATTCCTAGCTCGCAAACTTCAACCTGATAACACGACCCGTAAACAAATTACCCTTAAATCCCCCAATGGACTTATCTATGACCCCAAAATTATAGCGAATGAATTTGCCACCTATTACGAAAGCCTATATAATTTGGATGCGAAACACACAGTTCAATGCCCTACGGTGGCGGATATAGATACCTACCTGGAGCGAGTTCATCTTCCCTCGTTGTCCCAGACACACATTGCAAGTTTATCCTCACCCATAATGACAGAAGATATTTTGAAGGCTATTAAAAACCTCCCTAAACGTAAGGCCCCGGGCCCTGATGGACTGACGGGACTGTATTACTCCACCTTCGCCTCCCAACTAGTACCTCATTTAAATGCGAGCTTTGACGAAGCGTGGGAGAGCGGCTCCTTCCCAGTAGACATGCTGAGAGCACACATTATTACCTTGCCCAAACCGGGTAAAATTCCTGACCGTTGTCCTAACATACGCCCTATTCTTTGCTTAATATAGATGTTAAAATATTCAGCAAATTATTAGCCAACCGACTTCAACATATTCTTCCCACTCTAATAGGTCTAGATCAGGTAGGGTTTATATCAAGGTGCCAGGGAGCAGACAGCACTAAAAAACTGGTTAATTTACTTGGCCTGATGGGACGTGGGGACTCTTCCAGCATGATTCTGTCACTGGACGCAGAATAAGCCTTTGACAGGGTTAACTGGAATTTTCTGTATCGAGTTTTACACAAGTTCGGATTTCCACCCTCCTTTATAACAGCGATACAGGCTCTGTATGATTCTCCATCTGCTAAGGTTCTCTGCAGTGGGTTTGTGTCAGAGGAATTTGTAATAACTAATGGGACAAGACAGGGATGCCCACTTTCCCCACTTTTATATGCCTTGGTGTTGGAGCCTTTGGCGCAAGCCATACGTCAAAATGATTCCATTTGTGGAATACAGGCAGGCCCGGTGACTTATACGCGGACGATATCCTTTTAACCTTGACTGACCCTGATCTTTCCCTCCCTTCCCTTCAACAAGAACTGGACTTGTATAGTCAGGTTTCGTATCATTTGGTAAACATATTAAAAACCCAAGCACTCCCGGTTAATATATCCCATCACCACCTGGAAGCCATTCGAGCCAGTTATAGGTTTTACTGGCGAACTGATTATATTGTGTACCTAGGTCTTAAAATAGCTAGAACTCCAGAAAAACTGTTTAATTATAATTACGACAGATTAACCACTTGGCTGCTATGGACGCGCTCAGCCTCGTAAAAAGAGACCACGTCTGCCAGAGATCCTACCCTCCACGATTTTATATCTTAAGGCATGGGACCGCTATTCCCACTTATTTCAAAACTACAACCCATTATTCATGGCCACACCTCTTACATATATTTCATATTTGCTGCCTCACTTTAGAGCTGGGCCCTGGATTCAATCGGGAGTTACGCATCTGCACCATCTTTTTTCGCTGCCGGACGTCGTGTCCTTCCACACTTTACAAACGAAATTTAAGGTACCATCCTCAATGTTTTTGTCATACATGCAACTCTATTCCTATTTTAAATCCAATGCAATAATATCTAATTTACGTACCACATTGCCGCTCCTCTCGGACACTGAACTTTTTTGGCTAGACCCGCACACCACCACGAAACCCATCTCGTTGTTCTATCGATTGCTCAATACACCGACTGGAATAATACGTTGGAAGTTTCACAACACTTGGGAAAAAGACCTTTCTATGCAATTTACCCCCTCGCAATGGGCCATGGCACATTTGTTTTCGTCTGGAGCCTCGAGGTGTGCAACACTGATTGAAACGCAAAGAAAAGTACTATACTGTTGGTATCTTACGCCCTCAAGGATTAGTCGTTTTGCCCCAAATGCTTCAGACGTCTGCTGGAGATGTTTGTCTGCCCCGGGCACGATGGGTCATATCTGGTGGCACTGTCCACTGATAGCACCATTGTGGAAAGATATATCTCTTCTTGCATTGGACGTCTTGGGCAGTCAGATACAGTGCGCACCGGAGATCTTATTGCTGGGAATGGTCCACCTTCCTCGATCACACCTGAAAATGTTATTTATAATTGTCTCTACGACAATGTTGCTTATTGCCCGGAACTGGAAACTGGCCGTCGTCCCAACGCAAAGACAGATAGCTATGTTATTAACTCAATATCGGTCTTTCGACTCTAAAAGCTAAAGCGTGGGGTTTTCGCCCCCCTAAACAAGATCCATGGGCTTTATGGGATATTCATAAGATTTACAAGGCATGTGGTTCGTGATGACATTGATAACTCACTCTGGCTTCTCCTGGACTTGAAGAACACAGGCCTCCATCGTTCCACTAAGTAATTTTTCCCAGCAAGGTGATTTCTCAGACTACTCTCTATCACCCATACTTAGCCTCCTATGCTTTTGAATGCTTAATATGACTGCACTGTAATTTGTCCGTGTGTGTGTGTGTGTTTATATATATATATATAGTTTTTGTATATATTTATAGGATATATGTATTAAGTGTGTGTGTATATATATATATATTATAGTTTTTGTATATAGTTCTAGGATATATGTATTAAGTGTGTGTGTTTCTCTCCATATGTATTCAGTCCTGTGCTGGTAGACCTAATTGCTACTCTGTATATATATATGCATATTTTTCTCTATGTATTCAGTTTATGTGTAGCTAGGCACATTTGCCACTGCTCAATTTCCTTTAGAACCATTTGTTCTTATCTATTCCCCCCCCGGTCCGAACCACTGAGTCTACGAATTTTATTGCACCCCAAACCCCCTCTGACCTTAGGTATACTCTCTTTTTTTTTTTCCCAGCAAGCATTCTCTCATCGCTCCCTCACCCATCAGACTTAGGCAGCAACTCACTCTGGATTCTCCTGGACTTTGTTCCCACCCTACCCTCCCCTCACCCACCCACCCCACAGTTTTCATTTGATTTATA
The DNA here is from genome assembly GCA_009667805.1 of Leptobrachium leishanense. Lineage (NCBI taxonomy): Eukaryota > Metazoa > Chordata > Amphibia > Anura > Megophryidae > Leptobrachium > Leptobrachium leishanense. Next base: position 554,338,691 of record CM019063.1, read on the forward strand.
CCCTCCTATCACACTCCTTACGCAGCTGCACTAAATTCCCTCCTTAAATCCCTGCTTCCTCTACTCTCCCACGCTTACTCTCGCCCACCCAACTACTCTCACCCCCACCTTTCTCTATAATGTATATACCACTACTGCTTCTCTTTTCTCTCTCCTCCCTTCTCTCCAAAGCTACCCTCACCCTCTATACACCTTTCCAATTGCCCCAGGATGGAAATCAAGTCCCTATACACCCCAGTCTACTTGGTTCTTCTAACCTGTCAGCTGAGTGCTGGTGGAGAGTGCTGAAGTCCTCCTACCCCCACACAGAGATTTAATACTGTGCAATTACAGTATCACCAAAAGAAAACTCTGTCCAAATTTCTATTCATTCTGCTACTTTCCCTGGCAAACGATGTGGAAACTAACCCTGGTCCTACAGCTGACACATCCTTTAGTCTCCCCACTAAAAAAGGCCTCTCATTTGTGCACTGTAACATCCGATAGTTTACTCACTAAATTGGATGAGCTTCGGGCTTGGTGTTGCTATTACAAACCGAAAATCATTGTGCTCACAGAGTCAGGGTTAACCCCAAAAGTACCAGACTCTGCCATATCAATACAGGGGTATTCATGTTATAGAAAAGACAGAGCAAAGAGAGGAGAGGGAATTGTTATTTATGTTGAGGAGTCCTTAAAGTTCACCCCCTTACAGACTTCTAGCTCTCCTGTCACCTTTGATTTCCTCTCTGGTATAATTGAGATCCCATTCAGTAAAGCAATCATTGTTGCTGGGTTCTATCGTCCACCAAGCTCTCCAGTGCACTCCCTCTCTGACATATCTCAAATCCGTAATAACCTACTTGCCCAAAACCAAAAAAGTGAACTGCTGGTCCTCGGCGATTATAATACAGATTGGCTAAATCCTAAAAACAATAAACACTGCACAATGTTTAAAACTTTGCAGCTAACTCAATTAATCTTTCTCCCCCACTCGCATTAATATGAAAAGCCCTAACCATACCTTGCTGGAATGGATTCTCTCCTCATCTCCTGATAGAATACAGGAGGCAGGCGTTCTTGCTAATAGCTTTAGTGACCATTGTCTAGTGTACTGCGTGCGCAAAATAAAAGCCATGAAATCCCCCCCAAAGGTAATAACCACCAGGTCTTTCAAGAAATGTATTCTTGAATCCTTCCTAAGTGATCTCAAACAGCTCCCCTGGTACAGGCTAAACCTAATCCCAGACCTAGACTGTGCAGTTGAATACTTTCAGTCTGAGCTCCTTCAAGTCTGGAATTCCCATGCCCCGCTGCGTAAAGTGCGAGTAAAAGGGACCCATCTCCCCTGGGTTACAGCTGATCTTACACTAATGTACCAGCTTAGAGATTCACTATAGTCAAATTTCAAGAGTACTGGTTCCATGAACGATCACTACGAATACTGAAAATGCCGGAATGAATGCACAAAACAAACAAAAATGGCCAAAGCCAATTGCCAACTTCAATGAAAATCTAAACAATAACATATCAAACAACAGAAAATAGAAAAAAAGGTTGGCGCAACAGTAAGTGATTATGCGGGACAGAGCCTAAAGCACGATCGCCACTGTACCCATATGTGTCATCCCTAAAAGACAGAAAGAGCAATAGAAAAAAGAAGAAGAAGGGTACGGCGCTTCCCAGTGCAAGTAAGTATGAAAAAATTAGTTACCCAGTAAGTAACAGACGTCTTCAATTGAAGGAGGATCAATACCTCAAAAAGAAAACACACATAGTGCAATATTGCTAATATACAAATATATGATTGGAAGTATAGTGGCTCTCACTCACGCTAAAGAGAGCCTCACCCGGCTCTGGCAATATTCGCCCGTGGGTAGAATTTAGATAGGCCCTCCCACTGGCCACTTCAGTAGACGGAGATTGTCACGGGATGGCCCAGCACCCTCAGCCAGGGGCGGTGCAGTGACAGTGGGGACATGGACACTTGGGTGTGGTGGCACGCACCCCGTTTACCAGTTTTTATTTAGATGTGACATTGCGTGGTGTAATAAAGTGTTCCCCGTTGGTTTATGGTGTAATGACTTTTCCCTTTGTTTGCCTTGCTCGCCGCCATTTTCGATTCGTGTGGCGCAGTTGGAATTCTCGTTTCGGAAAATGGCCGATTCGAAACCATCCGGTTCGAATCGTAAAATGGCCGATTCGGACCATCCGGTCCGAATTGGTGACTCCCTGAGGCCAAGGGCCAATGGGTCCTGGGAGGGCGGGCAAGGAGTCCCATTGTATTCTAATTGTGTGCAGAGGTAATAAATGCTTGGACTGTGAATAAAAAAGGCAGATTCTGCAGTACATTCAGCTCTGACTGTGTTGTGTTTATTCTCCGCCGTATTTTCGGATCTGAGTGTCCTCCGCGGCCTCAGAGTACGGTGCCACCCGGATACGATCCGAATCGAGCGCTCTGACCCTGCATCGAGTATCAGGGCAGAGGCGCTGCTCAGGAAGATTCGATCGGAGGAAGACGGAGATCCGAACCGAACGGCCCCCGCCGGAACCGCGCTTCGGCATTGCGGTAAGACCCGAACTCTCCACTGGTCCCGCCAGATCCGACACTCTCTCCCATACCGATCCGAAGCCCTCCAGTTCCGATTCGACCCCCATCCCTTCCCGACTCGAAACCTTCACCGCCCAAGATCCGAAGAGACACCCGCCCCCGGATCGGAAACGTTTCCCGCCTAAGATCCGAAACGTTTCCCCATAAGATCCGAAATCTTCTCCGCGGCTGCTAGGGCCGATTCCCACAGGCGTTCCCCACCCGCCAGGTCAGGGAACCAGTTGCTCGGACGCTGAGTGCTGCGCGCCTCAGTGGTCGGACTGGTTCCAGGCAGGGGTCCCTCCACCGCCCGCTAACCCTACCCTAGGGTCACGCCAGGCCGCACGAGACGCCGAGTGTGCGCCACTCGTAGTCGGGCCAGCGGTAAGCGACGGGGTCACGCAGATAGAGCACACCCGCAGGCGGAACACCATCTCATTCCGTCATAGAGATTTTCAAGGAGTATATGCAGATGTTGATTCTCAACAGATATGGAGAAAGGAGAGAAAAATGCCAACATCGGGTAATACTGTAAAACCTTGCAATATTAATTACAGAAAGTCAGACCACTCACGTGTTCAAGAGCCGCCAGGGCTCAAATAGAGAAGCCCAAAGGTTGTTTTGATGGGCACAGACCTTAATGAAAGCCCCAATGGATCCGCGTGGCAGCATGCAGTGGAGGCCAAATAATAAGAACCAAATAATAGGTTAAAAAATTAATGGGGATAAAAATAAAATTAAGAATAAAAAATAAAAATAAGTAAAAAATAAAAATAAGTAGAGTTAAAAATGTAATTTTAATATAAATTCATATTCATATAATAAAAAAGAGCTGAACGCGTTTCGCCTGAGTCTAAATAGACTTTACGGCTTCCTCAGCAGCAACAATAAAAATGACACCTGTTACTTACTGGGTAACTAATTTTTTCATACCTACTTGCACTGGGAAGCGCCATACCCTTCTTCTTCTTTTTTCAATAACATATCAAACCCTAGAAACTTTTGGAGAACCATAAGTAACATACAAGCACCCCCAGTCCACTCCCAGCCGGCTGCTGTCAAAGTAAACAACCAAACCCTGCAACACCCCCTAGATGTAGCAAATGCCTTTAATGATTATTTTGTTGGATGCGCCACCACTTTGATTGCCAAGCTAGGAAATGACATGCAATCAGAGAGGCCTCATGCAGGTCAGGCCCCTCCAACTGTGCAAAGTCCCTGTATCAGACAGGAATTCAGTTTTAGACCAGTGCCTGTCAGTGTCGTTACTAAACTTCTCCGTAAGCAGAAAATGAAATACCAGTCTGGACCTGATCAAATACCAGCAATGCTGCTGAAAATCAGTGAACCAGCAATTGCAAATCCTGTCGCAACCCTAATAAATGAATCACTGGCAACTGGATACATACCCAAACTCTGGAAGACTGCAAGAGTGGTACCTATCCATAAAAGTGGTGACAGTACTTTGGTATCCAACTACCGTCCAATATCGTTGCTCCCTGTAGTGTCACAAATCTTGGAAAAATGTGTCTACACACAATTACGTGATTACTATCAATATTGGAACTACTTAACCCCGGATCAAGGCTTTTGTCCAAATCACTCAACTACAACTGCCCTTTTAACCACTTCCATGCAGAGGACGTGCTCAGCGCGTCCTCCGCATGGCTCCCGCTGTGCGGAGGACGCGCTGAGTGCGTCCTCCCTTTGGGGTCAGCGTTCGGCCGGGTTCCGGCCGATCGCTGGCCCCCCCGGTGCGGGCTGACATCCTCGATGTCAACCCAGCATCCGGAACCGCCGCCGATGAAATTAGGTGTCATCGCGGCAGCGCGATGACACCTAATTCAGGCGCCCCCCCGCATGTGCGGAGGAGGCGCCTGAAAGGGAGGGGGGGAGGTCCTTCGGACCTCTCTCCCTCCCGATCAGCGGCGTTGCGGGGGTTAACCCAGGCACCATTTGGAAGGGCACAGCCTGCCCTTCCAAATGGTGCCTGGCATTAACCCCTGGGGAGCTGGATCGCGAATCGGTGCTGAAAAGCGCCGGTTCGTGATCCTTTCCCGGAGCTGGCCGACATCTTGGATGTCGGCCAAGCCTCCGGGAACTCCCCCTGAGGACTGGCGTCATCATGCATAGCACGATGACGCCAGTCCTAGAGTTAACCCCTAACTGCCACCAACGGTGGAGATAGGGAGTTCCAATGAACTCCCTATCTCCCGATCCGTGGCAGCTAGGGGTTAAAGTTTGGTATGGTTGGATCGGCCAGAGCATGGCCGTTCCAACGATACCAAACACTACTGTGAAAAAAGTTTTTTTAAAAAAATTAAAATTAAAAATAAAAATAAAAATATATTTAAAAAAAAAATTGTAAAAAAAAATAAACATTTTTTTTTTATTTTTTTTGGTTCGTTAATGCAGCAATATTGTTCCCATTTCAATTATAATGTGAACAATGATGCTGCACTAACGATTTTTGTATGCGGTGCGTTTGTTAAAGATCGTGTAATTTTCCCCAAAAAAATGTAACGAGACCCCATCTCTAATTTTTTTAACAAGCACACCCCATACAAAATATAACCGCAATTGCTCGCATGTTAAAATGTGAAAAAAAACACTTTACACATTGTAAATTATTGAAAATACATATTTTATTGCATTTTTTGTTATAATATACAGACATGACATAACGTATACATATAATAATGACATATTATGAATCTACCGAGTCTGACGGAAAGAACGATATATAATATGTCTGGGTCATATACTAAAATAAGGCTTCAAAACACGTTTTTTTTGATGAGCAAAACCGGTAAAAATGACCTCAGCACAGAGGTGTGAAAAGCCTCAGCAGCGAAAGGGTTAAAAGTCTGCAATGATATCCAAGCTGGGATGGAACAAGGAAACCTAACTGGAGCCATCTTCCTTGATTTTGCCAAGGCCTTTGACACAGTAGACCATGGCATCGTGTTAGAAAAGCTTAAAAACTCTGGCATTGGTGATCGCACGCTAACCTGGTTTCAATCATATGTATCCGACCGATCACAATATGTGTCAATGTCTTTCAGCTCCTCCCTCCCGCTCCCAGTCACTTGCGGTGTACCCCAAGGCTCAATACTAGGCCCCCTGCTATTCACAATATTCATAAATGATCTGCCCAATGTCTGCAAAGCCTCAACTTTACACATGTACACAGACGACACTGTGATCTATACCAGCAAACCAAATCTCCCGCAGCTGGAGGCCGTGCTGCAAGAACAATTCACAGAGGTAGAAAAATGGATCAAACACAACAAACTTTTTTTAAATACTGACAAAACTGTAACGATGCTCTTTGGAACAAAACCTAAACTACTCAAATTGCAAAATCCCCATCTATGTGTTGGGACAAAATCAAATGGCACGCTGACCACAGTCACTTCTCTCAAATATCTAGGTATGTGGTTGGACCCTAATCTATCCTTTGGCCCCACATCGAAAAACTCTCATCTAAACTTTACCCCAAACTAGGTGCCCTGTACAGAAACAAATCCTGCCTGAGCCCCGCGGTAAGAAAGCAGATTGTACAACAAATGCTTATGCCGGCTATTGATTACGGAGATGTAGTGTATGCAGCGGCCCCGCAAACACACCTTCAGAAACTTACTACATTGTATAACTCATTCTGCCGCTTTGCATTACAATGTAACTACATGACCCACCATTGTGACATGTTAAAAGAGCTAAACTGGCCATCGCTAGAGTCTAAACGCACCCTTCACCTCTCCAGCCTGGTGTCTAAGAGCATTTCTGTGAAGCTGCCACCCTACCTGAATAGACTGCTTCCCCAAGCAGCTCCCTCATCCTATAACATCCGATCCAGGACCAGCACCTTACTTGCAATACCACAATACAAAAAGACAGTGGCTCGGTCCTCATTTTCCTACAGAGCACCACAATTATGGAATAACCTCCCAGACACCATCAAATCTTCCCCCAGTCTTAAGTCACTCAAGAGCTCCTTACTAACATACCTCAATCCAGAATGCACCTGTAAACATGTAACCTAGTGACTATATTTCCTACATATTTATTTTCTGTTAATCTGTATATTTGTGTTGTGTTTTTTTTAATATCTTGCATTGTATTACTTTGTATTTCTGTAACTGTAACACTTCAATGTTCTTGAACCCAGGACATACTTGAAAACGAGAGAAATCTCAATGTATCCTTCCTGGTAAAATCCTTTATAAACAAATAAATAAATAAATAAATATTAGAATTCTGGTTCTAGGTCACTTTCACACGAGGTTTAAGGAGAGCTCCTCGTGCACTCTCTGCCTCAGAGAAGTTGCCTTCTCCTGCTGATCCTGAGATCCCCTCCCCTTTCCGGTTTAATTTTTTTTTTGTTATTTTATTATGTTAACAAGGTGGAAAGCCTGCCCAGAGGGCAGTCTATTGTGGATATATGCCCCAGCTCGTGGATATTGCCCCAGCACGTGGATACTGCCCCAGCATGTGGATACCGCCCCAGCTCGTGGATACCGCCCCAGCACGTGGATATTGCCCCAGCACGTGGATACTGCCCCAGCACGTGGATACTGCCCCAGCTCGTGGATATTGCCCCAGCTTGTGGATATTGCCCCAGCACGTGGATACTGCCCCAGCTCGTGGATATTGCCTCAGCACGTGGATACCGCCCCAGCACATGGATATTGCCCCAGCTCGTGGATACTGCCCCAGCACGTGGATACCGCCCCAGCACGTGGATACCGCCCCAGCACGTGGATACCGCCCCAGCACGTGGATACTGCCCCAGCACGTGGATACTGCCCCAGCACGTGGATATTGCTCCAGCTCGTGGATACTGCCCCAGCACGTGGATACTGCCCCAGCACGTGGATACTGCCCCAGCACGTGGATATTGCCCCAGCACGTGGATATTGCCCCCCAGCTTGTGGATATTGCCCCCAGCTCATGGATATTGCCCCCCAGCTCATGGATATTGCCCCCCAGCTTTTGGATTTTGCCCCCAGCTCGTGGATATTGCCCCCCAGCTCGTGGATATTGTCCCCAGATTTTGGATTTTGCCCCCAGCTCGTGGATATTGCCCCCAGCTCGTGGATACTGCCCCAGCACGTGGATACTGCCCCAGCACGTGAATATTGCCCCAGCACGTGGATATTGCCCCCAGCTCTTGTATTTTGCCCCCAGCTCGTGGATATTGCCCCCCAGCTCATGGATATTGCCCCCAGCATTTGGATTTTGCCCCCAGCTCGTGGATATTGCCCCCCAGCTCGTGGATATTGCCCCCAGCTTTTGGATTTTGCCCCCAGCTCGTGGATATTGCCCCCAGCTCGTGGATATTGCCCCCAAGCTCTCATGGATATGCCCCAGCTCAGACCCCAGACCAGACATGGGGTGGCTGTTCAAATGCTCTATCGGCATTCGGACAGCCGCCCCATGAGCTCCTTATACTTACCTTCCCGAGCGGCGACTGGAAAGTTTCCCCACTTCCGCTCGTTGAAGGACCCATGCCGCGGTCACGTGGGACTCCCACGTGACCGGGGCTTGGGTCCTTCAGAGAGCGGAAGCGAGGGAAGTTTCCCTTCGCCGCTCGGGGGTTGGATGCGCGCGGCAGCCGGGTGGAGGCTGTGAGCGCAGCCTCTACCCGGCTGCTGTGTGCATCTTGTAACCGCCGCGGCGAGCGCACAGCCGGCTTGTGCCGCGGCGGTTGCATGCGCGCGCAACCAACCGCCGCTGGTTGCGTGCGCATGCGCAGAGTAAGGCTTGGCGACGGACACGCCAAGCCTTACTCAATTATAGTATAGATATGTCATTACAAAAATGTTTGAGAGATCCCGCTGCACTTATACTTGATTATTTCATACGATTGTTGTATGTTATTTACAGTGATAACGATGTACACACCTCTCAATAAAAAATATTTTGAAATTAAAAAAAAAAAAAAAACACTGCCTGAGACCCTGCGCAGCCCACATGCCACCCCCCTCTACCTGGCTGAATGTATCTAATATATATAATTAAATACATTCAGCCAGGTAGAGAAAGAAAAAAAAGGTTTTATTTTATGTTCCCGGAGACATTTAAAAATGTCCTTGGATTTTATTTTTTTAGAAATGTGTCACCTTACCTTAGCCTGGTGGTCAGTGGGGGCTCCCTGGATCCTGGTTGTGGGGGGGTCTGCCGTGGCCACAGGTGCAGTGGCTCCCTCCCTGCTCTGCCTGTCTCTGCCACATGCACCCGGGTGGCCAGCCCGCACAGTCGCAGCTCTGTCATCCAGTGGCCGCATGCTCCTCAATAGGATCCTTGGGAGGCCCCAGCAGGCTGCCCTCTACAGTGCCTGATTAGAGGGCCGTGTCTGCCTGATGTTTTAGTAACAAGAATGTTTTATCCCATAGGCTTCAATGTTAAAAATATTCCCGTTTTAATTCAATATCTAATAAATCATTGCTTATAATATTCTGCAGTAAAGAGTCTCTATTTCTAGATTTTTTTGTATTTTTTATACTTTTTTTCAAAAATAAATTTTTTTTAGAACTTTTGGCGAACGTCCCAAAAAGTTCGAAGTTCGCGAACTGTCGAACAGCCGATGTTCGATGCGAACTCCGAACAGATCGAACCGAACAGCTCATCCCTAGAAATGAACAGCGTTGTTACAGTCTATGGAGCCGCACGTTTACCAGAGTTTTGCTACAGTTTACACTTTTTTCCGAAAGCCGAAAAGCCGAAACCACCGATCGTGATCGGCCCGCTGAATACCATTGAAGTGCACAGGATCTGACTGCTGAATGCCGTGGAAGAGCACAGGATCTAACCACTGAATGCCACCGACAAGCACAGGATCTGACAGCTGAATGCCACCGAAGAGCACGGGATCTGACAGCGGAATGCCACCGATGAGCACGGGATCTGACCGCTGAATGCCACCCGATGAGCACGGGATCTGACCGCTGAATGCCACCGAAGAGCACGGTATCTGTCCGCTGAATGCCACCGCTGATTGCCACCGAATAGCACGGGACCTGACTGCTGAATACCTCGTAAAAGCACAGGATCTGACCGCTGAATACCCCGTATAAGCATAGGATCTTTCCCGGGGGTCAAGTCCTGAGAAAAAAAAGTGAGGGAACTCACCCAAGAATTCCACTACTTGAAAAAAATTAATTATACTGTACATATATATATACACACACACACTCTTACTTATACGCTCCTTTCTCATACACAAAAAAAAGACAATGTGCATGTGTGTGCCACACTTTGGCCACGTCACGCTGACAATTACAACTGACATGTCAGTGTGACGTTGCTTGTGCATTTTGTGGTGTGGCGCGCATATGTATTGTGTTGTGGCATTGAACAGCCAATTTCATGCCAGCAGAAGGGATGTACATGCACTGGCAGTGACAAAGGTCTCGCTCAGTTACAGCCTTGATCAAATGATTGAACACTGGTAATAGGGAGTTGCAATGGGTTAATAGCTCACACAATGATTGCTCTTTTTTGGCTCTATTCGCAGCTGAGCTTGATACTTTTATTTAATGTCATGTGACGCTTTCCAATAAATAATTTTGGATGTTGCTGAAAGCCTGTCTAGTTTATGTTAAAACTGAAATGTATGGGTTTTTAATATATATATACCTTATATTGCCAAAAGTATTGGCTCACCCATCCAAATAATCAGATTCAAGTGTTCCAATCACTTCCATGGCCACAGGTGTATAAAATCAAACACCTAGGCATGCAGACTGTTTTTACAAACATTTGTGAAAGAATGGGTCGCTCTCAGGAGCTCAGTGAATTCCAGCGTGGAACTGTGATGCCACCTGTGCAACAAATCCAGTCGTGAAATTTCCTCGCTCCTAAATTTTCCACAGTCACCTGTCAGCTGTATTATAAGAACGTGGAAGTGTTTGGGAATGACAACAACTCAGCCACGAAGTGGTATGCCTCGTAAACTGACGGAGCAGGGTCAGTGGATTCTGAGGCGCACAGTGCGAAGAGGTCATCAACTTTCTGCAGAGTCAATCACTACAGACCTCCAAACTTCATGTGGCCTTCAGATTAGCTCAAGAACAGTGCGCAGAGAGCTTCATGGAATGGGTTTCCATGGCCGAGCAGTTGCATCCAAGCCATACATCACCAAGTGCAATGCAAAGCATCAGATGCAGTGGTGTAAAGCACGCCGCCACTGGACTCTAGAGCAGTGGAGATGCGTTCTCTGGAGTGACGAATCGTGCTTCTCCATCTGGCAATCTGATGGACGAGTCTGGGTTTGGTGGTTGCCAGGAGAACGGTACTTGTCTGACTGCATTGTGCCAAGTATAAAGTTTGGTGGAGGGGGGATTATGGTGTGGGGTTGTTTTTCAGGCGCTGGGCTTTGCCCCTTAGTTCCAGTGAAAGGAACTCTGAATGCTTCAGCATACCAAGACATTTCGGACAATTCCATGCTCCCAACTTTGTGGGAACAGTTTGGAGCTGGCCCCTTCCTCTTCCAACATGACTGTGCACCAGTGCACAAAGCAAGGTCCATAAAGAGTCGACTACAAAAAATGATGAGACCCAGGGTCAGGCGTCTATAGCACCCAAAAAAACAATAAGATAATACTTATCAGCTGCTGCTAGGATGATATAGTCCCATATGTTCATTCCAATCCACAGGGAGGCAGAATCCGAAGGAGCCAAAAAAGGAGATCAAACAGTGCTGCTTTAGCAAAGGTGCACTAGTGCCACCTCATTTATTTAGAAAGAGACCACACATACAGACGTTTCAGGGATAAAACCCTTTCCTCAGTGCAAAGTGCCCCAAAGACATAAAGTGTCCATAAAGACATGGATGACAGAGTCTGGTGTGGATGAACTTGACTGGCCTGCACAGAGTCCTGACCTCAACCCGATAGAACACCTTTGGGATGAATTAGAGCGGAGTCTGAGAGCCAGGCCTTCTCGTCCAACATCAGTGTGTGACCTCACAAACGCGCTTCTGGAAGAATGGTCAAAAATTCCCATAAACACACTCCTAAACCTTGTGGACAGCCTTCCCAGAAGAGCTGAAGCTGTTATAGCTGCAAAGGGTGGAGCGACGTCATATTGAACCCTATGGATTAGGAATGGGATGTCACTTAAATTCATATGTGAGTCAAGGCAGGTGAGCGAATACTTTTGGCAATATAGTGTATATATATATATATATATATATATATCCAGGCACAGACCCCATAATTATATATACCCATGCACAGACCCCCACATTATATATACCCAGGTGCAGACCCCAGAATTATATGTACCCAGGCACAGACCCCCAGAATTAAATATAACCCGGCACAGACCCCCAGAATTACATGTACCCAGCAGCACAGATCCCAGAATTACATGTACCCAGCAGCACAGACCAGCTGGGTGGAGTAGAGGTAACATCACTGCTCTGCATGGAGAGAGCCTGTGGAGTCATGGGTTCGATCCCAGCGAGCAATCTCTCCACCGGCTGGGTGGAGTAGAGGCAACATCACTGCTCTGCATAGAGAGAGTCTGTGGAGGCACGGGTTCAATCCCAGCAAGCAACCTCTCAGTAAGTGTCCTTGAGCAAGACACCTAACGGTACATACGGCCACCCAGGACATACTTGAAAATGAGAGAAATCTCAATGTATCATTCCTGTGAAAATCCTTTCTGGAAAAAAAAAATTACATGTACCTAAAAGCCTCACAGACCGCAGAATTACAGTGGCAAGAAAAAGTATGTGAACCCTTTGAGATTACGTGGAGTTTTGCATGAATTGGTGATAAAATGTCTCTGATCTTCATCTAAGTCACAACAATTTGAAAAACACAGTCTGCTTAAAATAATACAACACAAACATTATATGTTTTCATGTTTTTATTGAACATAACATGTAAACATTCACAGTGCAGGGTGGAAAAAGTATGTGAATACCTCGTTCCCACGTTTTCCTGCAAGACTCAAGCCCTGATCTGACCCCTGAATGCTGCCGCAAAGCACAGGATCTGATCGCTGAATGCCGCCGCAGAGCACAGGATCTGATCACCGAATGTCGCCGCAGAGCACAGGATCTGATCACTGAATGCCGCCGCAGAGCACAGGATCTGATCGCTGAATGCTGCCGCAGAGCACAGGATCTGATCGCCGAATGCCGCCGCAGAGCACAGGATCTGATCGCTGAATGCCGCCGCAGAGCACAGGATCTGATCGCTAAATGCCGCCGCAGAGCACAGGATCTGATCGCTGAATGCCGCCGCAGAGCACAGGATCTGATCACTGAAAGCCACCGCAGAGCACAGGATCTGACCCCTGAATGCCGCCACAAAGCACAGGATCTGACCGCTGAATGCCGATGCAGAGCACGGGATCTGACCCCTGAATGCCGATGCAGAGCACGGGATCTGACCCCTGAATGCCGATGCAGAGCACGGGATCTGACCGCTGAATGCCGATGCAGAGCACGGGATCTGACCGCTGAATGCCGATGCAGAGCACGGGATCTGACCGCTGAATGCCGATGCAGAGCACGGGATCTGACCGCTGAATGCTACCGAAGAGCGTGGGATGTGACCAAACACTGCTGAACTGCAGAAAAAATATAGCTTGACTCTGCTCTTCTTTAAAAGGTGCTCAAAACAATAAATATGTATAAAAATGTGAGTAAATAATAAAAAGGTCCTATCAAAATAAAACAGTCTGTTACAGAATAAAACCAAAAACACCTTTAAAAAATATTGGGGATCAAAACTTTTGCCTAAAACCAGATTAAACGTTGAATAAAAATAAAATGTTAATATTTTTTTACATTGAATCCTATGGGATTCTCCTGCTTAAACCTGTGGAACTGAAACACCGAAAATCTGAGCATTTCACTGACATTTCGGTGCTGTTCGGCATCTGTGAATAGATCAATCGTTACTTCTCGATGGGACAATTCCACTGCCACCGGACAGCACCGAATTGTGACAATCTGCACCTTGTTTTGCTGTCAATTCTCCAGTATTTGACGAATTTAAAGCTTTCTGATTAGACAAACTGCCATGATATTGCACCATATGGGGAAAGTCACACTTCAGTGCAATTTGATGGCAAGTTAAATAACCCATCGAGCACCATGAGGTACAAAGAGCTATCAGAGCAAGGCCAGGATGAAGTGCTGGAGATCTATCATGGGGACTGGTTAATAATGCATTGAGATATAAGAGGTTTTTCAGAATGGCCAGTGTTTGCCGGGTTTGCAGCCCTGACATCATTTCATAAAATTAAACATCACATGAGTGCAGGGCTGGACTGGAACAAAAAAACAGCCCACTTCATCCAGACTGGCCCACTCCGATATGCAAACACGCAGGGCCGGATTAATATATTGATATGGACTGGAGCAGGGCCAGCACAAGACATTGTGCTGCCTAGATCCAAGGATGAAATAATGACCCCCCCATGCACACCAAAACATGTTGATGCGTATCACAGAGTGGCAGAACAATAAAACTCACAGTAATGTGCAGTGTATAAGAGCGTATCACAGAGCTCCACAGCAATAAAACTCACAGTAATGTACAGTGTGTATGAGCATATCACAGAGCTCAACAGCAATAAAACCCACAGTAATGTACAGTGTGTATGAGCGTATCACAGAGCTTCACAGCAATAAACCTCACAGTAATGTACAGTGTGTATGAGCGTATCACAGAGCTTCACAGCAATAAAACTCACAGTAATGTACAGTGTGTATGAGCGTATCACAGAGCTTCACAGCAATAAAACTCACAGTAATGTACAGTGTGTATGAGCGTATCACAGAGCTCAACAGCAATAAAATTCACAGTAATGTACAGTGTGTATGAGCGTATCACAGAGCTCCACAGCAATAGAATGTCAGATCTGGAGACTGGAGAATGGAGACTGTCAGATCAGAGGATCTGTCAGATTTACGGCTCCCTGCATGCCTGGCTGTGAGACGCATCAGCGACAAGGTATAAGACATAAGGGTGTGATTCACCCTCACTTGGCATGTTTAGTCAATACCTTACGTATTTTCACATTTTGGGGATGGCTCCTGGTCACAGCACAGGCATTAGAGGTTTGTAGCAACATGTAGTGTTCCGGCTGCTGCTGACTTCAAACTCTGAAGCCACTATTCACTGGAAGGAGAAGCTGTAAGTAAAATGTGGAGCATTTACACACAATAAAGCCATAGCAAGCTCCAGAATCCATGTGCGGGTGTCCAAGGAAGTCCCCCTAACCCACCCCTTCAATGCAGAAATCCTTCAGACCTTTGAAACAAGTGCAGACATTACACACTAGTGTTATCCAGTCCTGGGTATACTAAGTGCTGGACTAAGTTGTTTTTTTTAAAACAAAAGCATCCCCAGGCTCAGCTGGCCCACTGACCCATCGGCCCCTCTGGAATCTCCTGGTGCTCCCAATGGCCAGTACATGCCTGCATGAGTGACAGGAGAGGCTTCACTGTAAATCACAGGAGTGACAGGAGAGGCTTAACTGTAAAGCTTCTGCTGTTGCTCTATGGATTGCAGTTTTGGAGAATGCTGATGTTTGTCGCCGCTGCAATACCGGTGTTTTTCTCATTTCTGCCTAGAGCTGGTATCAGTATCAGAGGCTGAGTGAGAAGATCACTGATCACCGAAGCAACCAAGAGCTCACGGGTAATGTAACGGAGCGGATGGAAGGAGAGGCGCTGGCTCTTGGCTCTCTGTGTATTTCCTCAGAAACAAATGATACAAATAAGTGAAGCTGCAAAGAAACACACGAAGCGACTCACAGCTAGATTTATAAGAAAAAGTCTTACAGGCTTATTCAGAGAGCGAAATGTCACCAACATTTCATTGCTCTCCTGTTCCCTGCACTTCGGCGAGTCCGATTCACTGACCCTGCGATGAATTCAGCATTCACCGCAGGGTCCCCAAATTGCAGTGAATCGATCAGCTAAACGCACCAGAAAAACCACCAAAAACCCCACAATGCATCCGACAATCCGCCGCAAAACTGTCAAATCGACCCGAAAAAAGCTGACAACCCACCGAACAGAGCGCCGAAACCAGCCGCAGGAAAACGCAACCAGCTAACAAAGATAAATTTAAAAAAATGCAACCAATAATCAGTTTGCTTGTTTTTTGTTTCTGTGCAGTTATTTATGTTTGCTGTGAGTTTGTATAGATTATTTATGTTTGTTGTGAGTTTGTATAGAATTATTTATGTTTGTTGTGAGTTTGTATAGAATTATTTATGTTTGTTGTGAGTTTGTATAGAATTATTTATGTTTGTTGTGAGTTTCTGTGTAATTATTTATGTATGTTGTGAGTTTGTATAGAATTATTTATGTTTGTTGTGAGTTTGTATAGAATTATTTATTTTGTTGTGTGTTGTATAGAATTATTTATGTTTGTTGTGAGTTTGTATAGAATTATTTATGTTTGTTGTGAGTTTGTATAGAATTATTTATGTTTGTTGTGAGTTTGTATAGAATTATTTATGTTTGTTGTGAGTTTGTATAGAATTATTTATGTTTGTTGTGTGTTTGTATAGAATTATTTATGTTTGTTGTGAGTTTGTATAGATTTATTTATGTTTGTTGTGAGTTGTATAGAATTATTTATGTTTGTTGTGAGTTTGTATAGAATTATTTATGTTTGTGTGAGTTTGTATAGAATTATTTATGTTTGTTGTGAGTTTGTATAGAATTATTTATGTTTGTTGTGTGTTTGTATAGAATTATTTATGTTTGTTGTGAGTTTGTATAGATTTATGTTTGTTGTGAGTTTCTATAGAATTATTTATGTTTGTTGTGAGTTTGTATAGAATTATTTATGTTTGTTTTGTGTTTGTATAGAATTATTTATGTTTGTTGTGTGTTTGTATAGAATTATTTATGTTTGTTGTGTGTTTGTATAGAATTATTTATGTTTGTTTTGTGTTTGTATAGAATTATTTATGTTTGTTTTGTGTTTGTATAGAATTATTTATGTTTGTTGTGTGTTTGTATAGAATTATTTATGTTTGTTGTGTGTTTGTATAGAATTATTTATTTTGTGGTTTGTATAGAATTATTTTGTTTGTTTTGTGTTTGTATAGAATTATTTATGTTTGTTGTGTGTTTGTATAGAATTATTTATGTTTGTGTGTGTTTGTATAGAATTATTTATGTTTGTTTTGTGTTTGTATAGAATTATTTATGTTTTGTTGTTGTTTGTATAGAATTATTTATGTTTGTTGTGTGTTTGTATAGATTATATTTATGTTTGTTGTGAGTTGTATAGAATTATTTATGTTTGTTGTGAGTTTGTATAGAATTATTTATGTTTGTTGTGTGTTTGTATAGAATTATTTATGTTTGTTGTGTGTTTGTATAGAATTATTTATGTTTGTTGTGAGTTTGTATAGAATTATTTATATTTGTTGTGAGTTTGTATAGAATTATTTATGTTTGTTGTGTGTTTGTATAGAATTATTTATGTTTGTTGTGTGTTTGTATAGAATTATTTATGTTTGCTGTGAGTTTGTATAGATTTATTTATGTTTGTTGTGTGTTTGTATAGAATTATTTATGTTTGTTGTGAGTTTGTATAGAATTATTTATGTTTGTTGTGTGTTTGTATAGAATTATTTATGTTTGTTGTGAGTTTGTATAGAATTATTATGTGTTGCTGTGAGTTTGTATAGAATTATTTATGTTTGTTGTGTGTTTGTATAGAATTATTTATGTTTGTTGTGAGTTTGTATAGATTTATTTATGTTTGTTGTGAGTTTGTATAGAATTATTTATGTTTGTTGTGTGTTTGTATAGAATTATTTATGTTTGTTGTGAGTTTGTATAGAATTATTTATGTTTGTTGTGAGTTTGTATAGAATTATTTATGTTTGTTGTGAGTTTGTATAGAATTATTTATGTTTGTTGTGAGTTTGTATAGAATTATTTATGTTTGTTGTGAGTTTGTATAGAATTATTTATGTTTGTTTTGTGTTTGTATAGAATTATTTATGTTTGTTGTGTGTTTGTATAGAATTATTTATGTTTGTTGTGAGTTTGTATAGATTTATTTATGTTTGTTGTGAGTTTGTATAGAATTATTTATGTTTGTTGTGAGTTTGTATAGAATTATTTATGTTTGTTGTGAGTTTGTATAGAATTATTTATATTTGTTGTGAGTTTGTATAGAATTATTATGTTTGTTGTGTGTTTGTATAGAATTATTTATGTTGTTGTGTGTTTGTATAGATTATTTATGTTTGTTGTGTGTTTGTATAGAATTATTTATGTTTGTTGTGTGTTTGTATAGAATTATTTATGTTTGTTGTGTTTGTATAGATTTATTTATGTTTGTTGTGAGTTTGTATAGAATTATTTATGTTTGTTTGTGTTTTTAAACATTACCTCACCCCATGCACAGGATCAAAGGCTCCTCTTTAAATGTATAAGTGACGGCATAGGAATTCACAGTTATAACGGCTCCGATGACGATGTCTCCATCCTGGTAATACTTGTAGTCTTCGTATGATCTGGTTAGCTGCAGGCTGCACGGAGACGCTGGTATATTGGTCACAGAAGTGATACAGAGGATAACGAGACACAGCAACACTTTAAAAACATTAGATAATGCGGCCGATCTCAGAGTATTTATAAACTGCAGACAATAGTTTAATATAATATGCAGCATCAGGCAATGAGACATCACAGATCACACGAGAAACCTGCGGCATAACCTGCAGCGTGTATGTGTATGTGTCTGTAAAGCCGGCCGTAGCCTTTTTATACACTATATGTTCAAATGACCCGAAGGCACTGAGAGAATAATAACAGGCTTTAACATCCCCTGACATTAGCTTAACCTGATTTTATGCAGAGTCTTTGAAAACCAATAATTAGCAAACATGGAAAAACACATATAGTATAGATGGTGATTTGTGGTCTCAGCTGTGTGAAGCCCCCAGTGAATAATGGACATATGTTGTGTTTTATGAACATGCTGAGTTTCCAGGAATATATTCATCACATTTTGCATTTGTTTAAACTTAAATAATGTTTCTGTATGAATTGTATTTACAAAGTTCTATAACTATGAATAAAGCTGTCTTGGGGTTTAGTAGACACGTGCACAGCCCAAAATGTACTTTTGTTTCCTTTTGGCAAACTTCTGAATTCCCCTTCTTTATTTTGTCCAACCCCCCTTTATGCGACCCCTTATACCCCACTCTGTACCCAAATATTGTTAGGGAAAGGCTTACTTCTAGGGTTGGGTTACTTTTAGGCTTCCAGCCTCTGTTTGTGTTGGGGTAACTGTTTATCTTTGTATTAGGGATAGAGTTGGGTTACTTTTAGACTTCCGGCTTCTGTTTGTGTTGGGGTTACTGTTTATCTATGTATTAGGGATAGGGTTGGGTTACGTTTAGGCTTCCGGCTTCTGTTTGTGTTGGGGTTACTGTTTATCTTTGTGTTAGGGATAGGGTTGGGTTACGTTAGCTTCCGGCTTCTGTTTGTGTTGGGGTTACTGTTTATCTTTGTATTAGGGATAGTGTTGGGTTACGTTTAGGCTTCCGGCTTCTGTTTGTGTTGGAGTTACTGTTTATCTTTGTATTAGGGATAGGGTTGGGTTACTTTTAGGCTTCTGGCTTCTGTTTGTGTTGGGGTTACTGTATATCTTTGTATTAGGGATAGGGTTGGGTTACGTTTAGGCTTCCTGCTACTGTTTGTGTTGAGGTTACTGTTTATCTTTGTATTAGGGATAGGGTTGGGTTACTTTTAGGCTTCCGGCTTCTGTTTGTGTTGGGGTTACTGTTTATCTTTGTGTTAGGGATAGGGTTGGGTTACGTTTAGGCTTCCTGCTACTGTTTGTGTTGAGGTTACTGTTTATCTTTGTATTAGGGATAGGGTTGGGTTACTTTTAGGCTTCCGGCTTCTGTTTGTGTTGGGGTTACTGTTTATCTTTGCATTAGGGATAGGGTTGGGTTACTTTTAGGCTTCTGGCTTCTGTTTGTGTTGGGGTTACTGTTTATCTTTGTATTAGGGATAGAGTTGGGTTACGTTTAGGCTTCCAGCTTCTGTTTGTGTTGAGGTTACTGTTTATCTTGTGTTTAGGGATAGGGTTGGGTTACTTTTAGGCTTCCGGCTTCTGTTTGTGTTGGGGTTACTGTTTATCTTTGTATTAGGGATAGGGTTGGGTTACTTTTAGGCTTCCGGCTTCTGTTTGTGTTGGGGTTACTGTTTATCTTTGTATTAGGGATAGAGTTGGGTTACGTTTAGGCTTCCAGCTTCTGTTTGTGTTGAGGTTACTGTTTATCTTTGTATTAGGGATAGGGTTGGGTTACTTTTAGGCTTCCGGCTTCTGTTTGTGTTGGGGTTACTGTTTATCTTTGTATTAGGGATAGGGTTGGGTTACTTTTAGGCTTCCGGCTTCTGTTTGTGTTGGGGTTACTGTTTATCTTTGTAATAGGGATAGGGTTGGGTTACTTTTAGGCTTCCAGCTTCTGTTTGTGTTGAGGTTACTGTTTATCTTTGTATTAGGGATAGGGTTGGGTTACTTTTAGGCTTCTGGCTTCTGTTTGTGTTGGGGTTACTGTTTATCTTTGTATTAGGGATAGAGTTGGGTTACGTTTAGGCTTCCAGCTTCTGTTTGTGTTGAGGTTACTGTTTATCTTTGTATTAGGGATAGGGTTGGGTTACTTTTAGGCTTCCAGCTTCTGTTTGGGTTACTGTTTATCTTTGTATTAGGGATAGAGTTGGGTTACGTTTAGGCTTCCGGCTTCTGTTTGTGTTGGGGTTACTGTTTATCTTTGTATTAGGGATAGTGTTGGGTTACGTTTAGGCTTCCGGCTTCTGTTTGTGTTGGAGTTACTGTTTATCTTTGTATTAGGGATAGGGTTGGGTTACTTTTAGGCTTCCGGCTTCTGTTTGTGTTGGGGTTACTCTTTATCTTTGTATTAGGGATAGGGTTGGGTTACTTTTAGGCTTCCAGCTTCTGTTTGTGTTGGGGTTACTGTTTATCTTTGTGTTAGGGATAGGGTTGGGTTACGTTTAGGCTTCCTGCTACTGTTTGTGTTGAGGTTACTGTTTATCTTTGTATTAGGGATAGGGTTGGGTTACTTTTAGGCTTCCGGCTTCTGTTTGTGTTGGGGTTACTGTTTATCTTTGTATTAGGGATAGGGTTGGGTTACTTTTAGGCTTCTGGCTTCTGTTTGTGTTGAGGTTACTGTTTATCTTTGTATTAGGGATAGAGTTGGGTTACGTTTAGGCTTCCAGCTTCTGTTTGTGTTGGGGTTACTGTTTATCTTTGTATTAGGGATAGGGTTGGGTTACTTTTAGGCTTCCGGCTTCTGTTTGTTGGGGTTACTGTTTATCTTTGTATAGGGATAGGGTTGGGTTACTTTTAGGCTTCCGCTTCTGTTTGTGTTGGGGTTACTGTTTATCTTTGTATTAGGGATAGGGTTGGGTTACTTTTAGGCTTCTGGCTTCTGTTTGTGTTGGGGTTACTGTTTATCTTTGTATTAGGGATAGGGTTGGGTTACGTTTAGGCTTCCAGCTTCTGTTTGGGTTACTGTTTATCTTTGTATTAGGGATAGAGTTGGGTTACGTTTAGGCTTCCAGCTTCTGTTTGTGTTGAGGTTACTGTTTATCTTTGGATTAGGGACTAGGTGTAAAGCCTGCCCAGAGGGCAGTCTATTAATAAGTGTGGTGCATTGTGCTTGGTTCTGTGCTCTGTGCCGTTTATTCTGTTGTGCTCGGCTCTGTGCCGTCTATGGTACTGTGCTCGGCTCTGTGGCGTTTTTATTGTGCTCGGCTCTGTGGCGTTTTTATTGTGCTCGGCTCTGTGGCGTTTTTATTGTGCTCGGCTCTGTGGCGTTTATTCTGTTTTGCGTTTATACTGCCCCTGCTCATGGATATATATGCCCCAACACGTGGATACTGCCCAGCACGTGGATACTGCCCCAGCACGTGGATACTGCCCCAGCTCGTGGATACTGCCCCAGCACGTGGATACTGCCCCAGCACGTGGATATTGCCCCAGCACGTGGATTGATACTGCCCCAGCACGTGGATACTGCCCCAGCACGTGGATATTGCCCCAGCTCGTGGATATTGCCCCAGCACGTGGATATTGCCCAGCACGTGGATACTGCCCCAGCACGTGGATACTGCCCCAGCACGTGGATATTGCCCCAGCTCGTGGATATTGCCCCAGCACGTGGATATTGCCCCAGCTCGTGGATACTGCCCCAGCACGTGGATACTGCCGCAGCTCGTGGATATTGCCGCAGCACGTGGATACTGCCCCAGCACGTGGATATTGCCCAGCACGTGGATGGATACTGCCCCAGCACGTGGATACTGCCCAGCACGTGGATACTGCCCCAGCACGTGGATACTGCCCCAGCTCGTGGATACTGCTCCAGCATGTGGATATTGCCCCAGCACGTGGATACTGCCCCAGCTTGTGGATATTGCCCCAGCACGTGGATACTGCCCCAGCTCGTGGATACTGCCCCAGCACGTGGATATTGCCCCAGCTCGTGGATACTGCCCCAGCACGTGGATATTGCCCCAGCACGTGGATACTGCCCAGCACGTGGATACTGCCCCAGCACGTGGATATTGCCCCAGCTCGTGGATACTGCCCCAGCATGTGGATATTGCCCCAGCACGTGGATATTGCCCCAGCACGTGGATACTGCCCCAGCACGTGGATATTGCCCCAGCACGTGGATATTGCCCCAGCTCGTGGATACTGCCCCAGCACGTGGATATTGCCCCAGCTCGTGAATACTGCCCCAGCACGTGGATATTGCCCCAGCTCGTGGATATTGCCCCAGCACGTGGATACTGCCCCAGCACGTGGATATTGCCCCAGCACGTGGATATTGCCCCAGCTCGTGGATACTGCCCCAGCACGTGGATACTGCCGCAGCTCGTGGATATTGCCGCAGCACGTGGATACTGCCCCAGCACGTGGATGGATACTGCCCCAGCACGTGGATACTGCCCCAGCACGTGGATATTGCCCCAGCACGTGGATACTGCCCCAGCACGTGGATACTGCCCCAGCACGTGGATACTGCCCCAGCATGTGGATACTGCCCCAGCACGTGGATATTGCCCCAGCACGTGGATACTGCCCCAGCACGTGGATACTGCCCCAGCTTGTGGATATTGCCCCAGCACGTGGATACTGCCCCAGCACGTGGATATTGCCCCAGCTCGTGGATACTGCCCCAGCACGTGGATATTGCCCCAGCTCGTGGATACTGCCCCAGCATGTGGATATTGCCCCAGCACGTGGATACTGCCCCAGCACGTGGATACTGCCCCAGCACGTGGATACTGCCCCAGCTTGTGGATATTGCCCCAGCACGTGGATACTGCCCAGCACGTGGATGGATACTGCCCCAGCACGTGGATATTGGCCCCCCAGCTCGTGGATATACTCACCTACATCGGCCCTCCAGCGATGGCGGTCCCGCTTCCAGCGTTCTCTCTCTCTCTCTCCGTTGGTCGCCGGGATGACGTCACGAAAGCCTTTGACCCCCGGGGTCAAAGGCTTTCGTGACGTCATACCGGCGACCAACGGAGAGAGAGAGAAGACGCTGGAAGCGGGACCGCCATCGCTGGAGGAGCTAAGGGCCGATGTAGGTGAGTATGTGTAGGCAACATCCCCCTACATTGGCCCGGAGCCTCAGCAGTGGCTGTCGCAGGTTGCTCGGCCGGCCTCCAGGCTTAGGCGAGCCCCCGGCTCGGCTGGGCCTGTAGGCCCAAGCCAAGCCGGGGGCTCGCCTGAGCCTGGAGGCCGCCGAGCAGCCTGCGACAGCCGGAGGACAGTCACCGCTGGAGCTCAGGGCTAATGTAGGTGAGTATGTGCTCTCCACACCCACCCTGCTTACTCGGCCGGTATCCAAGCTTAGGCGAGCCCCCGGCTTGGCGTGGGCCTAGAGGCCCAGCCGAGCCGGGGACTCGCCTGAGCCTGGAGGACGCCCGAGCATGCAACTCGACTGGCCTCCATGCTCAGGCGAGTCCCCGGCTCGGCAGGGCCTCTAGGCCCAAGCCAAGCCGGGGGCTCGCCTAAGCTTGGATACCGGCCGAGCAAGCAGGGTGTGTGTGTGTAGAGCACATACTCACCTACATCGGCCTCGAGTCCTCCACGGGTTCCACACATACTCACCTACATCGGCCCTTAGCTCCTCCAGCGATGGCGGTCCCGCTTCCAGCGTCCTCTCTCTCTCCGTTGCTTGCCAGGATGACGTCACGAAAGCCTTTGACCCCCGGGGTCAAAGGCTTTCGTGACGTCATTCTGGCGAACAATGGAGAGAGAGAGGATGCTGCAAGCGGGACCGCCATCGCTGGAGGAGCTAAGGGCCGATGTCGGTGAGTATGTGTTAGGCAACATCGGCCCTGAGCTCCAGCGGTGACCTCCTCCGGCCGAGCAGGCTGCTCGGCCGGCCTCTACGCTTAGGCGAGTCCCCGGCTCGGCTGGGCCTGTAGGCCCAAGCCAAGCCGGGGGCTCGCCTGAACCTGGAGGCCCGCCTAGCAGCCTGCTCGGCCGGAGGAGGTCACCGCTGGAGCTCAGGGCCGATTTGGTGGAGTATGTTTTGGGAATTTAGGCCCTGAGCTCCAGCGGTGACCTCCTCCGGCTGTCGCTGGCTGCTCGGCGTGCCTCTAGGCTTAGGCGAGTCCCCGCTCGGCTGGGCCTGTAGGCCCAAACCAAGCCAGGGGCTCGCCTGAGCCTGGAGGCCCGCCTAGCAGCCTGCTCGGCCGGAGGAGGTCACCGCTGGAGCTCAGGGCCGATTTGGTGGAGTATGTTTTGGGAATTTAGGCCCTGAGCTCCAGCGGTGACCTCCTCCGGCTGTCGCTGGCTGCTCGGCGGGCCTCTAGGCTTAGGCGAGTCCCCGGCTCGGCTGGGCCTGTAGGCCCAAACCAAGCCGGGGGCTCGCCTGAGCCTGGAGGCCCGCCTAGCAGCCTGCTCGGCCGGAGGAGGTCACCGCTGGAGCTCAGGGCCGATTTGGTGGAGTATGTTTTGGGAATTTAGGCCCTGAGCTCCAGCGGTGACCTCCTCCGGCTGTCGCTGGCTGCTCGGCGTGCCTCTAGGCTTAGGCGAGTCCCCGGCTCGGCTGGGCCTGTAGGCCCAAACCAAGCCGGGGGCTCGCCTGAGCCTGGAGGCCCGCCTAGCAGCCTGCTCAGCCGGAGGAGGTCACCGCTGGAGCTCAGGGCCGATTTGGTGGAGTATGTTTTGGGAATTTAGGCCCTGAGCTCCAGCGGTGACCTCCTCCGGCTGTCGCTGGCTGCTCGGTGGGCCTCTAGGCTTAGGCGAGTCCCCGGCTCGGCTGGGCTGTAGGCCCAAACCAAGCTGGGGGCTCGCCTGAGCCTGGAGGCCCGCCTAGCAGCCTGCTCGGCCGGAGGAGGTCACCGCTGGAGCTCAGGGCCGATTATGGGGACTATGTTTTGGGAACTTTGGCCCCGATCCTCCAGCGGTGGACGTCCTCCGGCTGTCGCTGGCTGCTCGGCGGGCCTCTAGGCTTAGGCGAGTCCCCGGCTCGGCTGGGCCTGTAGGCCCAAACCAAGCCGGGGGCTCGCCTGAGCCTGGAGGCCCGCCTAGCAGCCTGCTCGGCCGGAGGAGGTCACCGCTGGAGCTCAGGGCGATTATGGGGACTATGTTTTGGGAACTTTGGCCCCGATCCTCCAGCGGTGACCGTCCTCCGGCTGTCGCTGGCTGCTCGGCGGGCCTCTAGGCTTAGGCGAGTCCCCGGCTCGGCTGGGCCTGTAGGCCCAAACCAAGACGGGGGCTCGCCTGAGCCTGGAGGCCCGCCGAGCAGCCAGCGGCAGCCGGAGGACTGTCACCGCTGGAGGATCGGGGCATCTGGCCGTGTAAACACACGGGTAGCTGCGCGCGGCTCGTGCGGTTTTTTTTTTTTTTCTTTTTTTTCACGCGGCCGGCACGTGCAGCTACCTGTGTGTTCTAACGGCCGCTTTCAAATGTCCGTCGCGCATGCGCAGTAGGGTTTTGGCGACGGACAGTTTTTAGCTTATCCTTTTATAGTATAGATAGGGTTGGGTTACTTTTAGGCATCCGTCTTCTGTTTGTGTTGGGGTTACTGTATATCTTTGTATTAGGGATAGGGTTGGGTTACGTTCAGGCTTCCGGCTTCTGTTTGTGTTGGGGTTACTGTTTATCTTTGTATTAGGGATAGGGTTGGGTTACTTTTAGGTTTACTGGTTCTGTTTATGTTACAGTTACTGTTTCATATAGTATTGGGGTCACTTCTAGAGTTTGTTTACTGCGCCAGGGATCATGCTGAGGTCTGTAGACAGCCAAATGCAGCCACCTTTTTGGTACACCAGTTTGGATTTGAACCCATGGACTCTGGTTTGCTAGTCTGGTTTCCTGTCCAGTCTGCCTCTGGACTTCTCAGTCCCCTTTAATTCCCAATAGCTGCAGTGAACCTGTGCTGTGATCACAACATCTGGATTTACACATGCAGTGTATGGCTAATCAGTAATCTCACCTGACGACACTTCTGTTGTGATATAATCCAGCCGTGACCTGGCCTCACACTGCTGTCTGCGAACCCTAGTGGAGTTGTGATTTTCCTGTATGTACGTTGGATGTGTACTTCTGGACTTGAGCTCTGCTTGTTTCACAATTTATGATCCTGTTCTGCTAGCCCCGACCTCTGCTGTGTTTGACTATGTCCCTGGATTACCCCTCCTCTGTACCACTTACTTGGACCAGCCCCAATGCCAACTCCTACTACGTAGAGTCAGCACCATCCTGGTTACTCTGTTTAGTGAGGTTCTGCAAGGGTGTGCACCATCTCCTGCATCATGGACTCTAACTTCCGGCAAGTCCCTGACATACTGGCTGTGTTAGGTTTACAGTTACTGTTTATGTTTGGGTTAAGGTAAGGTTGAGGGCTAAGGTTAAGGTTACTTCTAGAGTGGAGTTACTGTTAGTGTAACAGATCTCCGTAGCCTGACTGGATCACATCTGTTAATGCTGCTTCCTTCCCGGACCCCCGTTCTTCCACCAGTAATCTTCCGTACCTTTCTCCAGTCCTTGGATGAAACTTTTGTTGGTCTGTCTTGTCAGGCAAACACTGCCCCATTATCTGATGCCTTAGACTGTAATCCTGATTACATCCATGTCTGCCATTGTTCTGTCTTGTCTAGAAAATGTTGAACAAGTCTATTCCTCTTATCTATCCCTTTGTCAAGTTTCATTGCTCCAGCCCTGTCCCCCTGCCCTCTGTATTCATGTATACCTGTTTTTTTTCCATTTGTTTTTATGTTGCTTTCCCTAGGTAGTAGTCCAGGGGTTAATTGCTTTGTGTCTGTTCACCTGCTGATCATTGTCCTGATCCCCTCCCTATTTAAAGCGATGGGCCCATATCCCATCACTCTTTCTTTGTTCCAGCCTGCCTTTATCCAGTTTGTGTTTTGAGCTCCTTGCTGTGTATTCCCAGTCATAGTTTGTATATTTTGTTCTAGTTATTCTTGGTCTAGTTCCCTGTCTGTCTGTTCTCTCTAGTCTCGTGTTCCTGGTTTATGTTTTGTGTACGCTGTTTACCTAATTCTGACTAGGGATGAGCTGTTCAGTTCGATCTGTTCGGAGTTCGCATCGAACATCGGCCGTTTGACAGTTCACGAACTTCAAACTTTTTGGGACATTCGCCAAAAGTTCGAAAAAATAAAAAAAATTGAAAAAAGTATAAAAAATACTAAAAAATCTAGAAATAAAGAGACTCTTTACTGTAGAATATTATAAGCAACGGTTTATTAGATATTGAATTAAAACGGGAATGTTTTTAACATTGAAGCCTATGGGATAAAACATTCTTTTTACTAAAACATCAGGCAGACACAGCCCTCTAATCAGGCGCTGTAGAGGGCAGCCTGCCGGGGCCTCCCAAGGATCCCCTTGAGGAGCATGCGGCCGCCGGATGACAGAGCTGCGACTGTGCGGGCTAGCCGCCCGGGTGCATGTGACAGAGACAGGCAGCGCAGGGAGGGAGCCACTGCACCTGCAGCCACGGCAGACCCCCCCACAACCAGGATCCAGGGAGCCCCCACTGACCACCAGGCTAAGGTAAGGCACCACATTTCTAAAAAAAATAAAATCCGAGGACATTTTTAAATGTCCCCGGGAACATAAAATAAAACTTTTTTTTCTTTCTCTACCTAGCTGAATGTATTTAATAATATATATTAGATACATTCAGTGAGGTAGAGGGGGGGGCATGTGGGCTGTGCGGGGTCTCAGGCAGTGGTTTGTTTTTTTTGTGTGTATTTTTCTAGCAAATTTATAGGGGAAGGTAAGGGCAGGTATGATATATATTAGGGTTGAACCGATACCGATACTAGTATCGGTATCGGTGCCGATACCGGGTACTGCAGGAGTACTTGGTACTCGTGCAGTAGCCCCGATATTTTTTCCGATACCGGAAGCCGGCATTGATCCGGCTTGCCGGCATCCTAGGGGCTGGGGCGGCTTTCCGAATGCTCTATCAGCATTCGGACAGGCCCTGCAGCTGCTCTCCTCACTTTGTTTATACTTACCTTCCTTTAGCGACGCCGGGAAAGTCTTCTCGTGCGCGCGCTCCTTGGAAGGTTCCCAGCCGCGATCACGTGGGACCATGTGATCGCGGCTGGGGTCCTTCCAACGAGCGCATGCGCAGAAACTTTCCCGGCGTCGCTAAGGAAGGTAAGTATAAACAAAGCGAAGAGAGCAGCTGCAGGGCCTGTCCGAATGCCGATAGAGCATTCGGACAGGCCCTGCAGCTGCTCTCCGCTCATACTTACCTTCCTGAGCGACACCGGAAAGTTTCCATGCGTGCGCTCGTTGGAAAGACCCCAGCCGCGATCACATGGTCCCACGTGATCGCGGCTGGGGACCTTCCAAGGAGCGCACGCGAAGACTTTCCCGGCGTCGCTAAAGGAAGGTAAGTATGAGCGGAGAGTGCCAGGTGAGCTGGGGGGGGCATATCCATGAGCTGGGGGCAAATCCATGAGCTGGGGTGGGGGCATTATCCATGAGCGGATGGGGCAAATCCATGTGCTGGGGCATTATCCATGAGCTGGGGGCACTATCCATGAGCGGAGGGGGCAAATCCATGTGCTGGGGCATTATCCATGAGCTGGGGGGCATTATCCACAAGCTGGGGGGCATTATCCACAAGCTGGGGGGCATTATCCACGAGCTGGGGGGCAGTATCCATGAGCTGGGGGGCATATCCATGAGCTGGGGGGCATATCCATGAGCTGGGGCAGTATCCATGAGCTGGGGCATTATCCATGAGCTGGGGGGCAAATCCATGAGCTGGGGCAATATCCATGAGCTGGGGGGCATTATCCATGAGCTGGGGGGCAAATCCATGAGCTGGGGCAATATCCATGAGCTGGGGGGCAAATCCATGAGCTGGGGCAATATCCATGAGCTGGGCCATTATCCATGAGCTGGGGGCAGTATCCATAAGCTGGGGGGCAGTATCCATGAGCTGGGGGGCAGTATCCATGAGCTGGGGGGCAAATCCATGAGCTGGGGGGCAAATCCATGAGCTGGGGGGCATATCTATGAGACCTGGGGGCTTTATAAGAGGTCTGTTCTTATTGGAAAGCGGTCATATGACATAAAATAAAAGTATCGGTACTCGGTATCGGTGAGTACTTGAACAAAAGTATCGGTACTCGTACTCGGTCTTAAAAAAGTGGTATCGGTGCATCCCTAATATATATATATATATATATAGATAAGATATATCTATATTCTTATAAATATATATATCCAGACTTGTATTACATGCACATTTTGGCGACTAATTGCCCCCCCAATTTGGCTGATCCCTCCTCCAGAAGAAATGTTGAACCCGATAGAGCAGAGAATAATATATATATTCTCTGCTCTGTCGGGTTCAACATTTCTTCTGGAGGGATCAGCAAAATGGGGGGGTGCATTTAGTTGAGATTGTCCACATGCCACCCCCCATGTGCGTATTTGTATATATGGTCTGAGGGTGGGTGTATAAATATATCTGCGTGTTGATATATATGTATATATAGGTCTGCGTGTTGATATATACGTATATGTCTGTGTGTGGTATCAATGCATCCCTACTCTACACACGGTGCTCCATGTCCCTATAGTATATATGATCAGGTGTTAACTTTTTTTATATTTTTATACTATTCCTATTAAATTAACAGTAATTTTTGATGTATTTTATTAAGTAGAAACTTTTTTTGCCTATATAACATGTGCTTTGTGAAAATAAAACGGTTTTGTGTGTACATTTTTAATTTAGTTAGTGGATTCCTGTCCAGTGCGGTGAGAAGCAAATGTAATGCAGTGTAGACACGCTGCGAGGCGGAGCGGAGTGAAGTCAAGCCTGCAAAATGTTTTCTTCTCTTAGCTACGCTGTTTGTCGCTACACGCTCAGTGTGTCTCAGCCTTTATTCCCGCATCACTAGCTTACCGAATCAGTTTGTATACTTGTTACTGACCCTGCTTGTTCTGAGGACCCAATCTGTTGCCGACTTTGCCTGCCATTTGACTATTCTCTCTGTGTATTCCCTACCTGTTCTGTTTGCTTCTTATTACTACTGGTGTGCGCTGATTCTCACCATATACAGTAGCGCAGTATAAGTGCCTAAACATTGCTGACCCGGTTTTGTTATAGCTGCTGATGTAACTGAATAGCTCGGGGATCTCTTCTGCATTACCAAAACCTCCACCACTGCACTCTTCCACAATACATCAGAGGGGTTACGGTGTGAAGGCACTTGCTGTCACCAAAGGCAAAATATTTGGGTGCACTGCCACTGACGCCTATAGCAGATTCATATCATTTTAATATTGGACCAGGGTCTACCACTGCATTCTTCCACAATACCACAGAGGGGTTACTTTCATCCAAAGCCTTCATAAGTTTCACCATAATTTAGCCAGAAAATCACTAAACTTTTTCTGCGCGTCCTAAAATGTCTTTTCAGACAGGCTGCCGCCCCAAGCAGTTGTTTATGAATAGATTAAAGGAAAAGTATTTACCGTCATTTGAAAAGTCATTTTTGTTCGTTTTTAAATGTTTCTATACATCCTAGAAATCCGCCACTTCACGGGCAGGTTATGGGACCTCCTAGGCACGATATTTGAAGGAATTTTTTGTTTTTATTTTTAACCCTTATTTCATGGAAAACTCACTGTCCCTTTAAAAACGTTTTTGTTTTTTTACTTTTTGTTCTTGTTTCCTGTCCCCCAGGGCACTACCCGGACCCCCATACACCTTTTATGGCAAATATCTAGCATATATGCCCTCTTGGAGGGCACTCTAAAAATCTAATTTTGAGTCCCTTTGACTTACATTGAGTTCGAGTTCAAACATTTGGAAAGTTCGAGTTCGAATGCGAACCGAACTCGGGGTTGTTCGGTTTATCCCTAATCCAGAGCCTTGCTACACCGCTGTATGGTGTCGCCAGCGTTACACCCTTGGTATGGTCCAGATACTGAGTAGTAGAAACATTAGAACATCAGAAATTCACAACAGTATTAACAGGAGGGATTGGTGATGAATGTCTGGAGAGGGCATGGTGTATATGAAAAGATGGTGTTTTGGCTGATTTGAGACTGTATAAAAGACTGTCTGATTTGTTTCATTAAAAAGGACTTTCTTACTGGAACCGTAAACCCATCTTGCCTGGTTCTTAGAGATAGCTGGGCCATAATCACTGACCATCATTATTCCATCAGAGGAAGTGATACCAGTGACGTAGGGTACCCAGCCAGGGTAAGGGGCGGTCTGTCACATTTGAGGTTTGCGGTGGGATAAGCTTCCCAACCTGGAACATCCAAACCACGAGATCTCGCTGGATGAAGCAACAAATCTACGAGCTTAAGCAGGTTACCTTGAAGGACTTGCTAGAAGCCCCAGGATGAATAGACAGAAACAAAACTATGGCTACTGTGATCTCCGAACCGATGGAGATGGATAACATTTCTAGCCAAGTCAGTCAACAGCAAACCCCAAGGCAGAGATTTTGCAGGTACAGAGGGAAATCCATTGGCGACTGCCCCTGTTCAGCCTCTCGCTGTCTCCAAAGGCAATCACTCAGTTATTACATGTAACCCCCAGAATGCACATGCTTTAGGTTCAATGGTTGATGGGATATGCAGGCTCTACTGACCAAACCATGCCTGCCTCCCACAAGAAACTCCCGTTTTATGCTTTTTGACCCTTCAGAGACCGGGAAGAAGATATCGACCAATACCTGCAAATATAGGAGTCCCAATATTACCCCCAGGACATTGATGAAACTGGGTCACCATCTTGATCAGGAAATTGTCAGGACGTGCCCTGGATGCATTTGTATCTATACCTATGGATTACGAAAGGGACTATGAGCAGGTCAAGGAATTACTTCTAGCCCAATATTCCATCTCCCCGAGGCCCACTGCCTAAAATTTAGATGTCTGAGAGAGCCAGCCTTTCACAGAATGGGCTCATATACTGAGTTTTTCTGCGGACTATTGGCTAGCAGTCTGCCAGGTTACCACGGTGGTGGAGGTAATCCAACTAATGCTACTACCAGAGGTGAGAGATTGGGTACGGGACCGGAGACCCCTCACAGTAAACCAGGCGACAAACCCAGCTGATCAGTACCTAGATGCCAGACGCTCAACTCGAGCCAAGCCTCAGCCAATTTTCCATCCTCCATGGCCCCTTCTCAGGCACTGATCCCTTAACAACTGCAACCTCTGCTGGCTTATCTTCCTGATCCCCGGACTCCTACCCTTCTCCGAACAACATCCATTGGTACTTTGAGTGCATCCAAACCATCCACGTAAGAAGATACTGGCCCAAAAAACTCTGCCACAACGTGGCAACTAGTGGTGCACCGAAATAGAAATTTCCACCCGATACCAAAACTGAAAATTGGGGATCGGTTCAGCCGAAAACCAAAACCAAAAATAAGACATGAGAACCTGGACCTGGAGGCCGGGCTGTGCCGGGGACTCGCCTGATCCCAAAGGCTGGCCGAGCAAGCTGCTTGGCTGGCCTCAAGGCTCAGGTAAGCCCCCGGCTCGGCTGGGCCTCCAGGCCCTATTTTGAAAGGCCAGGGGCTTGTCTGAGCCTGGAGACCGGCTGAGCAGCTTGCTCAACCGGGCCTCCAGGCCCAGGTTCGGATGGTTGATTGGTTGCACCTACATCCTCTAGGCCCTACAGCCTCTAGGCCCTATTTTGAAAGGAAAATTTTAGGCCGATTTTTTTTTTTTTCAGCTGAATTTTCCATTTTGGCCAAAACCGAAAGCCCCATTTTCGGCCGATAATTTTGGTGGCTGAAATTTCGGTGCAACACTAGTGGCAACAATCCTCCACCGGGCCTCCATAGGCAGCCACGCACTGTGTTGAGGCCGAGACCTCTATACCTCCTAACTTCTGGGGAGAAGAAAATATTGGGGTTATACATGAAAAGGATTTGATCCAAGCCGTGCCCCCGACAAGACTTGTGCACAGCTGTTTTTTTTTAGTTTTGGAATTTTCCATCCCATTTTTTTTTTCATTTCGGTGATTTTGGGCCATTTTAAACAGGTTTTTTTTTTGTTTCAGGTCATTCGATATTTCACCGCTGTGACAGATCTCTGTACCTCAATAGGGTCACGTCTACAAATGCTGCTTCCTTATAGGACCCCCCATGTTCTATCCAGGCAGACTCCTGTGCCTTCCTCCAGTCCTTAGATGAAACTTAAGCACCGGGAAACATGGAGCCTGCTGGCCGCCCCAGAAGTAAGGAGAGGCTGTAGATCTGAGGTCTTTCAGGATAGAAATGGAACTGACTTTTTATCAGGGACACACAGAGCGATTTATACAGTTACACAGGGGTCATTTACATTCACAAAATCACATATCTTCTAGTGGGACTTAATTATACTGAAACATAATTGCACAACCATTGACTTCTTGGAAGGTGAAATGTCATTCCATTAGGTCAGTTAGATTAGACAGTTACGGTAAACATTACTTAGCATTTCTAATGAGGATGGACAAACATAAATATAATTACATTACCTATAGACAGCAGATTACAACCTATTCAGATAGAAACAGATAGCAGGTCCACAAATACTATACAATGCATTCTTACATAATCACAGATAACACAAACATTCTGCACACAAGAGGGCAATGAAAATAATAACGAAACTAAGGCCTGCACCCCAAAACCATCTCAATGCACACAAACCTCAAGTCTAAAGTGACACACATCAGATATCTCCCCCTCTTCCAGAATGGCAGGTCAAGCTTAGATCCCAAATGGATCACTTGCCACTGACTAGACTTTTCACACGTTTTTGCGCCATTTGCAAAGTTCCAAGGTGCTGACACACAAGCACCGTCAGCGGGGTCTCATCATTGCCGCAGGGTACCCCTGGCTGTGGGTCCACAGTCTCGGGGTAGGAGGCAAGCCACTCCTCTTTTCCAGTGCAACCAAAGACTCACTGCAGTTGTGTGTCAGGCAGCAGGCCACCACAGTCCACAGACAAAAAACATTCACTAGCGGGCACGCTGAGATTCCTCCCCACATCTTTCCCTCTCCAGGGCATCTCTACAGACCCAGGCCCAGAACATAGTCTGCAGTCCCAGTCCCCAGTTTCTCCTTCTGCAGATGCCCCCTCCCAAACATTTAACAGGGTCCCAGTCCATGGCAACCCCCACAATCCCAAAGGGGTGCAATTCTTCATGGGACCAGGAACTTGTTAGCCTCTCAGGGTGGTCACTAACTGGTCCTGCTGGTCTATTGGGCAGGTGGCAAGAGGTCCCCTCTCTGGCGACACCTTGGCTGGTAGGGGTGGAGTACTGGGGGTCCCCAATTCCTTGGGGACATGGCACACTCCGATACCTGCACAGCATGCAGTTCCAGCAACACTGGGTATGCTCGCTCTTCTGTGCAAGATATGACAGGGTCAAAGACTCTACTCCCTGTTGTGCTGCTCTCCTCTGTAGTGGGCAATTGGGTGTTGGCAGCTCGTAGCAGGGACAGCTCATCTTGAAGCCGCCGGCACTTTGCTTTTGTCCCCCTTGAGCTCAGCCTTCAGGTGGCTGGCAGTGCCCTGGTGCTCCTGCACCAATACACCCAGATGGTGTGCCAGGCGTCTCACCTCTGCCTCGCTTGCCTTGGCTTCAGCGAGGCTTTCTTTCCGAGCTGTGTCAGTTGCTTGCAGCTGGCGTTGGCACAGCTGGAGTTGGTTCTGGAGCAGCTGTATTTCCTCTTCCTGCTCATAAGGCCCATGCCTGAATATGTGCCATACAGAGATTATGTAGAAGAAGAATCCATAAAGTGCATCCAACAGTGCAATAATCAGTGAAATTAGCAAACGAGGGCTGTAAATTTGCCGTGTGCCAATAATGAAGTAGTGACAGAAACAGAATCAATGTATCTGATAATAATACACAGTGATGAGAATAAAGCAATGGTCTTCCTAGATGCAAATCAAGAACATCAAACAAATAAAAAGTGTCAGTGTCAAACAATGGCTATAAAATAGTCAATAAGGTAACCATGATGGTATCGATGGCGTGGAAAAAAAAAACAGTTAATAGAAAGTGCATAATGCAAATGGGGGAAAAAAGTGATAGTACAGTTGTTTGGGGATACTCATAAATCAGAGGATCCTCCTGAGGGTGGAAAATGCTTGGTTTTAGTTTAAATGTACTTTTCTTACTGTATGTGAATGTGAACTTGGTGACGTGTTTTGAAGTTGCAGGCCTGAGGTTATTTTCAATGCCCTCTTTTGTGTAGAATGTTTGAGTAATCTGTGATTATGCAAGAAGGATATTCTCTTTGTCTATATGTTTGTCTGTTTGCATGTTTGAGTAGACATGAGGTCTGCCTTGTCAATCAAACACTGTCCCAATCTGATTTATTGGGACAAGAGTTTATGTAAATTACTGTGCCTCATAACTGAAGGAAAGTAATGTTTGTGTAATTATGTTCCAGTGGAATTCTCCCAGTGGTTTCAAAGGGGGTTTGGTAGATGATCCTTGTTGGGCCTGAGCATAAATACTGGTGCATTTTCAATTAACACCAGATTCCTGATTGAACATACAGCCTGTCTGGTGTTTCTTTTGGGGTACTCTTACTTCCCCTACTCAGAAGGCATGGAGCAGCCATCTGGAATGTCATTGAAAATGCTCCAGGGCAGAGGACCAGACCAAGCGGGTCTGAAGCTACAGATCAGGCTGCTCGAGGCACTGAGTTCTGAGCAACTCAGCGGCTGGGCTGATCTCCAGGGGGTGTCTGGAGAGCCAGGACGACAGGCAGACAAGTGGAGGTCTGTGACACCCTCCTCCTAAGTAAAGGCAGGAACTCACATTTATTAGAGCCACACTTGGTCCTGGCTCTAGGATTATGGGCCTCTGGCCAAACAGAGGGTGGTGCTGCCATTCTTTTTCGGTGTAGGTCAGTTAGGATTTCCTCTTCGTGTTCCTATTATTTCTCCTTAGTGACCTACACCGAAAAAGAAGGGCAGCGCCACCCTCTATTT
This sequence comes from Leptobrachium leishanense, assembly GCA_009667805.1. Classification (NCBI taxonomy): domain Eukaryota; kingdom Metazoa; phylum Chordata; class Amphibia; order Anura; family Megophryidae; genus Leptobrachium; species Leptobrachium leishanense. The sequence continues at coordinate 554,374,793 of CM019063.1, forward strand.
GGCCAGAATGTGAGTTTCCTTTACTTAGGAGGAGGGAAACTGAATGGTTTACTATTCTGCAATATTGGTCTATTTTTTGTTTCTGTTCTCTTTGAGAGACGTCGAGGGACGTGCCCGCAAGCACTTTCCGCCCTCAGGAGGATCACCTGATTTATGAGTAGGGATGAGCTGTTCGGTTCGATCAGTTCGGAGTTCGACTCGAACATTGGCAGTTCGAAAGTTCGTGAACTTCGAACTTTTTGGCGTGTTCGGTTCGAGTTTTACATTTTTCTTTTAAAAAAAGTATAAAAAATGCTTAAAAAAATACAAAAAAATCTAGAAATAAAGAGACTCTTTACTGCAGAATATTATAAGCAACAGTTTATTAGATATTGAATTAAAAAACTACCTAATGTCGTCTACTATAGGTGCAAAGATTCTCACCTCTAAATGACCTGTGCTCTCAAACGGCGTAAACAACAGGTGTTTAATTAGTGTTTGGAAATAACATGTGCTTCTAACTAGCAATTAGAATTTGATACATTGCTTGCAGACTGGGTGTGGCCTGCACATGTATGAACAAACACTGTTTGTTTTGAATTCTAAGAAGTGTTCATTTCTACTATATGATCCTCTCTGATATGCTGTTTAACCCCTCAAGGACCAGGGCTCTGTAAAGCCAATCATTAATGATGTAGATGTTACGTCATTTGTCATCAAGGGCTTAATAAAATCTTTATCACACTCCTTAGATTTAAACGTAATATTCCAGTATTTGTATGTCATGTACCTCTCCCGAAGGGTCTATGTGAGCATACAATTATTATTGTGTTAGAAATGTCTATCATAAAGCATACAAGCTGAGTCCCTAGAGTCTCTGTCATATATACCTTGCTTTATACATATAAAGCCCCGTTCACACTGTGCGATTTGAAAGTCTCGTGATTTTCCGCGCGATTTTCATATTCGCGACATAGTGCGATAATGTCACACAATGTCACGCGACGTCACGGTTTTGTGCAATTTTTGCAAAGCACCACCAATGCAAATCGCAAAATCGCAAACCTCAAAAGAAGGGTCATGTACCAGCGACATGCTACCGCGACAAAGATGTGTCTACTGCGGAAAGATGTGAACAGCTTCATTGAAATGCATTGGAGAAGCTACACAGTGCGACGCCGCGCGGATTTTGCTGCAACGTAGTGGCAAAATCCGCGCGATAAATCGCACAGTGTGAACGGGGCCTAATACATTCCCTCATCTAACAGGATAGTAGCCAGTCCCTGTGCATTTTAACCCCTTAAGAGTGGCTAGGTATCGTGTGTGGGTCTCTGATGGCAATGTTTCTATACATCCTAAGAATCTGCCACTTCACGGGCAGGTTATGGGGACCTCCTAGGCACGATATTTGAAGGAATTTTTCGTTTTTATTGTTAACCCTTATTTTATGGAAAACTCACTGTTCCTTTAAAAACATCTTTTTTAAAACCTTTTTGTCCCTGTTTCCTGTCCCCCAGGGCACTACCAGGACCCCCATACACCTTTTATGGCAAATATCTTGCATATATGCCCTATTGGAGGGCACATTAAAAATCAAACTTTTGAGTCCCATTGACTTGCATTGAGTTCGGTTCGAGTTCGAACTCGAACTTTTGAAATTGTTCGAATGCGAACCGAACACAGGGGTGTTTGGCTCAGCCCTACTTATGAGATTCCACAAGCAACTGGACTACCACTTTTTTTTCCATTTGCGTTATGCACTTTCAATAAACTGTTTTTTGGGGGTTTTTTCCCAACGCCATTGATACCATCACGGTCACCTTATTGACTATTTCTGGCACAGGCTATTCTATAGCCATTGTTTGACGCCACCTCTGTTTTTTTTTTAAATTCTTTATTTTCAAAAAGGTATATAAAATATTCCATACAATCTGTATATTATCATCAGCACTTAAACATTACCACACCCTTTAATTCATAAACCGTACACCGTGTTTTATAACAACAAAACAAATATCTTGCCGAAAGAAACCAATAACAGAAACAAACAAAAGATACTAACACAACATATAAAACATACACACACAAAAAAAAGGGGATGCCCCCACCCTCCAACATATTCTATACATCTCAATGATCTCTCATGACTCTCATGACCCAGGATATACTTCTAGTCATGCTCCCATATCTTATGAAAATTCTCATTGTACCATGTAGTCTGGCAGATAGCTCATCCATGACTCGCACCTCTTCAATTATTTGCTTCACTCTCCCCCATAGAGGAGGTTCTGTCGAGCGCCATGATTCCGCCATGGCCTTCCGAGTGGCTAAAACAATTTTAGAAAGAAGTCTATTATGATGTTGTGATAGATCCACCACTGGGCGCACCATAAGAAATGTCCATGGATCCACAGGTATAGTACAGGCCAGAACTCCGGAGGACAATATTCGAACCCTCTCCCAGAATGGCTGAATAACAGGGCATTACCACCACATGTGGGCATGGGTACCATTCTCACCACAATTCCTCCAGCAGGTGTCAGGGACAGCTCTGTTGATCTTATTAAGGAAGGATGGGGTCACATACCATCTCATCATTGTTTTATAAGATTGTTCCTGGAGTATAACATTGATAGAGTCCCATATATCTTTCCAATCTTCAGTTTCCACCTGACCTAATTCGCATTCCAAGGTTGTCAAGTATGGCAATGGGTCGAGACTCCTAGTGGTTGTTATGGCTGCAACCAACCGAGAAATAAGGCCTCGTGTAGAACTCCCTTTAAGACATGTTTGTTCCAAAAAAGTCATGGAGCTATTAGCAGCAGACCTTATCCGTGATGTCATGACATAGGCTCGACATTGAATATATCGAAAAAAGTCAGCAGGCCTCAAATGGAATCTAGCGTTTAAGACGTCAAACATAAGAGGCTGGTCCCGATGAAACATATCTCTTATTCGTATGACCCCGGTGTGTCTGAGGCCCATCAAACATAGAGTGTCAATCCCTGGTGGGAAATCTATATTGTGATCCAATGGGTCAGCGGGGAAGGTTGTTGCACCAAACCATACTTGGTGGTCCACCGATTCCATAAGTGGATAGTATGGAGGAGAGGCGGACATGAAGAGGAGCATGTTGGGCGATGATGTTTAGGAAGCCATAACCAGAGGTTGGGAGAATCTGGCGCCATAGTATCAGACTCAAAGTCCGCCCATCATCTCGTGCCCCTTAGGGCATGCAGTGCAACCACTTTGGCAAATTGTGCTGCCAAATAATATGATCTGAAATCAGGGAGATCTAAACCTCCAGACCATCGCGAGGCATGAATAACTCTTCGAGCTATTCTATGGCTTTTATATTTCCATACGAAATTACACACATGTCTTTGAAAGTCTTTCAGGTCACCCTCTGCGAGTGGAACCGGAAGAGCCTGGAACAGGTACAAAAGACACGGAAGAATATTCATTTTGACACTGTGGATACTACAGATCCACAAAATGCAATCCTTGTCCCAGGATCCCAGCTCCGCCCGCAGTTTGTCATACAACAATCTATAGTTGGTATCATACAAAGAATCATATGAATGTGTAAGTTTTATCCCTAAGTAAGTTATACTCCGTTCAGCCACCTTGAAGCCATAGCGGGCAGAAAGAGTCGACAGGGTAGGTTCAGCATTGCCGAGGGCCAGCGCTATTGATTTATCAATATTAATCGTATAACCTGTCTGTGTAAGAAAATAAGCTAAAATAGGTTGCAGTGTGGCCAATGAAGTGTCAGGGGAAGTAAGGGACAACAATATATCATCCACATAAGCGGACAACACATAAGATGATCCTGCCATTTCTATCCCACTTATCCCCGGTGTAGATCTAATTTGGGAAAGTAAGGGTTCCAGTGTAAGGGCAAATAGTATAGGTGACAGAGGGCATCCCTGCCTCATGCCATTTAAGATGGAAAAAGGTCAAGGAAATTAGGGATGGGCTGGCAGTTCGATGCGAACATGAGTTCACATCAAACATTGGCCGTTCGACCGTTCGTCAAACAACGAACATTTCCGCGAGTTCACCCATAATGCACAACAATGGACCACAATGCACTTTTCCACTGGCCTGAAGCTTGTAATTGGCTACAGCCTTGCACCTGACCGCAGGTCAGGTGCAAGACAGGTGCAAGACTATGCCAATCACGGCTCAGAGTCCTGATTGGGCAAATTTTGCCCAATCATGGGCTCACAGAGCTAAGTCCCGCAGCACACTATATAAGGCTTCCCCGCAACCCCAGCGTGTGTGTTTCAGGAGTGAATCAGAGAGGAGAGGAGATTGTTGGATATCAGGGTGTATATATGAGTTATACCAGAGTACTGGGAATTTGAATCTGTGTCTTGGCACTGCCAGCTATCAGGGTGTATCACTGAGTTATACCAGAGTTCTGGGAATTTGAATCTGTGTCTTGGCACTGCCAGCTATCAGGGTGTATCACTGAGTTATACCAGAGTTCTGGGAATTTGAAACTGTGTCTTGGCACTGCCAGCTATAAGGGTGTATCACCAAGTTATACCAGAGTTCTGGGAATTTGAAACTGTGTCTTGGCACTGCCAGCTATCAGGGTGTATCACTGAGTTATACCAGAGTTCTGGGAATTTGAATCTGTGTCTTGGCACTGCCAGCTATCAGGGTGTATCACTGAGTTATACCAGAGTTCTGGGAATTTGAATCTGTGTCTTGGCACTGCCAGCTATCAGGGTGTATCACTGAGTTATACCAGAGTTCTGGGAATTTGAAACTGTGTCTTGGCACTGCCAGATATAAGGGTGTATCACCAAGTTATACCAGAGTTCTGGGAATTTGAAACTGTGTCTTGGCACTGCCAGCTATCAGGGTGTATCACTGAGTTATACCAGAGTTCTGGGAATTTGAAACTGTGTCTTGGCACTGCCAGCTATCAGGGTGTATCACTGAGTTATACCAGAGTTCTGGGAATATGAATCTGTGTCTTGGCACTGCCAGCTATCAGGGTGTATCACTGAGTTATACCAGAGTTCTGGGAATTTGAATCTGTGTCTTGGCACTGCCAGCTATCATGGTGTATCACAGAGTTATACCAGAGTTCTGGGAATTTGAAACTGTGTCTTGGCACTGCCAGGTATAAGGGTGTATCACGAGTTATACCAGAGTTCTTGGAATTTGAATCTGTGTCTTGGCACTGCCAGCTATCAGGGTGTATCACCGAGTTATACCAGAGCTCTGGGAATTTGAATCTGTGTCTTGGCACTGCCAGCTATCAGGGTGTATCACTGAGTTATACCAGAGTTCTGGAAATTTGAATCTGTGTCTTGGCACTGTCAGCTATCAGGGTGTATCACTGAGTTATACCAGAGTTCTGGGAATTTGAATCTGTGTCTTGGCACTGCCAGCTATAAGGGTGTATCACCGAGTTATACCAGAGTTCTGGGAATTTTAATCTGTGTCTTGGCACTGCCAGCTATCAAGGACAGGGTGTATCACTGGGTTATAGCAGAGTTCTGAAAAATCTGTATATCTTTAATCTAATTCTAGATACCATAGAATACCACAGTTGAATCAGAGTTCATCTGTATCTTTAATCTGTATCTTTATCTATTCAGAGTTGAATCTGGGTCTTGCCAACTATCAGGGTGTTGCAGCCTGCAAGAGAGGAAGTGAATCAGAGAGAGAGCAGAGGACATTGGCAGCCTTGCAGGGAAAATATCAGTGAAATAGCTGACTTATAGCAGAGTTCTGAATATCTTTAATCTAGATAACACAGTTGAATCAGAGTTCTGCATATCTAAAAATCTTTATACCAGAGTTTAATCAGAGTTCTGCATATCTCCAATCTTTATAACAGAGTTGAATCAGAGTTCTGTATATCTTTAACCTATATATCACTCACCATGTCAGATAGACCAAAAAGGACAGGCAGACGCTCCCAGACACAGATAAGAGGGCAAGCAGCCTCTGTGTTGGAAGGCTGTGCCCCTGGTTGTCGTGGACGTGGTGCATCCTCTGCAGGGGCACGCTTGTCCTTTCTAACTGGTGCTGGCCGTCTTAAGCAGCAGCAACATACAGAGGATTTGCAGGATTGGCTAACCAGGCCGTGCTCATCATCCGAGTACTCTGCCAGCCAGGCTTGTAGTGGTTTACAGTCCACCTCAGCTGCCAAAACATCTAATACAGCCTCCATGTACACAGCTACTCCTGCTGTAGCCTCACCATCATACACGGAGGAGCCAGCTGAATTGTTTGACTACAATGACAGTGACATGCTGCTTGAGGATGCGCAGCAACTCCAGTGCTCTGATTCAAACTCTGAGGTTGAGGAAGAGAGTATAATCAACCTAGTGGGAAGGGGTGCCAGTGAAACACAAAGAACTGGCACTCATGTTCCCCCAGCAGCTGCACCATACTGCCAAGTTGGCTCTAGTGACGAGGAGATAGGGGGTGATGACGATGATGAGGTCACTGACTCCACCTGGGTGCCTGATCAAACAGAGGAGTCAAGTGAGGAGGAAGAGAAGGAGGAGGTACAAAAAAAACGAGGCACAACGTCCTCTATGAGCAACCGTAGCCAGTCCAAGGCATCGGATGTCAGAGCTGCTCAGGTGCAGAGCGCTGTTGTCTCAAAGCACACTTCCAGAAACTCTGCTGTCTGGGAGTTCTTCACGACTTGTGCAGCAGACCGCAGCATTGCTATTTGTAAGCTATGTCTGAAGAGGATCAAGCGTGGGAGAAACATCAGCCGCTTGGGTACCACATGCTTGAAGCAACATATGACCACCTGTCATGCATCCCATTGGAGCAACACTTCTCATTGGTCCTCATCTGTCTCTACCCCCACTATATGTCATGCCATGTCTACAACCTCCACTGACAGGGATGATATTATAGTAATGGGTGTACCAGGTCCTTCCTCAGAATGTGAAAGCATCCCATCAGCTGCAGATTTACGCAGTCAGATTTCATTGCCCCAGCTGCTGAAGTGTAAGAAAATATATAGTCCCAACCATCCCCTTGCACAGCGTCTAAATGCCAGCTTGGTAAAATTACTCGCATTACAGCTGCTGCCTTTCCAGCTGGTGGACTCTGCTTCCTTCCGTGAATTTGCCGAATGTGCTGTACCACAGTGGCAGGTTCCAAAACGCCAGTTATTTTCATGGAAGGCCATTCCAGCACTATACCAGCACGTGGAAGACAATGTTATGGAGTCATTGGGAAAGGCAGCCAGCAGCAAGGTACACATTTTTTTAGACACATGGTCCAGCAAGCATGGACAGGGCCATTACATTTCCTTCACGGCACACTGAGTAACTCTGCTTGCAGGTGGGAGGGATCCAGGACGGGTCTCTGTGCTGAAGCTTGTTCATCCACCACACCTCCAGAAAGCTGCCTATATGAGGTCTGTCTGCTCCACCACCTCTTCCTCTTCCTCCTCCTCCTCCTTCTCTGTCTCTGGTGAAGTGGTAGTTAAACTGACGTGTGGCAGGGGCTACACAATGGCTCAAGCAAAAATATGCCATACTGTGCTTGAGCTGGTTTGTTTAGGGGACAGGAGCCACACCGGGCAAGAAATTCTGTCAGCTCTGCAGGGGCAGGCGCAGAGATGGTTAACACCATGCCAACTTGAGCTGGAAATGGTCTTCTGTGATAATGGCAGCAACCTTCTTTCCGCCCTAAGCCTGGGTAGATTGACGCATGTACCATGCCTAGAACACATCCTAAATCTGGTGGTACAGTGTTTCCTAACCAGGTACCCAGGGCTGGCAGAGCTTCTCAGCCAGACCAGAAAAGTCTGCAGCCACTTCAGACGGTCATTCCCAGCAAGTGTTCACCTGGCAGAAATTCAAAGAGAATTCTGCCTTCCCACAAACCGTCTCATCTGTGACATGCCCACCAGGTGGAACTCGACATTGGCAATGCTGCAGCGGCTATACAAGCAGCAGAGGGCCATCAATGAGTACCTGTGTGAGTATGGCACAAGGACTGGTTCAGGTCAACTTTGTTTTTTTCCGCCCCGAAGTGGCTGATGCATGCACTGTACTGTCACCATTTGAGGAGGCAACGAGGATGGTGAGCTGGGACAGTGCATGCATCAGTGACACAATTCCTTTAGTGTTCCTGCTGGAGTGCACTCTGTGGGGAATTATAGATGTGGCACTAGAGGCAGAGCAGTGGGAGGAAGAGGAGGACTTCCCTAGCTCTCAAGGCCCCATTCTTTACGCAGACAGCATTCCTGCAGGTCCTCAGATCAGACAGGAGGAGGATGAGGAATATTTAAATTGTGGGGCATTGAAGGTGGGGATTCCTCAAGGGAGGGTTTTGTGTCTCCAGAAACCCAAGGACTAGTACGTGGCTGGGAGGAGGTAGTGCATGATACGGTTATCCTCAGCGACCAGGAGCACTCAGAAGCTAATGCCACATCCAACCTATGCTGTATGGGCTCCCTTATCCTGCAAAGCCTGCTAAAGGACCCCAGTATTCCTGCTATTACAAGAGAGGTATCATTGCTGGTTGGCAACCCTTCTTGATCCATGATACAAGGGTAAGGTTACAGAGCTCATCCTGCCCTCACAGAGGGAGGACGGGATGAAACAACTTGAGGACGCTCTAAAGCGACACTTGTGTAACACCTTTCCAGACACTGGTAGGTTACCAAGTGATGGCACAGGTGCTTGTGAGGCTGCGGTTTATCAGAGAAAGAGCGGTGAAGGGGGCCGCTTGTCTGATGCCTTTTCTAATTTATTTAGTCCACGACACCCAGGGATGTCAAATGTAGGCACCCATTGCCAGCGTCTTCACCATATGGTGCAGGACTACCTAGGACTACCTAGGGGCAAGGGCAGACCTGGATACCTTTACAACATATGATCTACTGGCTGTTGAAATTGGATTACTGGGCAGAACTTAGCCAATATGCTATGCAGCTACTAGGCTGCCCTTCATCCATCGTGCTTTCTGAAAGGACATTCAGTGCCGGTGGAGGTTTTGTCACAGACAAAAGAGTGCGTCTGTCCACCGACTCTGTAGACCAGCTGACATTTATAAAAATTAATCAGTCCTGGATCAGCAGCTATCACTCCCCTGATGCTGATGTAACTGAATAGATCGGGGATCTCTTCTGCATTCCCAAAACCTCCACCACTGCACTCTTCCACCATACCTCAGAGGGGTTACGTTGTGAAGGCACTAGCTGGCGCCAAAGGCCCAATATTTGGGTGCACTGACGCGTGTACCAGATTCATATCATTCTAATATTTGACCGCAGGGTCCACCCCTGCACTCTTCCACAATACCTCAGAGGGGTTACGGTGTGAAGGCACTAGCTGGCACCAAAGGCCCAATATTTGGGTGCACTGACGCGTGCACCAGATTTATATCATTGTAATATTTAACGGCAGGGTCCACCCCTGCACTTTTCCACAATATCTCAGAGGGATTATGGTGTGAAGGCACTAGCTGGTATCAAAGGTCCAATTTTAATGCACCTGTTGTTACTTTCATCCAAAGCCTGCATAAGTTTCACCATAATTTAGTCCAAAAATCACTAAACTTGTTCTGCGTGTCATAAAATGTCTCCTCTTTTCATACAGGCTGCCGCCCCAAGCAGTTGTTTATGAATAGATTAAAGGAAAACCATTTACCATCAGGTGAAATGTCATTTTTTTGTTTATAAATGTTTCTATACATCCTACAAATCCGCCACTTCACGGGCAGGTTATGGGGACCTCCTAGGCACGATATTTGAAGGAATTTTTCATATTTATACTTAACCTTTAGGTCATGGAAAAATCACTGGTCCTTTAAAAAACTTTTTTTTTTTACTTTTTGTCCTTGTTTCCTGTCCCCCAGGGCACTACCCGGACCCCCATACACCTTTTATGGTAAATATCTTGCATATATGCCCTTTTGGAGGGCACTCTAAAATTCTTGCAATGAGTTTGAATCGTGTTCGCGTTCGAATTTGAACTTTTTCAAATGTTCTTGTTTGAATGCAAACCGAACACGGGGGTGTTCGGCCCATCACTAGCAGGAATGTGCCAGGGACTAAAATTTGAGTCCTAAGTGAAAAGTACAAGGCTTGCACCGCTTCCTGAAACCCATCTCTTCAAGCAACAGATACAGGTATGGCCACTGTCAAAAGCTTTTTTGGCATCAAGAGAAAGAAAAAGTGAGTCCATGCATACCATATTAAATCCACCGCCCTTCTCGGGTTATCATAAGCCTGCCGACCAGGGATAAAACTCACCTGATCCGCATGTATCAAAGACGGGAGCATAGGGTTCAACCTATTAGCCATTATCTTAGCAAATAATTTAAGGTCAGTATTGATTAAAGAAATAGGCCGGTAGTTATTAGGGAGAGTATTATGCTTTCCAGGTTTAGGAAGGGCATCTACAGACGCCAGCATATCACTATGATGAAATCGTGCACCCCCCAGCACATCATTAAACAAAGAAAGTAAATAGGGTTTTAGTATTGAAAGGAATGTCTTGTAATAAACCACACTGAGACCATCAGGACCTGGAGCTTTATGGGGCTTCAAGGAGAGAACAGCCACTCGCAGTTCCTCATCCGTGATAGGCATGGCCAAAGATTGAATCTGTTCTTCTCGCACCTTCTGTATACGCAGAGTGTGCAAAAACTGTCTTATCCTTTGGCAATGATTATTATCAGTTAAACAATGAGCCGGGGAGTGGTTATAAAGACCCTCAACACTTGGTGAAGATCTGCTGAACCTATCTCGGGGAGTGCCAGCTCCATCCCGCAAGGAAATAGGGCTCGCTCTCTCCCCTCTGGAACACAAAGTGCGGGCCAACAATGTATCATTTTATTACCCTTTTCATAAAAAAAAACGCCTAGACCATAAAAGTGACTTACAGACATCTTCCACCAATAATTTAGTTATATCCTTTCTAACCGCCTGCAGCATGGCAAAAGAGTCAGGAGAAGGTGCAGCCTTGTGTGTCGTCTCTAAACCTGTCAATTGGAGTTGCAGGTCTGCCAGCAATTTATACTTCATCTTTTTACCGTACGAAACATGTTTAATAAAAGACTCCCGCACCACTGCTTTATGAGCTCACCATAATGTAGCAACTGGGATCTCTGGCGATGTATTAAGTTGAAAATACTGTACAATATCCTCCTGCACTGCATCCCTAATAACTGGGTTCTGCAAGGTGGTATGCCCCAGCCGCCATGACCAGGAGCCTTCTATATCCGGTAGAGTCAATGTCAAACCCACCTCAGCATGATCAGACCATACAATCGAAACAATTGAGGCTGATTTCAACATATGTAGCACGTTGTCTGAAATCTGAAAACTATCAATACGGGAATAACAAACATGGGGTGCCGAATAAAAAGTGTAATCTCGAGTAGACGGATGGAGCACCCTCCACACGTCAATAAGATCCATAGTATGAATAAATTCTCCCAACATCCTGTCTTGTCTATTAACCAGAATACGTGGCCGACCATGTGTCGATCTATCAATAGCCGGTGAAGGTACTGCATTAAAATCACCCCCTATCAATATCTGGCCCTCGGCATTTAGGCGCACCATAGAGGCGAGGTCATCCCAAAACCCCATTAGGGGCATAAACATTAGGGGCATAAACATTTATTATAGTAAACATACGAGAGGCCGCCATGCCTTTTACCAAGATATAGCGCCCATGGTCATCAGTGTGAAACGTCACAACTTTAAAAGGACAGTTATGGTGAATCAATACAGAAACTCCATTTTTTTGGAGTGTGCAAATAAAGACACCACGTATCAGTATAAGTTTAATAGAGTGTGTGCAGGAGTGCAAGGGAGGGAAGGGAGGGAAATACTCGCCTCCGATTCATTATTAAAATTTTAACTTTCCATCGAAGGACTAGAAAAATGTAGTAATTTTAAGGCATTGACTCGGAGGCTCCTATTTGCAAGTTCAACGCCGTCCTAGAACAGCTTTAGACATGGCAAAAATAGGCTTAAAATAAAAGGTGCGAAAGGTCGATTCGCGAGACCAATCAGCCGCCCTCATGATGTCTTTGAGACGACATCCCACAACCGCAGCCTTGGAAGCCCCGGCGCTATGCGTCGAATGAGCCCCAAAGCAGGCGATATCCACGCCGCTAAGTCCATAAGCCAGCGTAGCCACCTAGCAAGGATAGAGGACACCACCGGCTTATGTGGAGGATGAAAGGACAAAAAAAGTGAAGAGTTAGGCAAAGGGCGGAAAGAGGCCGTACGAGCCTCATAGGTCTGGAGACAGCAGACCGGACAGAGTCGAGGTGAGGCAGGGAAAGCTGGAAAAAAGACAGAAGACAGAGAAGTCTTAGTCCAGCGCGAGATGTTGAAGCTAACACCATGGAAACGAACAAGCATGCGCCGTAATGTAACGCGTGGACATCCCCTACGCGCTTACAGGTCACTAGACAAAATAACATCAGTAACTTGGCGGAAAGGGCTCTAAGGGATAAACTGTCATTATCTTGCCAACCTGCTAGGAGGGACAGGACCAAATTAACATCCCACATGGAAGAGTATCTAGGGGCCGGGGGTCAGAAAACCGTATGCCCCGCAGGAGTCTACAGACCAATGGGTGCATCCCAGCGGTCGCGCCGTTGAGGCCCGAATGACCCGCGGAGATAGCAGAGCGTAAGATGTTAACCATCAGGTACGCCTTCCCCGAATCAAACTCCTCGGTAAGGAAATCTAGCTCTACATTGACAGGGGCAGAAAATGGATCGGAGTGCCATCCCAAGCACCAAGCAGACCATCTGTTCCAGCCGGATTTGTAGGATTCTCGGATGCCTGGGGCCCATGAGTGGAGGAGGAGTTCTGCAGTCCGGTCCAAAACTCCAGCGGCATGAGGGGGTCTCCAGAGATTAACCAAACCAAGAGCTGGAGGCGATCCGATGTTATCAGTGGATGTGGAAGGCCTGCTGGGTTCTGCAGGAGCAGAGGAATGGACGGGAGGAGACGGGGAGCATCTATGGCCATGCTAAGAAGAGTGGGGAACCAAGGTTGTGTCCTCCACAATGGGGTGACGATCACCAAGGTTATCAGGTGGAAACAGGTTTTCTGGAGACATCTGGCAATTATGGCGAACGGGGGAAAACCATAGAGGTGCTGGTTCGACCAGTCCTGGAGAAAGGCGTCGGTGGCCTGAGCCTCTGGATCCGGTCTCCAACTGTAGAATTTCGGGAAGTTGGGTGTTGAGGCGGGAGGCGAAAAGGTCCAGGTCGAATGGTCCCCAAGCGGCTGAGAGCGTGGAGAAAACAGAGTGACACAGTTGCCAATCCCCGGAGTCTCTGAGATGCCTCGAATTCCAATCCATGACTTGATTCGTCAGGCCTGGCAGGAATTGAGCGACCACAGTCAGATTGTGCTGGAAGCAGAAATCCCAGAATCTGGTTGCCATCTGGGTCAAGTTCTGGGAGCGTGGTCCCCCTAGACCATTGACTTAGCGGACCGCTGAGACATGGTCCATCTTCAATAGCACACTTTGTGTGTGTGTGCGGGCTTCGCAAAGCATTGGAGAGTGAAGAGGTCCGCCAAGAGCTCCAGAGAATTGATGTGGAGAGTGGTTTCGGTGACGGACCAACGACCCCCGGTTTCCTGGATGCCGGAGTGGGCACCCCAACCCACATTGCTGGCATCCAACTCGATGATTAGGGTGGGGTCGGGAGGACGAAGTGGTTTGCCGATCCATACTCTTTCCAGATTGTGAAGCCACCATTGAAGATCCGCTATTGCCTCCAGTGAGAGGGAGATCTGGTTGGAGTAATCCAGACCCGACTGGAGTGAACGGGCCTTCAAGAGCTGGAGGGCCCTGTAGTACAGAGGACTGGGCGGAACTGCCTGATGCACCGCTGCTAGCAGGCCCACCATACGGGCCAGAGAGCGGAGGGGGAAACGAGGGAGATGTAACAGGCATCTGATTTCCTTCCTGATGGAGGAGACTTTGGAGTTGGGAAGGTGGAGGGACATGAGAGATGAGTCTACTACGAAACCCAGGAACTCCATGTGGCGAGCGGGGATTAGTACTGATTTTTCCTTGATGAGGAATCCCAGAACCTGTAGCAGTGTGACTGTCCAGGAGAGGTGAAGGAGCAGCGTCTGAGGAGTGGAGGACATCAGGAGGATGTCGTCCAGATATATCACCAATTTCATCCCCCCCGAGATCTGAGGGAGGACACCACCGGTTTGAAGAGTTTTGTGAAACACCACGGGGCGGAGGACAAGCCAAAGGGTAGGCATGTGAACCACCAGACGTGATGTCCCCAGGCAAATCTGAGGAAGTTTTGACTGTCCAGGTTGATTGGAACTGAAAGGTAAGCATCTTTCAGGTCTAGTTTGACCATCCAATTGTCCCGGGAGAGGGAGTCCCTCAGGGTATGGACGCCTTCCATCTTGAAGTGGTTGTAAACCACCCAAGCATTGAGGACCCTGAGGTTGATGGCAGGACGTCTGCCCCCGCTCTTCTTTGCAACGAGGAAGAGGTTGCTTGTTGATGAACCCTGTGGAGGTCGGTAGCGCTTGCTCTATCGTTCCTTTCCGAAGGATGTCTCTTACTTCCTCCTGTACTAACCGTGCCTGGGGGGAAGCAAAGCGCATGGGGAGACGGGCGTCCTGAGATGGCGGATCGGTGAAGCCCAGATGAAACCCCTTCACTGTTTGCAAGACCCAGGGGTCTGCTGTGATGGTGGACCAGACATGGGAAAAGAGCCAGAGGTGGCCTCCCACTTGCACTTGGGAAAAAGGGATAATGGTGTAAGGACGTACCTGCTGGGCGTCGGTAATAAGAAGAGCCTCTTGCTCCACGGTAGTCTCTGCCACGTCTTGAACCTCTGGTATCTCCATAATAGGTGTAGGGACCTGCGGAGTTAGGGGAAGGCATGACAGCCGTGTTGGGACCTCGAGAGGTGCGGGGAGCATTGGAACCCACTCGGCTGGCAGCACGGCCCCTGTAGCTGCCGGCCCTTCCAAAAACGCGCTTGTTAAAAATGCTCTTCATGGGGGCCTCAAACTTGTCTATATTTTGAAAGGCTTGTGTGTAATCTGTCAGGTATATTACACACAAAGGAGAATTTTAAAATGGATGCTTGTAGCCATTTTGTTTTGAAAGACAGTTTTTCTTTCTAATTTCTCTAAGTTTAGAAATGAATGAGATTTTTTTTACAGAGTTCATTCCTGGGTGAAGTCTTTTATATTTTTTTTAGAAGTGCCAGACATGAAGGAACCTAGAATGAATGTGAGATAATGTTAAGACGTGTCATAAGTAAATTTATTGGTCTGTCTTAAGTTTTTAAAACAAAAGAGATTTTGTCTTTTGGGTCTAGGAAAAAGAGTTAAAATTTCTGTAATATAAATTTATATTTACAAAATATATGTTTATAATCAAGGTATATTTTATTATAATTACAGTATGAAATATATACTCCAAAATATTGTAGAAAGTATATAATTGGTAAATAATAAAAATTACTAAAGAATAGATTAACCAGAAAAGAATTTAGCTGATAGTAAGCAACTAAAAGGGAGTAGAGCTATAAATCAGATGGAGACACTGTGTCTATAGTGACTGAGAAGAGAAGGTCTTTGTGTAGATTGAACTTTGAACCGAGAAAAAGAAATGGTGGAATTAATTGGAATTAATAAAAGAAGTGCAATACTGCCCTCTAGAGGATAGTAAAAATAATAATTCATATTATTATTAATTAACCATGACGTCAAATTGGCTATAATAAGCGGCAAGGCTCTTTGTGAGGCAGTCGGAGATTCCAGCAGACAGACTCACATCGCAATGCATTCAGACGTCCATTACACATGACACTCTGAGAAGTCGGAGATTCCAGCAGACAGAGACTCACATCGCAATGCATTACACATGACCCTCTGAGAGTCCAAGATTCCAACACTCAGACTCACACCACGATGCAGGCCAGGCAGGTCCCAAGACATGAGGCAATCAAGATTCTCACCAACTCTCTAACTCACATGCATTGATTATCTGATATCGATAATTTTCACACATTCCAAAAATTCTTACATCAGGAATTCCAAGGCTGACTTATCAACATCCAAATTGGACAGGTAATGTATGAAAAAGGGGAATTAATGTAATTATATATATATGTGTGTAGATATTCTTGCAACATTAGACTGAGATTCTCAGATACCGTTAAATCCAAATTCTAAGTAATTTCTATTCTGCAGATAGAAATATGAAGAAGTGGATATAAGGATTTATTCCTAAAGAAATGTTGTAAGATTGATACCAATATATATATTGAATTTGGAAAGTACTGTGATGAAAATTAATAAGCAGGGAATTATAGAACTAGATAATAAAGGGCAAAAGATTAGAAGTTTAATTCTCGAGATTAGGGGAGGATTCACTAAATAAGTTTTTATTATTTATCATTAAATTAGCTCATCTTTTGTTGATTCATGTAGCATAGAGATATATATATATATATCTATAAGAGCTGGCTGGTTAAACATTGTTTGCTGGGAAATGCATGTTGTATTAAGCAGAAATGTTTATTAACCATTTGTGTATTAGTTACTAACTGATAAGGTAAATGATATTAATCATATATGCAATTACTAACCGGAGATACATATATTGTGAAGCTAGTTTTTATATGCTGATGGATTGTGGTTTATAAATTGTTGTTTATGATATGAGATTTGAAATTATTTTGTATACGTAATAAATATATATATGTTTTTATCCGATTATTGATTATTGTATTTTTTAAAGCAAAACACAGACAATTAAAAGAATTCAGGATAATTTCTAAGAGATATAGACGATTGATATTTGTGTCTGGTATAAATTTCTTATGAAATAATAATCCCTGATATATTGGAGGCAACTGCCGAGGTAGGTCCAGTAAGTCCAATATAGACATATTGGAGGCTTGGCTGATCAATCCAATATATATAAACGTGTTGTATTCACGTGCAGAGATTATATCCGACAAATTGGAGGCACTGTACCGAGATTGTAGTTTTTGTTTTTGAATATAATTGTCAGTATTGTCTGATTAGACAGAGAATATATATTTTGACTCTTTGTTGTATTTTGACTTGTGGTTACGGTTGTCTACTAAACAGTGGAAAAATGTCAGAGTCAGAAACTGAGACTCAGGAAGATGTAAAGATACATACTAATCAAATAATATTGATAGATGTTATGTCTTATCTAAAGGACAAGTTACACGTCACAGACGATTTATTTGATTGGATAAAAGAATTGCAATCAAATATATCGAATTATGTTGTTTCAATCTGGTCAGATCAATCAAATTTTTTTGAGTGTTTGCGAAAGATAAGTGCAGCCACAAATAAAAAGGACAAAGAAATGTTTGCTTTAAAAATTGTGCCTGAATGCATATACTTGATCGCAGAAATGAACAAGAGATCGAATGATGACAAAGAAACCAGAGACAGATTAGAAAATAAAAATTGTGACTTGCATGAAACCGTAAATAAATTAAAAGATGAGTCAGAACGAATGATAACGGAGTTGAAGGTGTGTGCAAGAGAAAAAGATCAATTGCAAGATGAGATTGCTCAATTATCCAAATTAAATAAGGGGCTAAACAAACAATTAGCGAGAATGAAATGGGAACATGAGAAATTCGCTGATGAGTTACGTCAGGTTGAAACTGATGTTCGAAGGGTTAAAAATTCTTCGTTAGAGAAGTTCCCTTTGAAAGCTTTAAACCATACATCACTGACTAGACCTGGTGATGGCTCTGTTTATCTGAAAAGCCAGAGTGAGCAGAGTGAAAATGAAAGTGAAAGTAAATCTCATGATGAAAAAAGAGCAAAGCTTCTTACACAGGAGTATTCCAAATCACATCACTCTAGCCAGCCACAGCCTATTAAGAAATATCATAAAGTTAATGATTTAACGAAAATTATTAATTTCTTGAAAACCTCAGTAGGTATCTTTGATGTTAAAGCATCGTCACAAATAATTGGTCATTTAAATATGTTTGAAGAAGCTGTGGGAGTTTTAGGTATTAATTCAGATGCTCAGAAAATTGAGTTGATCCCATGGGTCTTTGAAAGCAAACATAGGTATTTTTTCCAGCCTTTGAAAGAATCTGGTATAAGGAAATGGAGTAAAGTAGTTTCTGAGGTCAAATCTGAATTTGGGCCTCACCGTACCAGTCTAGCTGCGAAAAGAGCAATTTTAACTCTAAAATCAAATCCTAATCAAAGCCCCCGTGAATTTCTTTCAGTCCTTAAAAATGCGTACAGCTTGGCTGAAAGAAACCCAGATTTTGAAAACCCTGAATTTATCCAATTATTTTATGACGCATTGCCAAATAAAATAAAGGTTATTTTGGCAAGAGATTATGACCCGAGAAATGGTTTGGATTGGGTACTAAAAGAAAGTATGTCCCTATTTACTGTATTTGAATATAGTGAAGAAACTCAGGGGAAAAGAGTGAAAAACTTACCTGAGGAAATAGCGGAAATTCACGTTAAAAAGGGTGACATTAAATTTGAGTCCCACAAAAAGAGTTATGCAGAAATATTGCGTGACTCCATACCTCAAAGGGAAAAATCCAAGCCAGATCAGGAAAGAGGGTTTGCCAGAGAAAATTCAGGAAGTAAATTTCAATCTAGGAAGCAATGGGTACCTAGAAGTCAGTGGGTTAAATCAAGGGAAAATGGACCTAGACAGGAAGAAACCAGAGGTAAAACTGAATCTGAGTCGTCTGATAATGCACAAGCTTCGTCCCCAAGGACGAATAGAAAGCGGAGATATAATGTATGCCAGCGTATTGGTCAAATGCAGGAAGATTTCTGTGTGCTGACAGAAAAACTGGATCAGATCATTCAGTTAATGACTGGAAATAACTCTGGTCAGGTTGTAAGCGATGCAACACCTGCAGCCCCACCCAACCAGTGACTAGATGATGTTTCTGATGAAGTAACCAGTATCCATGACAATTTACCAGAAAGTGATGATGAAATGATTAATACAAATGTTTGTATGGTTGACGATTTAAACCCTTCCCTGCAAAGAGAACGAAAATGTATTTTATCTCCCCAGACTAAGTGCGAGCAAGCTGAGAAGACTGAATCCGAAATGGACAGCACAGCTGCCAAAAGCACGTTTGAGAGAGCAAAATCAATTGGTAAAATCTGTCCAAAACCTAATTTCATATCTCACTCTAAATTTCTCTGTAAATTGCATAGCATTGAAGACCGATATTATGTGAATGTAGAATTACAAGATAATTTACCACATATTCCGTCCTTGCTAGACACTGGAAGCCAAGTTACGTTAATATCAGCCCATTATTTTGAACAGGTCCAAGAACTGTCCTCCAGGAAGCCTAGATTAGATAAATCTAATGCTAATCTAGTGAGTGTGAGTGGCACATCTCTGAAAGTTCTGGGCACGGCTAAATTGGATTCTAAATTGGGGAATAAAGTAATTCGGCATCCAACGCTTGTTGTGGATCTGCCCCAAAATCGCCTAATTATTGGAATGGACCTTCTCAAAAGGTTAAATCCAATCATTGATTTTATCAATGAGGTTATTTGGTCCCAAGTAAATGTTCCAATCAGCTACGATAGATCCCAATCCCATCACACTCAGCGTAACTGCCACGTGATTGAGGAAAGGCCGGATTCTATTGAAGTCCACTTCAGAAATAGCCAGACACCTGATATCTCTTTCTTAAGGCCAAAGCCCCTGACTCCAGGAGAGCGGGAGGATAACACCATATGTGTTCCCCCCGAGAGAATTCGAGATATATGTCTGGAAAATGACGTGCTAATTATTCACCTCCACAAGAGGGAGACAGAACCAAATGGACATAGTGACCCTGAAGTGATCAGATACCCAAATCCTCAAGACGAGTGGATAACAGATCTAGATAATGACGGAGACAGTCCTAATGTTATTGGTAAAAGTTATGTTATATATTTCTAGAAGAAATAAAACTGCCAAGCTCAATTGTATGATTGTCATCCTAGATCACCTCAGAATGTGAAGATGGAACAACGAAGACAGTTAACTGGTATCATGTGAAGTGATGTTTTAATTAACATGTGATTCTTCTTCCCAGCATTCAGATGTTTAACTCAAGCTAGTAGATAGACTAGATCCGTACGGTTAATTAAAATTAATCAGAGATCAGAGTATCTATAGGGAAATTTAGTGAAATCGCTAGTCTATGAATGGTTATTTATACTCTTTCTTTCAATAGAAATTGAGAAAAGTGGTTAATCCGAACTGCGACGCTTAATCCACAACGATGAATCGGACCACCAAAGACTGCGATTATCTGGAAATTCAACGGTTTTCCGTACAATTCCAAGGAGGATGCTAAAGTCCCATGCGCATCAAGCTCATGCAAGCCTGAAAGACATGCGGGATACAGCCAGGATACCGTTGATTGCTACGTACAAGAACCACCGAAGGAAAAGATTTGCTGCATATTTTATTGCAACCGCTGTTTGATACAGAGAGAGAAGCAAATGTTTACCGGAAGAATCTGGTACAAAACAAGAGAGTGTTCATACCTCACACCAGTGATTCTCGTGAAAGTTTCTAAAGAATCAAGATTTGTTATTGAGAAGTTATTTTTTTATAAATGAAGTCTGGTATGAAGAGATACAAATCGTTGTCGTATTCCAAGGGCAAGAGATCCCTATGAATCCAAATTTGAAATCTTTGCTAAAGAACTAGCATGACCATACTATTGAACTTCTAATAAATAAAAAGATAATCTAACAATTTATGCTCCAATGTATTCACAGATTGATCATCAATTGCTATCTGCTTATAACGGGCCAAAGATTACAGAGATTGTGATTTGTATAGTAATTATGTTTCTAACTGTCTGGATGATTGTACTAACAAAGTACATTGAAGTTTAAAAACACTGCATCTTCAATTATTAAATGGATGAAAGAAGAAAAACGTGTTGCGAAAGGTGGAAACCTAGCCTAATTGGTAAAGGGGGGAGATATTGTATGTTTTCCTCAAATTTATTTGGTCAATCAATATAGATGAAACCAAAGGGGGGTTATGTCAGGTATATTACACACAAAGGAGAATTTTAAAATGGATGCTTGTAGCCATTTTGTTTTGAAAGACAGTTTTTCTTTCTAATTTCTTTAAGTTTAGAAATGAACGAGATTTTTTTTTACAGAGTTCATTCCTGGGTGAAGTCTTTTATATTTTTTTTAGAAGTGCCAGACATGAAGGAACCTAGAATGAATGTGAGATAATGTTAAGACGTGTCATAAGTAAATTTATTGGTCTGTCTTAAGTTTTTAAAACAAAAGAGATTTTGTCTTTTGGGTCTAGGAAAAAGAGTTAAAATTTCTGTAATATAAATTTATATTTACAAAATATATGTTTATAATCAAGGTATATTTTATTATAATTACAGTATGAAATATATACTCCAAAATATTGTAGAAAGTATATAATTGGTAAATAATAAAAATTACTAAAGAATAGATTAACCAGAAAAGAATTTAGCTGATAGTAAGCAACTAAAAGGGAGTAGAGCTATAAATCAGATGGTGACACTGTGTCTATAGTGACTGGGAAGAGAAGGTCTTTGTGTAGATTGAACTTTGAACCGAGAAAAAGAAATGGTGAAATTAATTGGAATTAATAAAAGAAGTGCAATACTGCCCTCTAGAGGATAGTAAAAATAATGATTCATATTATTATTAATTAACCATGACGTCAAATTGGCTATAATAAGCGGCAAGGCTCTTTGTGAGGCAGTCGGAGATTCCAGCAGACAGACTCACATCGCAATGCATTCAGACGTCCATTACACATGACACTCTGAAGTCGGAGATTTCAGCAGACAGACTCACATCGCAATGCATTCAGACGTCCATTACATATGACACTCTGAGAAGTCGGAGATTCCAGCAGACAGAGACTCACATCGCAATGCATTACACATGACCCTCTGAGAGTCCAAGATTCCAACACTCAGACTCATACCACGATGCAGGCAGGTCCCAAGACATGAGGCAATCAAGATTCTCACCAACTCTCTAACTCACATGCATTGATTATCTGATATCGATAATTTTCACACATTCCAAAAATTATTACATCAGGAATTCCAAGGCAGACTTATCAACATCCAAATTGGACAGGTAATGTATGAAAAAGGGGAATTAATGTAATTATATATATATATGTGTGTAGATATTCTTGCAACATTAGACTGAGATTCTCAGATACCGTTAAATCCAAATTCTTCATATTTCTATCTGCAGAATAGAAATTACTTAGAAGTGGATATAAGGATTTATTCCTAAAGAAATGTTGTAAGATTGATACCAATATATATATTGAATTTGGAAATTACTGTGATGAAAATTAATAAGCAGGGAATTATATAACTACAAAATAAAGGGCAAAATATTAGAAGTTTAATTCTCGAGATTAGGGGAGGATTCACTAAATACATTTTTATTACTTATCATTAAATTAGCTCATCTATTTGTAAATTTGTAAGAAGAATAATTAATGCAGCATATGAATCCTCACACTGCCGGGCAGCACCTTAAGGCCCGGTTCACACCTAAGCGTTTTACAGCGCGTTCTTGCACGCTGTAAAACGCAAAAACAGGGAAATCCCATTATTTGCTATGGGACCCGTTCATACCTGGGCGTTTTAAAGCACGCAGGAACGCGCTGTAAAACGTCCTACGCCCAAAGATGTACAGGACCTTCTTTGGGGCGTATTGCAGCGCGTTCACTCTGCAGTCTATGGCCGTGGAACGCGCTGCAATGCGCGTTCGCATGTTTTTTACGTTTGCGTGATACGCGCGTTAAAAAACGCACGTATTGCGCAAACGTAAAAAAAACGCAGGTGTGAACCCAGCCTTACAGTATAATTAATACAGCATATAATATATAATATATATTATATATATATAATATATAATATGATTCCGCACACTGCTGTGCAGCACCTCTACAGTTTGTGGATCCAGGAATCAGGTGCGTATTAGAAAGGAAAAAAAGTTTTATTTTATGTTGCTGGGGACATTTAAAAATGTCATCGGATTTTTTTTTTTTAAAAATGTGTCGCCTTACCTTAGCCTCGTGGTCAGTGGGGGCTCCCTGGATCCTGGTTAGGCGGAAGGGGGGTCTGCCGTGGCTCCCTTCCTGGTTTCACTGCACCACCTCTCTGCCACATGCAACCTGGATCCTGGTTGGGCGGAAGGGGGGTCTGCCGTGGCTCCCTCCCTGGAGTCCATGCGCCACCTCTCTGCCACATGCACCCGGCTGGCCAGACCGCACAGTCGCAGCTCTGTAATCTTGAGGCTGCATGCTCCTCAAGGGGTCCTTGGGAGGGAGTCTCCGGCGGGCTGCCCTCTACAGTGCCTGATTAGAGGGCCTCGTCTGCCTGATGTTTTAGCAACAAGAATGTTTTATCCAATAGGCTTCAATGTTAAAAATATTCCCATTTTAATTCAATATCTAATAAACCATTGATTATAATATTCTGCAGTAAAGAGTCTCTTTATTTCTATATTTTTTAGTATTTTTAAGCATTTTTTATACTTTTTTCAATAATTGATTTACTGACTGGGATCTCAACAATATCAGAAAGGAAATCAAATGCGGCTGGGGAGCTAGAGTTCTGCAGAGGGGTGAACTTTATGGACTCGTCAACATAAATAACAATTCCCTCTCCTCTCTTTTCACTCTGTCCTTTCCATTACATGAATACCCTTGTATTGTTATGGCAGAGTCTGGCACTTTAGGGGTTAGCCATGATTCTGTCAGCACAAAAACTTTTAGGTTTGTAATAAAAGCACCAAGCTTTAAGCTCGTCCAGTTTAGGGAGTAAACTGCGGATGTTGCAGTGCACAAAAAAGAGGCCTTTTTTAGCAGGGAGACTAAATATGGTGTCAGCTATTGGACCAGGGTTGGATTCAATATCATTTGCCAGAGCAAGCAGCAGAATAAAAAGGAATTTGGACATAGTTTTCTTTTGGGAAAATTGTGATTGGAGAGTTTCAAAGCTCTGTATTACACACAAGGCACACACAGTGTATTGTACATTCACACTAGGGATGAGCTGAACACCCCCGAGTTCGGTTCGCATTCGAACTCGAACTTTTCAAAAGTTTGAATTCGAACTCGAACATGAACTCAATGTAAGTCAATGGGACTCGAACGTTCAACTTTTAGAGTGCCCTCCAAGAAGGCATATATGCAAGATATTTGCCATAAAAGGTGTATGGGGTCCGGGTAGTGCCCTGGGAGAAAGGAAACAAGGACAAAAAGTAAAAAAAAAAGTTTTTAAAGGGACAGTGAGTTTTCCATGAAATAAGGGTTAAAAATAAAAAGGAAAAATTCCTTCAAATATCGTGCCTAGGAGGTCCCCATAACCTGCCCGTGAAGTGGCGGATTCTAGGATGTATAGAAACATTTAAAAACAATGTCCAGGTTCGGGTAGTGCCCTGGGGGACAGGAAACAAGGACAAAAAGTTTAAAACAATACGTTTTTAACCTCTTCACTGCTTACTACATGTGGAACACGTCCTCAGTTACTCCCGCTGAGGTGGACGTGTCCCACACGTCATCAGCTTTGCAGGACCCCCGGCGGAGATACTCACCTCTCTGTCCGGGGTCCCACGGCGTTCTGACTTCAGCGTCCTCTGACACTGAAGTCAAGCTCCTCCCGACGTAAATGACATCATCGCGCCATGTGCGATGACGTCATTTCCAGGTGACCCCCAGCCAGGGCCGGTGCAAGCATTTTTATCTAGTCAGGCGAAGGAGCATTTTGGTGCCCCCCCATCCGTGTCATGTCAAGCCAATCAGGATAGAGGTGCCATGATAATCTCTATATATACACATATATACACACACTAGGGTTGCTCATATAAGTATATTTACCCCCAGCTCATATAAGTATATTTGCCCCAGCTCATATGGATATATTTGCCCCTAACTCATGGTTATATTTGCCCCCAACTCATGGTTATATTTGCCCCAGATCACATGTGTATATATTTGCCACCAACTCATGGATATATTTGACCCCCGATCACATGTGGATATATTTGCCCCAACTCATGGATGTATTTTCCCCCAGATTACATGGGTATATATTGCCCCAGCTGATATTGAGATATTTTCCCCCAGCTCACATGGATATATCTGCCCCCAGCTCTCACCTGCTGCCAGGCCCCCTAGGCTCCGCCGGCGTTCCTCATGGTGGCGAGCGGCCGCTGACAGGATGCAGCTTTGCCGCTCGCCGGGCGGGAACCACATGACCAGCGCAGCTGCGTTCTTGTGAGATCGCGCGCGGCGCTGGTCAGGTGATTTGGCCCTAGCGCTGCGCTGGGTCTCCCCGGCTGACCAAGGTGGCGGCGCTTGGGGCTGCGGAATTCCGCCCCCACAAACTGGCAGGAAGCCAGATAGTAAGATGGCCGCCAGTGCCGCCTTACGCTAGCGCCGGCCCTGCCCCCGGCAATGCCGGGAGATCACCTGGAAGGAAGGGGGGGATCCGTTCGGATCTCTCTCCCTCCCAATCAAGAGGTCCCACAAAAAAAAGCCAGGCACTGCTTAAAAGGGGAGAGTCTCCCCTTTTAAGCGGTGCCTGGCTTTAACCCCTTAGGCACCGGGTCGCACTTCAGCGCCGAAGTGCGACGCCGAAGTGCGGCGCCGAAGTGCGGCCTAGCTCCGGTGGGGGCCTCCATCTTGGATGGCAGCTCCACCCCAGGTCCCCCCTCACTGCCTGATGTCCTCACGCATAGCGTGATAACGTCAGATAGCCGGGGAACTCCTAGCTGCCCGGAATCCCCTGGTGGAGATATGGGGTTCATTTGAACCCCAATATCTCCAGAACCGTGGCAGCTAGGGGGTCATGGAGAGTGTCAATCGAAAGGCCTGAGCATGGCCTTTCGAATGATATCCAACATGACCAGGTATAAAGTAGGAAAATAATTAAAAAAAAAAACATGTATTTTTTTCTATGGTGTGCATTTGCTAAAAATCACATAATTCCTCCCCAAAAAATTAATAAGTCCCTATTTCTAATTTTTGTATAAGCGCACCCCCTAGAAAATATGACCGCAAATGTTCAAGTGATAAAAGGTGAAAAAAAAACACTTTACCCGCTGCAGATGATTAAAAATTCACGTTTTATTGCATTTTTTGTTATAATATACAAGCAGGACATGACGTATACATGTAAAAATGATATATTATGAATCTGTCGAGTCTGCCGGAAAGAACGATATATAATATGTCTGGGTCGTACAATAAAATGTGGCTTCAAATCGCGTTTAAACATGATGAGCGAAAGCGGTAAAAATTAGCTCAGCAAACAGCGGTGAAATGCCTCAGCAGTGAAAGGGTTAAAGGAACAGTGAGTTTTCCATAAAATAAGGGTTAAAAATAAAAACAAAAAATTCCTTCAAATATCGTGCCTAGGAGGTCCCCATAACCTGCCCGTGAAGCGGCGGATTTGTAGGATGTATGGAAACATCGCCATCTCAGCACAGACCCACACACGACACCTGGCACCTCCAGTCTGCATACAATGTATCAAATTCATAAGACGGACTAATTAGAAGCACATGTTATTTCCAAACCCTAATTAAACACCTGTTGTTTACGCCGTTTGAGAGCACAGGTCATTTAGAGGTGAGAATCTTTGCACGTAGACATTTTTTAATTCAATATCTAATAAACCATTGCTTATAATATTCTGCAGTAAAAAGTCTCTTTATTTCTAGATTTTTTTTGTAGTTTTTAAGCATTTTTTATACTTTTTACACATTTTTTTTTTTTCGAACTCGAACCGAACACGCCTAAAAGTTCGAAGTTCGCGAACTTGCGAATGGCCAACGTTCGAATCGAACTCCGAACTGATCAAACCGAACAGCTCATCCCTAATTCACACACACTGTATTGTAAATTCACACACAGTGACATATCTAATAACACTGAGTTACACACCAGCTGCACACACACTGTATTGTACAATGACACACACTGTATTGTACATTCACACACACTGACACATCTAATCATACTGAGTTACACACCAGCCACGAACACTATATTGTACATTCACACACAGTGATATATAATAACGCTGAGTTACACACCAGGCACACCCTGTATTGTACAGTCACACACAGTGACATATCTAATAATGAGTTACACACCATGCACACACACTGTATTGTACATTGACACACACTGTATTGTATATTCACACACAGTGACATATCTGATAACACTGAGTTACACACCATGCATACAGTGTATTGTACATTCACACACAGTGACATATCTTATAACGCTGAGTTACACACCAGGCACACACTTTATTTTACATTCACACACACTGTATTGTACATTCACACACAGTGACATCTATACTATAATAGAATAAGCCTAAAAACGTCCGTCGCCAAAAGCCGTCTGCGCATGCGCGACGGACTTTTGAAAGCGGCCGTTAAAACACACAGGTAGCTGCGCGTGCCGGCCGCGTGAAAAAAAAAAAAAACGGCACGAGCCGCGCGCAGCTACCCGTGTTTACACGGCCGCCAGATGCCCCGATCCTCCAGCGCTGACCGTCCTCCGGCTGCCGGCGGGCCTCCAGGCTCAAGGGAGCCCCCGGCTCGGTTTGGGCCTACAGGCCCAGCCGAGCCGGGGACTCGCCTGAGCCTAGAGGTCCGCCGAATAGGCCGCCGGCAGTCGGTCAGCGCTGGAGGTTCGGGGCTGAAGTTCACAAAACATACTCACCTAAATCGGCCCCGATCCTCCAGCGGTGACCGGCTGCCGAGCGGGCTGCTCAGCCGGCCTCTAGGCTCAGGCGAGTCCCCGGCTCGGCTTGGGCCTACAGGCCCAGCCGAGCCGGGGACTCGCCTGAGCCTAGAGGCCGGCTGAGCAGCCCGCTCGCAAAACATACTCACCTAAATCCGCCCCGATCCTCCAGCGCTGAGCGGCTGCCGAGCGGGCTGCTCAGCCGGCCTCTAGGCTCAGGCGAGTCCCCGGCTCGGCTGGGCCTGTAGGCCCAAGCCGAGCCGGGGACTCGCCTGAGCCTAGAAGCCGGCTGAGCAGCCCGCTCGGCATCCGCTCAGCGCTGGAGGATCGGGGCCGAAGTTCAAAAAAAACATACATAACTCCATACGTCGTCCCTGAGCTCCAACGGGGACCGGCGGCCTGCTCGGCGGGCCTCCAGGCTCGGGCGAGCCCCCAGCTCGGTTTGGGCCTACAGGCCCAGCCGAGCCGGGGACTCGCCTAAGCCTGGAGGTCCGCCGAGCAGGCCGCCGGTCCCCGCTGGAGCTCAGGGACGAAATACCCATAACACAATCGAAAAATTCGGCCCAGAACTCCAGCGGTGACCTCCTCCGGTCGAGCGGGCTGCTCGACCGGCCTCCAGGCTCAGGCGAGCCCCCGGCTCGGCATGGGCCTACAGGCCCAGACCGAGCCGGGGACTCGCCTGAGTCTAGAGGCCGGCCGAGCAGCCCGCTCGGCCGGAAGAGGTCACCGCGGTACACAAAACATACATAACCCCCTACTGCGTCCCTGAGCTCCAGTGGTGACCGGCTGCCGACCGGCCTCCATGCTCAGGCGAGTAGCCAGCAGTTTGGCCGACTGTTGCAGGCTGCTCGGCCGGCCTCCTAGCATAGGCGAGCCCCCGGCTCAGCTGGGCCCGTAGGCCCAAGGCAAGCCGGGGGCTCGCTTAAGCTAGGAGGCCGGCCGAGCATCCTGCTACAGCCCCAGCTGGAGTTCCGGGCCTATGTAGGGTGTAAGTTGCCAAAACATACTCACCCACATCGGCCCTTACATCCTCCAGCGATGGCGGTCTCAGCTCACAGCGCCCTCTATCTCTTTCTCAGTTGGTCGCCGGCATGATGTCACGAAAGCCTTTGACCCGGGGTCAAAGGCTTTCGTGACATCATGCCGGCGACCAACTGAGAAAGAGAGAGAGGGCGCTGTGAGCTGAGACCGCCATCGCTGGAGGATGTAAGGGCCGATGTGGGTGAGTATGTTTTCAACTGGCGCAGGACTCGAGGCCGATGTAGGTGAGTATATGCTCTCAAAACCCACCCTTTATAGCTCGGCCGGTATCCAGGATTAAGGCAAGCCCCCGGTTCGGCTTGGGCCTAGAGGCCCAGTCGAGCCGGGGACTCGCCTGAGCCTCCCGGCCCAGGCGAGTCCCCGGCTCGGCTGGACCTCTAGGCCCACGCCAAGCCGGGGGCTTTCCTTAAGCTTGGATACCGGCCGACTTAGAAAGGGTGGGTGTTGAGAGCATATACTCACCTACATTAGCCCGGAGCTCCTGCGGTGGTTGTCACAGGCTGCTCGGGCGGCCTCCAAGCTCAGGCGAGCTCCCGGCTTGCCTTTGGCCTACAGGCCCAGGTGAGCCGGGGGCTCGCCTGAGCTAGGAGGCCGGCCGAGCAGCCTGTGACAGCCACCGCTGGAGCCCCGAGTCAATGTAGGGGGATTGTAGGCTAAACATACTCACCCACATGGGCCCTTAGCTTCTCCGGCGATGGCGGTCCCGTTTGCAGCGTCCTCTCTTTCCGCTGGTCGCCGGCATGATGTCACGAGCCCTTTGACCCTGGCATGTTGACCCGGGGTCAAAGGCTTTCGCGACGTCATTTCCGGCGTCCAATGGAGATTGAAGATGCTGGAAGCGGGCTGACCATCGCTGGAGGAGCTAAGGGCCCATGTGGGTGAGTATGTGTACATCGGCCCGTAGCTCAACCGGTGGCAGTCATTCGACTGTTGCAGGCTGGTCGGCCGGCGTCCAGACTCAGGACAGTCCCCGGCTCGGCTGGGCCTGTAGGCCCAAGCCGAGCCGGGGGCTGTCCTGAGTCTGGAGGCCGGCCGACCAGCCCGCTCAGCTGGAGGAGGTCACCGGTCGAGCTCTGGGCTGATTTATGGGCGTAAGTTTTGAGTATTTAGTCCCCGATTCTCCAGCGGTGACCGGCTGCCGAGCGGCCTGCTCGGCCAGGCTCAGGCGAGTCCCCGGCTCGGCTGGGCCTGTAGGCCCAGGCCAAGCCGGGGCCTCGCCTGAGCGTGAAAGCCGGCCGAGCAGGCCGCTCGGCAGCCGGTCACCGCTGGAGCACAGGGACGCATTAGGGGGATATGTATGCTTAGTGTACCACGGCCTCTGATTCCCCAGCGGTGACCTCCTCCGGCCGAGCGGGCTGCTCGGCCGGCCTCTAGACTCAGGCGAGTCCCGGCTCGGCCTGTAGGCCCAAGCCGAGCCGGGGGCTCGCCTGAGCCTGGAGGCCGGCCGAGCAGCCCGACCGGAGGAGGTCCCCGCTGGAGTTCAGGGCCCATGTATCTCAATAGACTGCCCTCTGGGCAGGCTTTACATCTAGTCTATCCTATAATAGAGTAAGGCTTGGCGTGTCCGTCGCCATGCCTTACTCTGAGCATGCGCGCAGCCCACAGTGTGCTGTGGAGGTTGGATGCGCGCGCAGCCGGGTGCACGCGCGCCACCCACCGCAGCACGCCCAAAGTCTATTACGGAGGTTGGATGCGCGCCTCCCGCCGCTGGACCACCAATGGGCCGTTGGAGGCGCGCGAAAACGCCACAGAGCCCAGCACCCGAGCACAGAGCCCAGCACCCGAGCACAGAGCCCAGCACAGAGCCCAGCACCCGAGCCGAGCACCGAGCAACAGAGCCCAGCACCCGAGCCGAGCACCGAGCCGAGCACCGAGCCGAGCCCAGCACCTGAGCCCAGCGCAGAGCACCTGAGCTGAGCGCAGAGCCCAGCGCAGAGCCCAGCCCCTGATTGCAGAGCCCAGAGCAGAGCCCAGTGCAGAGCCGAGCACAGAGCCGAGCAGAGGCCAGTACCTGAGCGCAGAGCCCAGCACCTGAGCCGAGCGCAGAGCCCAGCACCTGAGCCGAGCGCAGAGCCCAGAACCTGAGCCGAGCGCAGAGCCCAGTGCAGAGCCGAGCGCAGAGCCGAGCGCAGAGCCCAGCGCAGAGCCAAGCGCAGAGCCCAGCGCAGAGCCAAGCGCAGAGCCCAGCGCAGAGCCCAGCGCAGGGCCCAGCGCAGAGCACAGCACCTGAGCCCAGCGCAGAGCCCAGCGCAGAGCCCAGCACCTGAACACAGAGCCGAGTGCAGAGCCCAGCGCAGAGTCGAGCACAGAGCCGAGGAGAGCCCAGTACCTGAGCCGAGCGCAGAGCCCAGCGCAGAGCCCAGCACCTGAGCCGAGCACAGAGCCCAGCACCTGAGCCCAGCACATGTGCCCAGCACCTGA
This sequence comes from Leptobrachium leishanense, assembly GCA_009667805.1. Classification (NCBI taxonomy): domain Eukaryota; kingdom Metazoa; phylum Chordata; class Amphibia; order Anura; family Megophryidae; genus Leptobrachium; species Leptobrachium leishanense. The sequence continues at coordinate 554,406,058 of CM019063.1, forward strand.
GCCCAGCGCAGAGCCCAGCACCGAGCGCAGAGCCCAGCGCAGAGCCCAGAGCAGAGCGCCAAGCACAGCACAATAGACGGCACAGAGCAGAGCACAATAAACGGCACAGAGCACCAAGCAGAGCAGAGCACAACCCATTAAAGGCACAGAGCAGAGCACAATAAATGGCACAGAGCCAAGCACAGAGCCGAGCACAACAGAATAAATGGCACAGAGCCGAGCACAATAAATGCCACAGAGCCGAGCACAATAAACGGCACAGAGCCGAGCACAGAGCTGAGCACAGCACAATATACGGCACAGAGCACAGCACAATAAATGGCACAGAGCCGAGCACAGAGCCATGCACAGCACAATAAACGGCACAGAGCAGAGCACAATAAACGGCGCCAAGCACAGAACCAAGCACAACACAATAAACGGCACAGAGCAGAGCACAATATACGGCACGGAGCCGAGCACAGAGCCCAGCACCCGAGCACAGAGCCCAGCACAGAGCCCAGCACAGAGCCGAGCACAGAGCCAAGCACAGCACAATAGACGGCACAGAGCAGAGCACAATAAACGACACAGAGCCGAGCACAGAGCCGAGTACAGCACAATAAACGGCACAGAGCAGAGCACAATAAACGACGCAGAGCACCAAGCAGAGCAGAGCACAACCCATTAAAGGCACAGAGCAGAGCACAATAAACGGCGCTGAGCACAGAACCAAGCACAACACAATAAACGGCACAGAACAGAGCACAATAAACGGCACAGAGCAGAGCACAATATACGGCATGGAGCCGAGCACAGAGCCCAGCACAGAGCCGAGCGCAGAGCCAAGCGCAGAGCCGAGCACAGAGCCAAGCACAGAGCCAAGCACAGCACAATAGACGGCACAGAGCCGAGTACAGCACAATAAACGGCACAGAGCAGAGCACAATAAACGGCGCAGAGCACCAAGCAGAGCAGAGCACAACCCATTAAAGGCACAGAGCAGAGCACAATAAACGGCACAGAGTCAAGCACAATAAACGGCACAGAGCCTAGCACAGAGCCGAGCACAACACAATAAACGGCACAGAGCAGAGCACAATAAACGCCACAGAGCCGAGCACAATAAACGCCACAGAGCCTATCACAGAGCCAAGCACAATAAACGGCACACAGCCGAGCACAGCACAATATATGGCACAGAGCACAGCACAATAAACGGCACAGAGCCGAGCACAGAGCCGAGCACAGCACAATAAACGGCGCAGAGCACCGAGCAGAGCACAATAAACTCCACTGAGCAGAGCACAATATATGGCACAGAGCCAAGCACGGAGCCGAGCACAACACAATAAACGTCACAGAGCAGAGCACAATAAACGGCACAGAGCCAAGCACAGTAAACAGCACAGAGCCGAGCACAATAAACAGCACAGAGCCAAGCACAGTAAACAGCACAGAGCAGAGCACAATAAACGGCATAGAGCCAAGCACAGTAAACAGCACAGAGCAGAGCACAATAAACGGCACACGGCCAAGCACAGAGCCCAGCACAGCCCAATAAACGGCACAGAGCCAAGCACGGAGCCGAGCACAGAGCCGAGCACAACACAATAAACGGCACAGAGCAGAGCACAGACCAGAGCACAATAAACGGCACAGAGCCAAGCTCAGTAAACATCACAGAGCCGAGCACAATAAACAGCGCAGAGCCAAGCACAGAGCCGAGCACAGTAAACAGCACAGAGACATAAAAGGCACAGAGCAGAGCACAATAAACGGCAAAGAGCTGAACACAGCACAATAAACGGCACAGAGCCGAGCACAGCACCATAAACGGCAACGCGCAGAGCACAGAGCGGAGCACAATAAATGGCACTGAGCCAAGCACAGAGCCGAGCACAACTCAATAAACAACACAGAGCAGTGCACAGAGCCATAAACGGCACAGAGCACAGAGCAGAGCTCAATAAACAGCACAGAGCCAAGCACAGCACAATAAATGGCGCAGAGCACAGAGCAGAGCACAATAAATAGCACAGAGAAGAGCACAGAGCCGAGCACAGCACAATAAACGGCACAGAGCAGAGCACATAGCAGGGCACAAACAAAACGGTACAGAGCAGAGCACCAAGCAGAGCACAGAGCAGAGCACAAGAGCAACGATCAGAGCATGGAGCAGAACACAAGAGCACAGAGCCCGGTACAGAGCCGAGCAGAGCACCATAAACGGCACAGCGCAGAGCACAGAGCAGAGCACAATAAATGGCACAGAGCCGAGCACAGATCCAAGCACAGAGCCAAGCACAGCACAATAAATGACACAGAGCTGAGCACAGAGCCATAAACAGCACAGAGCAGAGCACAATAAAAGGCACAGAGCTGAGCACAGTGCAATAAACTGCTCAGAGCAGAGCACAGAGCAGAGCACAATAAACGCAACAGAGCCGAGCACAGCACAATAAACGGCACTGAGCAGAGCACAGAGAGCAGAGTACAATAAACGGCACAGAGCAGAGCACCAAGCAGAGCACAGAGCAGAGCACAAGAGCACCAATCAGAGCACAAGAGCACGGAGCAGAACACAAGAGCACAGAGCCAAGCACAGAGCCAAGCACAGAGCAGAGCACAATAAACGGCGCAGAGCACCGAGCAGAGCACAATAAACTCCACTGAGCAGAGCACAATATACGGCACAGAGCCAACACGGAGCCGAGCACAACACAATAAACGTCACAGAGCAGAGCACAATAAACGGCACAGAGCCAAGCACAGTAAACAGCACAGGAGCACCGAGCACAATAAACAGCACAGAGCCAAGCACAGTAAACAGCACAGAGCAGAGCACAATAAACGGCATAGAGCCAAGCACAGTAAACAGCACAGAGCCAGAGCACAATAAACGGCACACGAGCCAAGCACAGAGCCCAGCACAGCACAATAAACGGCACAGAGCCAAGCACGGAGCCGAGCACAGAGCCGAGCACAACACAATAAACGGCACAGAGCAGAGCACAGACCAGAGCACAATAAACGGCACAGAGCCAAGCTCAGTAAACATCACAGAGCCGAGCACAATAAACAGCGCAGAGCCAAGCACAGAGCCGAGCACAGTAAACAGCACAGAGACATAAAAGGCACAGAGCAGAGCACAATAAACGGCAAAGAGCTGAACACAGCACAATAAACGGCACAGAGCGAGCACAGCACCATAAAACGGCAACGCGCAGAGCACAGAGCGGAGCACAATAAATGGCACTGAGCAAGCACAGAGCCGAGCACAACTCAATAAACAACACAGAGCAGTGCACAGAGCCAAACGGCACAGAGCACAGAGCAGAGCAATAAACAGCACAGAGCCAAGCACACAGCACAATAAATGGCGCAGAGCACAGAGCAGAGCACAATAAATAGCACAGAGAAGAGCACAGAGCCGAGCACAGCACAATAAACGGCACAGAGCAGAGCACATAGCAGGCACAAACAAAACGGTACAGAGCAGAGCACCAAGCAGAGCACAGAGCAGAGCACACAAGAGCAACGATCAGAGCATGGAGCAGAACACAAGAGCACAGAGCCCGGTACAGAGCCGAGCAGAGCACCATAAACGGCACAGCGCAGAGCACAGAGCAGAGCACAATAAATGGCACAGAGCCGAGCACAGATCCAAGCACAGAGCCAAGCACAGCACAATAAATGACACAGAGCTGAGCACAGAGCCATAAACAGCACAGAGCAGAGCACAATAAAAGGCACAGAGCCGAGCACAGTGCAATAAACTGCTCAGAGCAGAGCACAGAGCAGAGCACAATAAACGCAACAGAGCCGAGCACAGCACAATAAACGGCACTGAGCAGAGCACAGAGCAGAGTACAATAAACGGCACAGAGCAGAGCACCAAGCAGAGCACAGAGCAGAGCACAAGAGCACCAATCAGAGCACAAGAGCACGGAGCAGAACACAAGAGCACAGAGCCAAGCACAGAGCCAAGCACAGAGCAGAGCACAATAAATGGCACAGAGCACAGAGCAGAGCACAATAAATGGCACAGAGCAGAGCACAATAGCCCTGGACAGAGCACAAGAACAGAGCAGAGCACCGAGCAGAGCACAATAAACGGCACAGAGCAGAGCACAATAAACGGCACAGAGCAGAGCACAATAAATGGCACAGAGCAGAGCACCATAAACAGCACAGAGCCGAGCACAGAGCCAAGCACAGTAAACAGCACAGAGCGGAGCACAATAAACGGCACAGAGCCGAGCACAGAACCGAGCACAGTAAATGGCACAGAGCCGAGCACATAGCCATAAACGGCACCGAGCAGAGCACAATAAATGGCACAGAGCAGAGCACAATAAACGGCACAGAGCAGAGCACAATAAACGGCACAGAGCAGAGCACAATAAACGGCACAGAGCAGAGCACAGAGCCAAGCACAGTAAACAGCACAGAGCCGAGCACAATAAACGGCACAGAGCCGAGCACATAGCCATAAACGGCACAGAGCAGATCACAATAAACGGCACAGAGCCAAGCACAGCACAATAAATGCACAGAGCAGAGCACAATAAACGGCACAGAGCAGAGCACCAAGCAGAGCACAAGAGCACAGAGCAGAGCACAATAAACGGCACAGAGCAGAGAACAATAAACGGCACAGAGCAGAGCACAAGAGTCCTGAACAGAGCACAAGAACAGAGCACCGAGCAGAGCACAGAGCAGAGCACAATAAAAGACACAGAGCAGAGCACAATAAACGGCACAGAGCAGAGCACAATAAATGGCACAGAGAAGAGCACAATAAATGGCACAGAGAAGAGCACAATAAACGGCACAGATCACAGAGCATAGCACAATAAACGGCACAGAGCAGAGCACAATAAATGGCACAGAGCAGAGCACAATAAATGGCACAGAGAAGAGCACAATAAACGGCACAGATCACAGAGCAGAGCACAATAAACGGCACAGAGCAGAGCACAATAGCACGGAGCAGAGCACAAGAGCACCGAGCAGAGCACAGAGCAGAGAACAATAAAAAAAAAAAAACCTCAGCCACACTAACACAACAAAAAAAAAAACTGAGGACCTACCAAAAACGGTGCCCCCTCCAAAGAGCCTCCAACAACACTTTAACAAGAGAGCATACAAACAACCAGTGCCCCCACACAAATCGTGCAACCAAGAAAAAAAAATTGTTTTAAAAAACCTCACAGCCACACTAACAGGACGAAAACAAAACAAAAACAAAAAAACAAGCACCAATAAAAAAAAAACATAGAATTTTTATTAAAAAAATCTGCCAAACAAACAGAACGAAAAAAGCAAAAAAAACCTAACAAAGCAACCACCAAGAAAAAATAAAAAAAAAGTTTTAAAAATACTCACAGCTAACTTATTAGCTATAAATATTTAACTTTTCTTGACGCTGCTGTGTTTTCCTTTCCACCAACATTCATACGCACCACACTTATCAATAGACTGCCCTCTGGGCAGGCTTTACACCTAGTATCTAATAATATTGAATTACACCCCAGCCGCACACTTTATTTTACATTCACACACACTGTATTGTACATTCACACACAGTGACATATCTAATAATACTGAGTTACACACCAGCCACTCACTGTATTGTACATTCACACACACTGTATTGTACATTCACACACACACTGCATTTTACATTCACACACATTGACACATCTAATAACACTGAATTACACCCCAGCCACACACTGTTGTACATTCACACATACTGTATTTTACATTCACACACAGTGTCATTTCTAATAGCACTGAGTTACACACCATGCAGACCATGCGCACAAACAACAATTGCATATTTCTATATGTGAGAGTCGTGTATACATGTAGGGCGCTATAACATTCTTTGCGCAAAAACGCTCGCGCAGTGCATTCATTTTTGCGCGCAGCGTTAAACGTTAACGTGAGTAAATTAATGCTGGTATTACGATCCGAGCGCATTTTTTCATCCGTCAAAAAAGATTGTGTGTAGAAAAGACGCGCATTACCGTTGCGCGCAGAAATCAGTGTGCGGACTGTTTTTTCACGCGATTCAACCAATCTGAATTAAGAACCACAATTGTCTCCCGTTCAGTTTTTGCGCCTGTCTAAATCAATCTGTGTATATATGCTACATCAATAATAAAAACACGCACAACTTCTCTATTTTATTGTTTGGGTATGTGTAGAATGTGTAACTATACGTTGCTGTATTTTTTTTTTCACGCTGGTGTATTTGGTTTCGGCCAGAACGTTCGGATTCGCCGTTACCACCAGCTTTTCAAAGACGTTAAAATTCTGCGCGCAAGTGTTGTCTGTTAAAATTTGCGCTAAGATTATAATAGCATCCGCGTACCAGCGCACAAACGCATTTGCGCTCACAATGTTACGTAAGGGATGCGCGCATGAACTTGCGTTCGCAAAGGGTTCGCGCAGGGTCACTCGCGTTAGATGTTAACGCGCATCTTTTGCAAGAACGTCGTAATACGACGTTCAGCGCGAAGGGTTTTTCCGCTCGCGTTAATGCGTTTTTGCGCACGTGCAAAATTGTGCGCGAAGAATGTAATAGGGCCGTAGATTGTTTGTATTTAAATAAATGTTAGGTTTTATTGCTGTTTGTTTCCCTCATTATCCAAAGGCTTAATCTTCTATCATGAAATAAGGTTTAACCCCTAACGTTTGCGAATCACCATTTATTGCTCGACTGGGATTTTGTTGTTGGGGAAGAGATTCTATCAGGAGTTTCTTATTGTGTGAATAAAGTGACTCGGGTTTATATCTATATAATAAAACCGTTTCAAAGTCCGTCGCCATCAAGTGCTGACTGCGCATGCGCGACGGACATTTGAAACTGTTTGAATGGTCACCTAGCAACCAACAAGGAGCTGCACGCGCCGGCCAACTGTAAAAAAAACGCTGGCACGAGCGTCGCCCATCCGGCACCACATACCTCACAGGACAGCAGCCAGTCACGCCGGGCACTTGCCAAACACGGAGGAAATAAGATCCGCCTCACAGGACCACCCACAGAAGCAGCTCACCACAGCCATTTGCTCCCATCAGAGACCCGCCTCAAGCGGGAGGAGCCACCAGAGACCATCACAACCGTAGCTGCCATCACAGCCCAGCTCACACAATGCCCCAATAAATAAGCCCTCAAACACCACAAGCAGCTGCAGCATCGCAAGAAATAAGGACAACTAAAAAAAAAAAAAAAATATCCCCTCATAAGCCCCCACCCCAACAAAAGCCCCCTAAAAAAAAAAAAAAAAGGAGTAAAGAAAAAAAAAAAAAGAAACTGTCCAGAACCAAACCTGCTTTCGGAGTGCTATGCCCACCGCCAAACCACGCCCCACAAAAAAACATTAGAGAAAAAAAAAACCTACCACTGCAGCATACAAAAAAAACCAGCCGCACCAACACAACATACCCCACACACAAAAAACTAATTAACTCACACTCTCAGACCATCTGCTCAGGGGATAGCAGAGGCTGCAATTAGTATAAAAAAAAACTAAAGCACAACACCCGCTAAAATAATACACCCATCGGAAACCCCCCCAACCCCACCCCTACAACCCTCACACCCCACCACAGCAAATACCTTGCAGCACCTTCTACTACAATATAAAAACAACAACAAAAAAACAGACAAAAGACAAACACCATATCAATACCCGCCACACCATCCTCATTAACTCCCACCATCGTACACACACACACCCCAGCACATCTTGCTAACCACAGGTCACACAATACCCCAATAAATAAGCCCTCCAACACCACCAAAAAACTGTTCAAAACAAAACCCACTGTAGGAGTGCAACCTCAACCACCAAACCCCACCCCACAATAAAAATAATAAAAAAAACAATCCATACTGCCACTACAGCATTCATAAAAAAAACAACGCAAAAACACACCACCCACCAAAAATAACAAAACACTCTGACACTCTGCTCAGGGGAAATCTGAGGCTGCAAATAATAAAATAAAAACCTTATCTTTAAAAAATAAAAATGTCCCTTAAAAGAAAAATTGCTTTAGAGACAAATAATGAAGCTAAAAGGAGCCGAAATGAGAAAGACAGAGAAAACAAAACATGACGGATCAGGAAATCGAACATTTTCACCGAGCAAAAACAAAACAAAAACAAAAAGAAAAGGGCTAATATGACAAAAAATGATATATATAGAGAACAACAAAGAAATGCATCACAAAACGGCCCGTGCACAACATCATCTATCTATACAACAAATGCCACACCAACTACAGAATGAAGAAAGGGAACGTATAAGGACACTTCATGCTATTCACCAACAACACCATCGTACAAATATTGCCAACCGAACAGAACTAAAAGCATCAATCCAGAAATATGATGATTCATTACAACAACAGAATTGTGGAGAGCTAAATGGAATTTGCGACAACTGCAAAGCTCTACATTTTAATACACAGCAGCCATCACACAAACTATTCACACAATGCTGCGGCAAAGGAAAAGTCTACATGGAGCCCATTAAAGTTGCTCCTTTGATAGAAAGTCTAATGACAGGCGCTCATAAGCATTCAAAAATTTCAAACAAAATATTCGATCCTTCAACAGTTCATTAGCATTTGCTTCGATGGAGGCAAACATTCCTCCTCCTCCTGGTTATGGACCTTACTGCTTTAGAATTAATGGCCAGATTTACCACCGAACTGCATCACTTCATCCACACAATGAGGAGAACCGAAGGTTTGCGCAACTTTATATCCTTGACCCTGATGAGGCGCAAAACAACGCCTCATGATTAATGAAAATTCAAAGTGCAACCCTGAGCTAATGACCGAGTTGAGTTCTTTTATGACTCGAGAAAATCCCTTTGCCGACGCATGTAAAATGTTACATGAAGTAGAACAAGAATGCATACAAGAGGCTATACAAAATGGCAGAACACCAGCAACTGTCAGTATGGCAATTGCACAAGATCGCAAGGATGATAGACGCAGATACAATGCACCACGCGGTAATGAGGTAGCTATTATATTTCAAAATGCCGATGGTGAACCTCCTCTTGAGCGAGATCTCATCATTCATTGCCGAAGTCCCAACAAAAATAAAACTGAAAGAATAAGCATTTTAGATCTGAATTTGGAGCCAATACTGTATCCACTTCTGTTTCCTTATGGTGATCATAAACTACACCCCTACACCCCTACTACCATAACAAATATACACACTCCCACCTCAACAAAGCCAAGGGAAAGGGTATCACAAATGCAATTTTATGCTTACATGCTATCCATCCGCCAAGAGTTTAACCCATTTCTGGCAAACTGACCCAGCAGTACTTTGTAGACGCATACGTGAAGACAGAAGGCAACGTCTAAACTATGTCAGGCAAAATCAGTCCAAATTGAGGGATGAAAAATACACAGGTCTTATGGACCATCTACAAAATGCAGCGCACGAACAGGGCTTAATTCCAGGAAAAGCAGTAATACTTCCATCTTCGTTTCAAGGCAGTCCCAGAAACATGCTGCAGAACTACCAAGATGCCATGGCCATTGTTAGAAAGTATGGGAAGCCTGACTTCTTCATAACCCTGACATGTAACCCTAAATGGCCTGAAATTGCAGAGAATAGAAAAGAAGGTCAAGCGGTGGAATTCAGACCAGATTTAGTCGCCAAAGTTTTCAACATTAAATTACAAGACCTACTTGATGACATCACAAAAAAACATGTCTTAGGAACACCTGTTGCCAAAGTTCATGTGATCGAGTTTCAGAAACGTGGATTACCACATGCGCATATTTTACTTATTTTAGCAGCAGAACATAAGCCTAAAGAAGCTCACACAATTGATATGTTTATTTCCGCTGAAATACCAGACATTCGACTACATCCACATTTACATGCAATTGTAATCAAGCACATGATACATGGCCCGTGTGGTATCATCAGAACATGATACATGGCCCGTGGTAATCAGAACATGATACATGGCCCGTGTGGTAATCAGAACATGATACATGGCCCGTGTGGTAATCAGAACATGATACATGGCCCGTCTGGTAATCAGAACATGATACATGGCCCATGTGGTAATCAGAACATGATACATGGCCCATGTGGTAATCAGAACATGATACATGGCCCGTGTGGTAATCAGAACATGATACATGGCCCGTGTGGTAATCAGAACATGACACATGGCCCGTGTGGTAATCAGAACATGATACATGGCCCGTCTGGTAATCAGAACATGATACATGGCCCGTCTGGTAATCAGAACATGATACATGGCCCGTGTGGTAATCAGAACATGATACATGGCCCGTGTGGTAATCAGAACATGATACATGGCCCGTGTGGTAATCAGAACATGATACATGGCCCGTCTGGTAATCAGAACATGATACATGGCCCGTCTGGTAATCAGAACATGATACATGGCCCGTGTGGTAATCAGAACATGATACATGGCCCGTGTGGTAATCAGAACATGATACATGGCCGTGTGGTAATCAGAACATGATACATGGCCCGTCTGGTAATCAGAACATGATACATGGCCCGTGTGGTAATCAGAACATGATACATGGCCCGTGTGGTAATCAGAACATGATACATGGCCCGTCTGGTAATCAGAACATGATACATGGCCCGTGTGGTAATCAGAACATGATACATGGCCCGTGTGGTAAACAGAACATAACATCTCCATGTATGCTTGATGGTGTTTGCTCTAAAAATTTCCAAAATCTTACCAGGAAGAAGCTTTGAATAACGTGGACGGCTTCCCATTGTACAAGAGAACAAATTCAGCTTGTTCATCACTTGAAATAAATGGGAAAATAATTGATAACTCTTGGGTTGTGCCTTACAACCCATACTTTACTTTAAAATACAACTGTCATATAAACATTGAAAGCTGCGCTTCAATAAAAAGCGTTAAGTACTTATTCAAGTACATCTATAAAGGACATGACTGCGCTAATATCGCAATTAAAGAACATGCAATGCTCCATCATGACGAGATCACCTCATTCATGGATTCTAGATATGTCACAGCTCCAGAAGCAGCATGGCGTCTTCTTGGTTTCAGGATGCACCATCAAACACATACCATCGTACGATTACAAATTCACCTTCCAGGGAAACAGTCAGTATACTTTACTGAAGACAACATCGAAAATGCAGTAGAAAGAACACAAGAGACACAACTTTGACTGCTTGGTTCAAGCTAAATAAAGAAGATGTGGCAGTGCATGACTATCTGTATACGGATATTCCACAGCATTTTGTTTTTGAAAAAAAAAACAACAACATGGAAAAAAAGATTGCAAGATCGCGCTAATAACACCATTGGTCGCATGTACTCTGTAAACATGAATTCAGATGTGGAGAGATTTTGCTTAAGATTACTTTTACTCCATGTTAAAGGAGCCACCTCATTTGAACATATCCGAACAGTTGGTGGTGTGCATTGTCCAACATTCAAAGAAGCTGCTCCAAGACTCGGTCTTTTTCAGGATGAAGAATTATGGGATTTGACTCTTCACGAAGCTTCAAGTGAGATGATGCCTCAACTGCTTCGAGAGCTTTTTGCCAACATTTGTGCCCTTGCATCTCCACCAAATGCTAAACAACTCTTTGAAAAATATAAACAACAACTCATTGAAGACTTATCGAGACACCCTGGCCACACACCAGACTGCCAAACATGTCTCAATAATGCACTATTAGACATTCAAGACATTTTAATTGTTAATGGAAAAAAATGCCAGGATTTCGGTTTAACAAATCCAACAAACTATTCAACAGCCAAAACAGACGACCCCTATGATGCTGTTTCTGAAAGTCACATAGGAGTACAAATGCAGGCGGCTTTAAATGATCTACAAAGAGAAACTTTTGAAGACATTGTTTCTGCCACCCAAAACGATACATTACCCCAAAGGTGTTACTTTCTCGATGGTCCTGGAGGTAGTGGCAAAACATACCTATACCAAACTTTATTGCATTCATTTAGAGGAAACAAAGAGATAGCATTAGCTGTTGCTTCTACTGGAATTGCTGCTAATTTACTAGAGGGTGGTCGCACATATCACTCACAATTTAAACTGCCTGTTCCTTTGTTGGACACTTCAACATCTTCCATGAGGCAAAGCTCTAATGATGCCACAATCCTTAGAAAAACAAAAATTATAATTTGGGATGAATCGACCATGGCTCCAAGTAATGCTCTCAGATGCGTTGACAAACTCTTGCAAGAGCTCATGAAAAACAACAAACCTTTTGGCGGTAAAACAATTATCCTCGGAGGCGATTTCTGACAAACTCTACCTGTTGTGGCACATGGCAGTCGATCCGCAATCGTTGAATCCAGCATTAAATTCAATACACTTTGGGATAAATTTAAGATCATAAAGCTGCAAACAAATGTAAGATCTGTGGATCCAGAGTTCAGCTCTTGGCTAATAAAACTTGGCGATGGAAAACTCACAAACCAATATGGCTTCCATCAAGATATATTTCAGATACCACCTAAAATGATCTGCAAACACTCCATTGTCAAGGAAATTTATGGTGACCATTTACACCCTGACGATATTTCAACATTTGAGAAAACTGCAATTTTATGCCCCAAGAATTGTGATGTGGACAACATCAATGAAGAAGTGCTTAGTTTCTTAGAAGGTGAGAGCTACACTTATTTAAGCACTGATTCTATTGATGATGAATCCCAGGAAGACAAGGATAATTACCCCATTGAGTTCTTAAATGAATTGGCTCCTTCATGGATGCCAGTTCATAAACTGAAACTAAAAATTGTCTGTATTACTATGCTCCTGTGTAACCTGAATACAAAGTGAGGCCTGTGTAATGGCACTAGACTGATTGTGAAAGCTAGGCGACAAAATATTATCATTGCTCAAGTATTAACACCTACTTCTGAAAGAAAAACTGTTTTTATTCCTAGAATAGATTTAGCCCCCAGTAACACTGACCTACCATTTGTTTTAAGAAGGAGACAGTTTCCAATTAAATTGGCTTTTGCAATGACTATTAACAAATCCCAAGGCCAAACCTTGGATAGAGTTGGCATCTATTTACCGGAACCCGTCTTCAGCCATGGACAACTATATGTTGCATTCTCTCACGTTAAAAGCTCTGCGGACGTTAAAATCAAAGTCATCAATGGACGCGTACAAGGCTACTTATTACCAGGGACTGATGCATGCTTCACTAAAAATGTTGTATTCAAAGAAATTTATTCAAAATAGTCAGTAAAAATATTTAACTTTTCTTGATGCTGCTGTGTTTTCCTTTCCACCAGCATTCATGCGCACCACACTTATCAATAGACTGCCCTCTGGGCAGGCTTTCCACCTAGTCTTCTAATAATGTCTTTTTATTTGTTTTACTTTCCCTTCATTCCGGCTCAGTGTTTAATCATCAATCAGGATTAGATCATTCACTAAAAACCCCATAATGACCATTTCTTGTCTGTATCAGCAGGACAGTGATTCCCCTGTTCCAGGTGTCATTATTAGGTCTCATGTTTCCCCCATTGTAAATCGCTACGGAATCTGTTGGTGCCATATAAAAGCTGTAACCGTAGCAGTTTTTAACTCATTACAGTTATTGCTCAGACATGTAGATTCTGTTCAGTCCCAGTGTATAAAAATGAAACGCGCTGTCCCACCTTGATAAAGGCTCTGAGGAGCCGAAACGTCGGTCCTATCATTTAACGCTTTTTCAATAAACTCAGAATTTTAAGAAGACTCAAAGTGCCCCCATCTTCTTTGCTGCTTATATTTATTTCATACATAGGCAGCACCTGGGCAAAATTATCATTTTTTGCATTTTTGGACAGGACTGTGTGCTGTCCCTCTCATATATATATATATATAAATAAATAAAAACAATCGATAAAAGGGGTTCACCCTGTTCCTTTTCTCAGTACCCGCTGCTCAGCAATGACCTCTATTTGAATGCCGTATTGAAGATGTGCCAGAACCCTGGGATTCCCATAATACTCTTTATTATTCTGTTTTAAAATATCGACGTTTCAGTTCCTACAAGGAAACTTTCCTCGGGACAGACAGTGTTTTTTTGTCAGGACTGAGTGCTGTTCTTCTCAAGATACTGTCTATCTATCTGTATCTATATCTATCTATCTATCTGTATCTATCTATCTGTATCTATCTATATCTATCTGTATCTATATCTATCTGTATCTGTATCTATCTGTATCTATATCTATATATCTATCTGTATCTATCTATTTATCTATCTATCTATCTGTATCTATATATCTATCTGTATCTATATCTATCTATATCTATCTGTATCTATCTATCTATCTGTATCTATCTGTATCTATCTATCTCTATCTATATCTATCTGTATCTATCTATCTATTTATCTATATAGCTATCTATCCATCTGTATCTATCTGTATCTATCTATCTATATCTATTTATCTGTATCTATCTGTATCTATCTGTATCTATCTATCTATCTGTCTGTATCTATCTGTATCTATCTGTATCTATCTATATCTATCTGTATCTATATCTATCTATATCTATCTGTATCTATCTGTATCTATCTATCTGTATCTATCTATCTATCTATCTATCTATCTATCTATCTATCTGTCTGTATCTATCTATCTATCTATCTATCTATCTGTCTGTATCTATCTGTATCTATCTATCTATCTGTCTGTATCTATCTGTATCTATCTATCTGTATCTATCTATCTATCTATCTATCTGTCTGTATCTATCTGTATCTATCTGTATCTATCTATATCTATCTGTATCTATATCTATCTATATCTATCTGTATCTATCTGTATCTATCTGTCTGTATCTATCTGTATCTATCTGTATCTATCTATATCTATCTGTATCTATATCTATCTATATCTATCTGTATCTATCTGTATCTATCTATATCTATCTGTATCTATCTGTATCTATCTATATATATGTATCTATCTGTATCTATCTGTATCTATCTATCTGTATCTATCTATCTGTATCTATCTATCTGTATCTATCTGTATCTATCTATATATATGTATCTATCTGTATCTATCTGTATCTATCTGTATCTATCTATCTGTATCTATCTATCTGTATCTATCTATCTGTATCTATCTATATATATATCTATATCTATCTGTATCTATTGTGATAAGGTGAAAGGAATTGTGTGCGATGGTGTGTACGTTCCCCCTGTGTTTGAGAGGGCAGTGGGCTGTTTAAACCCAGAAGGAAAATATGTGTTTTAAATTGTTCCGCTCTGCTGCAAGGTCTCCACACCTGCTAATTAAAAGCCCTTAAATGTTTCCTGGGTGTGAGGAACCAGAGAGAGAGAGAGATTCATTTTGAGAGACACAGACGAGTAACAGCAGAGCTGGTGAAGTGCTATGGTTGGCAAAGAGTTCTGTTATTTACGTGCGTTAGTAAGGGACATATGCTTTGTTAGTAAGACTCAGACGAGTTAGGCTTTGATTTCTGTTTTGTTTTGTTTGTATGCTGGAGTGCCACAATAAAACTCCACTATAAAGAGACTGTTTCTGTGACATACTTGCCCTAGAGGACCGCGTTATAGCGCCCCGTGTGACACTATCTGTCTGTGTCTATCTGTCTGTGTCTATCTGTCTGTGTCTGTCTGTCTATGTCTATCTGTCTGTGTCTATCTGTCTGTATCTATCTGTCTGTGTCTATCTGTCTGTATCTATCTGTCTGTGTCTATCTGTCTGTATCTATCTGTCTGTGTCTATCTGTCTGTATCTATCTATCTGTGTCTATCTGTCTATGTCTATCTGTCTGTGTCTATCTGTCTGTGTCTATCTGTCTGTATCTATCTATCTGTGTCTATCTGTCTGTGTCTATCTGTCTATGTCTATCTGTCTGTGTCTATCTGTCTGTGTCTATCTGTCTGTATCTATCTGTCTGTGTCTATCTGTCTATGTCTATCTGTCTGTGTCTATCTGTCTGTATCTATCTATCTGTGTCTATCTGTCTGTGTCTATCTGTCTATGTCTATCTGTCTGTGTCTATCTGTCTGTATCTATCTGTCTGTGTCTATCTGTCTGTGTCTATCTGTCTGTGTCTATCTGTCTGTGTCTGTCTGTCTATGTCTATCTGTCTGTGTCTATCTGTCTGTATCTATCTGTCTGTGTCTATCTGTCTGTAGCTATCTGTCTGTGTCTATCTGTCTGTATCTATCTATCTGTGTCTATCTGTCTGTGTCTATCTGTCTATGTCTATCTGTCTGTGTCTATCTGTCTATGTCTATCTGTCTGTGTCTATCTGTCTGTGTCTATCTGTCTGTGTCTATCTGTCTATGTCTATCTGTCTGTGTCTATCTGTCTGTATCTATCTGTCTGTGTCTATCTGTCTGTATCTATCTGTCTGTGTCTATCTGTCTGTGTCTATCTGTCTGTATCTATCTATCTGTGTCTATCTGTCTGTGTCTATCTGTCTGTGTCTATCTGTCTGTATCTATCTGTCTGTGTCTATCTGTCTGTGTCTATCTGTCTGTATCTATCTATCTGTGTCTATCTGTCTATGTCTATCTGTCTGTGTCTATCTGTCTGTGTCTATCTGTCTGTGTCTATCTGTCTGTGTCTATCTGTCTATGTCTATCTGTCTGTGTCTATCTGTCTGTATCTATCTGTCTGTGTCTATCTGTCTGTATCTATCTGTCTGTGTCTATCTGTCTGTGTCTATCTGTCTGTATCTATCTGTCTGTGTCTATCTGTCTATGTCTATCTGTCTGTATCTATCTGTCTGTATCTATCTGTCTGTGTCTATCTGTCTGTGTCTATCTGTCTGTATCTATCTGTCTGTGTCTATCTGTCTGTGTCTATCTGTCTGTGTCTATCTGTCTGTATCTATCTATCTGTGTCTATCTGTCTGTGTCTATCTGTCTGTGTCTATCTGTCTGTATCTATCTGTCTGTATCTATCTATCTGTGTCTATCTGTCTATGTCTATCTGTCTGTGTCTATCTGTCTGTGTCTATCTGTCTGTGTCTATCTGTCTGTGTCTATCTGTCTGTGTCTATCTGTCTGTATCTATCTGTCTGTATCTATCTATCTGTGTCTATCTTCTATGTCTATCTGTCTGTGTCTATCTGTCTGTGTCTATCTGTCTGTGTCTATCTATCTGTGTCTATCTGTCTGTGTCTATCTGTCTGTGTCTATCTGTCTGTATCTATCTATCTGTGTCTATCTGTCTGTGTCTATCTGTCTATGTCTATCTGTCTGTGTCTATCTGTCTGTATCTATCTGTCTGTGTCTATCTGTCTGTCTATCTGTCTGTGTCTATCTGTCTGTGTCTGTCTGTCTATGTCTATCTGTCTGTGTCTATCTGTCTGTATCTATCTGTCTGTGTCTATCTGTCTGTAGCTATCTGTCTGTGTCTATCTGTCTGTATCTATCTATCTGTCTATCTGTCTGTGTCTATCTGTCTATGTCTATTGTCTGTGTCTATCTGTCTGTGTCTATCTGTCTGTGTCTATCTGTCTGTGTCTATCTGTCTGTGTCTATCTATCTGTGTCTATCTGTCTGTGTCTATCTGTCTGTATCTATCTGTCTGTGTCTATCTGTCTGTGTCTATCTGTCTGTATCTATCTGTCTGTATCTATCTGTCTGTGTCTATCTGTCTGTATCTATCTATCTGTGTCTATCTGTCTGTATCTATCTATCTGTGTCTATCTGTCTGTGTCTATCTGTCTGTATCTATCTGTCTGTGTCTATCTGTCTGTGTCTATCTGTCTGTGTCTATCTGTCTGTGTCTATCTGTCTGTATCTATCTGTCTGTGTCTATCTGTCTGTGTCTGTCTGTCTGTGTCTATCTGTCTGTATCTATCTGTCTGTGTCTATCTGTCTGTGTCTATCTGTCTGTATCTATCTGTCTGTATCTATCTGTCTGTGTCTATCTGTCTGTGTCTATCTGTCTGTATCTATCTGTCTGTGTCTATCTGTCTGTGTCTATCTGTCTGTGTCTATCTGTCTGTGTCTATCTGTCTGTGTCTATCTATCTGTGTCTATCTGTCTGTGTCTATCTGTCTGTATCTATCTGTCTGTGTCTATCTGTCTGTGTCTATCTGTCTGTATCTATCTGTCTGTATCTATCTGTCTGTGTCTATCTGTCTGTATCTATCTATCTGTGTCTATCTTCTGTATCTATCTATCTGTGTCTATCTGTCTTGTCTATCTGTCTGTATCTATCTGTCTGTGTCTATCTGTCTGTGTCTATCTGTCTGTGTCTATCTGTCTGTGTCTATCTGTCTGTGTCTATCTGTCTGTGTCTATCTGTCTATGTCTATCTGTCTGTGTCTATCTGTCTGTATCTATCTGTCTGTGTCTATCTGTCTGTGTCTATCTGTCTGTGTCTATCTGTCTGTATCTATCTGTCTGTGTCTATCTGTCTGTGTCTATCTGTCTGTATCTATCTGTCTGTGTCTATCTGTCTGTATCTATCTGTCTGTGTCTATCTGTCTGTGTCTATCTGTCTGTGTCTATCTGTCTGTGTCTATCTGTCTGTGTCTATCTGTCTGTGTCTATCTGTCTGTGTCTATCTGTCTGTGTCTATCTGTCTGTGTCTATCTGTCTGTGTCTATCTGTCTGTGTGTGTCTAATACTTTGTCCAGCACTCTTAAATCCAAAACCCCTTGCCCATTGCAACCGTCTTAATTATGTGTAAGTAGACCATGTGAGACGCACTCAGGGACTTCCAATAACAATAAACTTTATTAAGGAACTGTTACAATTTACATAGATCCGATGTGTCGGCTCAGTCTGAGCCTTTTTCAAGGTAAATTTTACAATGATTCTAATGTAATTTATACAAAGGAAGTAGTTATCTCACCATCAACGTCGTACGCCAAGAACGGAACATTAACCGAACCCAGAAATGACGTGTCGGCACAACTTCAATGAAGTAATCAACAAAATGTATATATATTAATCAAAAACAAAAAACACTCCTTATATTACTAGAGCCGCCTTATCTACACTATGTAGCAATAAAAACAACATGAATGACGATTTGCTGTATGACGTAAAAATCAATTAAACATCGTATTCATTTGGAGAGTGAATTAATCCACAGATACAGTTTATGAGACGGATATGAATTCTTCCGTTTAATCGCATGTATCAATGTGTCAGGAAGTCAATACTGTATTAAAGAATATATAAGCATTGTTACTGTGCTCATTATGAATAATATAATGATGATAACAAATCATGATACTGTGAATGTATATATATATAATCTATGAGCGTGTGAATGTGTGTCAGTTAAGAGATACAGGCACAATTAATACTGACGATGTATTGATTGATCATCATTATATTATTCGTAATTAGCGCAATAACGTCAGATCTATGTACATTTTAACGTTTCCTTAATAAAGTTTATTTTTAATGCAAGTCCCTGAAGAGATAAAGAGAGCTAGAGAGAGAGAGAGAGATATATATACCTGGAGGTACTACAAGACCCCAAGGACAGACAGATCCTGAGCCGGTACAGACTGAGCGCCCACAGCCTGGAAATTGAATCAGGGCGGCATAGACAGACCTACAAGCCCAGGGAGAATAGACTGTGCCAGCATTGTGACCAGGAGGCCCTGGAAGATGAGGTCCACTTCCTCCTACAGTGCCCCAAGTACTCAGCACTGAGGGAAACTCACTTCCAGAGACTCCCCGCTCTCATCCCGGACTTCACCTCTATAGAAGAGACAAGGAAACTCCACATCATACTGGGAGAAGAGACGAGGAAACTCCACATCATACTGGGAGAAGAGACGAGGAAACTCCACATCATACTGGGAGAAGAGACGAGAAAACTCCACATCATACTGGGAGAAGAGACGAGGAAACTCCACATCATACTGGGAGAAGAGACGAGGAAACTCCACATCATACTGGGAGAAGAGACGAGGAAACTCCACATCATACTGGGAGAAGAGACGAGGAAACTCCACATCATACTGGGAGAAGAGACGAGGAAACTCCACATCATACTGGGAGAAGAGACGAGGAAACTCCACATCATACTGGGAGAAGAGACGAGGAAACTCCACATCATATTGGGAGAAGAGGAGCCGGCGGTGAAAATATCTGCCCAATTCGTCACAGACTGAGAGGAACACGAGAGATCCCGGACTTATAAATCCCCAACACGGACTCGCCCCCATCCCCCTTCACATTATCCCTTACCCCTGATAATGTCCATGGACTTGCCCATTCCCCCCATATATATGTCCCACTACCCCCCCTCCTCCCCATATGCTTTGGCAATGCTAAAATGTATTTGGTCCTGCCAATAAAGCTTATTTTGATTTGATTTGATTTGATAGATAGAGATAAAGAGATATAGAGAGAGAGACATAGGGAGATAAAGAGAGAGAGATATAGAGAGACACAGAGAGAGATAAAGAGATAGAGAGATATTATATATATTAAACTCAATCTTGCCGAAACTGAAATTCTCATCATTCCTCCCTTCAAGAAGAACCCGATCCCACCCATCTCTCTACGAGTAAATGGATGCTCATTAGCCCAACACCCCACACTCGCTGCCTTGGTGTCACTTTTGACTCTGACCTAACATTCTCTTCCCACATCCAGACAGTGACCAAATCCTGTTATTTTCAACTCAAAAACATTGCCCGAGTCCGCCCATTTCTGACACAAGATACCACAAAAGTGCTGGTTCATGCTCTTGTCATTTCACAACTTGACTACTACAACTCGCTCCTTATTGGCCCCAACTCCCATATTGCCCCTTTGCAATCTGTAATGAAAGCAGGGGCCAGGCTTATTTTTCTCACCAGACGCACCTCACATACCTCCCTCTCTCTGCCGGTCCCTCCATTGGCTTCCTGTACCTCCCTCTCTCTGCCGGTCCCTCCATTGGCTTCCTGTACGTTTCAGGATACAGTTTAAAATACTGACGCTCACATTCAAATCCCTCATTAACTCAACCCCCTCTGCCGGTCCCTCCATTGGCTTCCTGTACCTCCCCCCTCTGCCGGTCCCTCCATTGGCTTCCTGTACGTTTCAGGATACGGTTTAAAATACTGATGCTCACGTTCAAATCACTCAATAACTCAACCCCTCCCTATATGTCTTCGTTACTCTGCAAGCACGTCCCATCTAGGCAACTCCGTTCAGCAGGTGATCTCCACCTGTCATCGGTCTACACATGCACGGCCAACTCTCGCCTCCAAGAATTCTCAAGGGCAGCACCAGTCCTGTGGAATGACTTGCCTCGCCCTATCAAACCTTCCCCTGACCTTCAAGAAATCCCTCAAAACCCTTCGCTACAGATTATTGTACCACATCACTGATGCAACTCATCCCTCTGCTCACCTACTCACACTTGATTGAAGCCGCTCTTATGGCCCCACCATTCCCAAACCACTGGCACTAATGATCCTGCTATATGGTGCAATTCCTCTTGTCTTCCTCAACCCCCAATCCCTCTAGACTGTAAGCTCCTATGAGCAGGACCCTCTACACCTCTTGTTACCATCATATGTCTGTTTATATGTATTTCGTTCCCTTTGGTTATTGTAAAGCGCTGCGGAAACTGTTGGCGCCATATAAATGATGACAATAATAATAATATATATATAATTCTTCATAGGGGGTTTTTCATAAAGCATCGGAATTTCAGTGCTTTTCACTTTGGCAAATTAATTTCGAGGAAGCTATGGTCACCACAGTGAAACGAAAACAGAATCGCCAAAGCCTTGTAAAATGTTGGCGATCGTCGCTGAAGAGCAAAGAACAAACCTTGGCGAAACCCACCAAACTGAAAAAAATTCAAACGGAACTCTCCTATTCTACTCATAGATGTTTACCCAATAAAAATGTATTAAAATGTGTCTAAATAAAAAAAATGTCTTTTTGACATAATCAGGAAACAAAAATTTAGTCTAAAAAAAAATACAAAAAAGTCGTCTAAAAAATAAATAAATAAAAGGGGTTTTTGATGAAAAAATGAAAACAATAAACAGTGTTTTAAAAATAGAAACAGTAATATTGTTTTTCATTGGATCCTGTGAGATTCCTCGGTTTAAACCTGTGTTGAACTGAAAATCTGAGCATTTCACTGACACTTCGGTGCTTTTCTGTGAATGGATTAACCATTACTTTTCTATGGGACAATTTATCTGCCGCCGAAGGTCACAAAATTACGAGTAACTGCACCTCATTTCACTGTAATTCACTAGTATTTGGTGAATTGACAGCTTTGTGAATAAATGAATTGCCATGAAACTGCACAGTACGGGGAAAGTCACCATTCGGTGCAATTCGGCAGCAAGTTCGGCGCTTAGTGTATAACCCCCATAGTGTTACATTGTGTCTCACCTCATGCACAGGATCACAGGCTCCTCCGTGAAGGTATAAGTGACAGCGTAGGAATTCACACTTAGCACTGCTCCCAGGATTATGTCTCCGTCCTGGTAATATCTGTAGTCTTCGTACGCTCTGGTTAGCTTCAGGCTGCACGGGGAGGCCGACGTCTTGGTCCCGGGTGTGATATACAGGAGGATCAGACACAGCAGGACTTTATATGAGAAACATGAAACTCCTGATCTCACGGACATTCGCATTAACAGTAAACAGTAACCAAACACAATACAGAATATTAGATAGAGAGACATAGCCTGTAACGCGGGTCCGTGAGAGCTGCAGCGTCTGCGTATAAAGGGAATCCCCCTCTCTCTATATAGAGGCACTGAGCCGCGCATTAACCCAATGTACTGACATATGTGCCGGCTCACCATTGGACAACTCCACGACCCTGAAAACCAATAATTATCTTTAGAACTAAATACAGCAATTTAACCTGTTGTCTGATCTCAGCTGTGCGTATCCTCCAGTGAATTACTGCCAAGCATCCACCAGTTCAGCCTGGAAAACAACATCACATACTGTGTTTAGGCCAAAAGAAACAAAAAACCCAAGTCTGAAGCGCTTATTTTATAAACATATATTGGGGGGGGGGGGTTATATTTTATCCAGGTTTTTGATGAGAAAAATTCCCCCTATGTGAACCCCAGACCTTACCGTGTGTATTGTGATCCTTAACCCCTTTACTGCTGAGCCATTTCACATCTTAAAAAAAACACGTTTTTATTTTTTTTTATTTTATTTTTTTCTTTACTTTAAACATTGTCATGTTTGGTATCATTGGAAAGGCCATGCTCTGGCCTTTCTAATGATACCGAACATGACCCTGCTAGCTGCCAACAGTCAGGAGATATCGGGATTCAAATGAACCCCCTATCTTTCCTTAGGAGTCAATGAGGACGTTCCCCACACGTCCTCATCAGTGAAAGGGTTAAACAACAATATGAGGAGTGAAGCTTCTCCTTCACCTTAACCTTAAACCTAACACTACCCCACAACCTCTGCACCAAACCCACCCTAATTCCATTTTTGATTAGCCGTTCCCACATGGCAGGATCTCGTAACCAACAGTAAGCCCAGGGGTCAAGTACTAAAACAAGTGTGGGAACTCCCATACAGGGTTATTCAATGGAGCACCAAAAATCCACCGGAATTTCAGCGCTCTTTTATTCTCAGCACGTCAGGGAATCAAATTGGCAGGGAAAAGCCACGGAACACAACACAAAAACCACCTCACACCTCTAAATCAAATGGAAAAACCACCACAAAGCCGCCGAAACAACAATAGATCGATCCAATGAGCAGTTGAAAAGAGAGCCGAATGCACCCGACGATCCACCACAAAACTGCCAAACGCATCCCAAAAAAGCCAACGATCCATCAAACAGAGAGTCGTCCAGCCGCCGGAGAAAAAGCAGAAAAGTCGCCGAACGGGGTAAGAAAAAAAAGAAGCTCACAGTAACATTTAAAACGCATTTGCAGAAAAGATACTGGACAAAAATGCATAGAAAAGATATATAAGGTGCTATGAATAATAATAAAAAGGTCTGTTACAGGAAAAAGAAATATTAAAAGAAATCGTCAGAAACTATTTTGCCAAAAAAAATCCCCAAAATTGTCTGAAAAGTCCTAAAAATAAAAAAGACTTTCTGCTGCATATGAAAAGAATAAACGGTTGAATAAATATTGCATAAAAACTGAGAATATTTTTTACATTGAAACCTGTGGGATTCACCTGTTTAAAGCAGTTGATCAAACCACTGAAAATCAGGGCATCTCACTGACATTTCGGTGCTGTTCAGCCTTCTCTGAATAGATTAACCATTACTTGTCTATGGGGAAGAACACAGGCCTCCATCCTTCCACTAAGTAATTTTTCCCAGCAAGCAAGCATTCTCTCATCGCTCCCTCACCCATCAGACCTAGGCAGCAACTCACTCTGGCTTCTCCTGGACTTTGTTCCCACCCTACCCTCCCCTCACCCACCCACCCCACCACAGTTTTCATTTGATTTATACCCTCCTATCACACTCCTTACGCAGCTGCACTAAATTCCCACCTTAAATCCCTGCTTCCTCTACTCTCCCACACTTACTCTCGCCCACCCAAATACTCTCACCCCCACCTTTCTCTATAATGTATATACCACTACTGCTTCTCTTTTCTCTCTCCTCCCTTCTCTCCAAAGCTACCCTCACCCTCTATACACCTTTCCAATTGCCCCAGGATGGAAATCAAGTCCCTATACACCCCAGCCTACTTGGTTCTTCTAACCTGTCAGCTGAGTGCTGGTGGAGAGTACTAAAGTCCAGCCCTCCTACCCCCACACAAAGACTTAATACTGTGCAATTACAGTATCACCAAAAGAAAACTCTGTCCAAATTCCTATTTATTCTGCTACTTTCCCTGGCAAATGATGTGGAAACTAACCCTGGTCCTACAGCTGACACATCCTTTAGTCTCCCCACTTAAAAAAGGCCTCTCATTTGTGCACTGTAACATCCGAAGTTTACTCCCTAAATTGGATGAGCTTCAGGCTTGGTGTTGCTATTACAAACCCAAAATCATTGTGCTCACAGAGTCATGGTTAACCCCAAAAGTACCAGACTCTGCCATATCAATACAGGGGTATTCATGTTATAGAAAAGACAGAGCAAAGAGAGGAGGGGGAATTGTTATTTATGTTGAGGAGTCCATAAAGTTCACCCCTTTACAGAATTCTAACTCCCCTGTCACCTTTGATTTCCTCTCTGGTATAATTGAGATCCCATTCAGTAAAGCAATCATTGTTGCTGGGTTCTATCGTCCACCGAGCTCTCCAGTGCACTCCCTCTCTGACATATCTCAAATCCTTAAAAACCTACTTGCCCAAAACCAAAAAAGTGAACTGCTGGTCCTCGGCGATTTTAATACAGATTGGCGAAATCCTAAAAACAATAAACACTGCACACTGTTTAAAACTTTGCAGCTAACTCAATTAATCTCCCCCCCCACTCGCATTAATATGAAAAGCCCTAACCATACCTTGCTGGACTGGATTCTCTCCTCATCTCCTGATAGAATACAGGAGGCAGGCGTTCTTGCTAATAACTTTAGTGACCATTGTCTAGTGTACTGCGTGCGCAAAATAAAATCCATGAAATCCCCCCAAAGGTAATAACCACCAGGTCTTTCAAGAAATTTATTCTTGAATCCTTCCTAAGTGATCTCAAACAGCTCCCCTGGTACAGACTAAACCTAATCCCAAACCTAGACTGTGCAGTTGAATACTTTCAGTCTGAGCTCCTGCAAGTCTGGAATTCCCATGCCCTGCTGCGTAAAGTGTGAGTAAAAGGGACCCATCTCCCCTGGGTTACAGCTGATCTTACACTAATGTACCAGCTTAGAGATTCACTATGGTCAAATTTCAAGAGTACTGGTTCCATGAACGATCACTACGAATACCGAAAATGTCGGAATGAATGCACAAAACCAACAAAAATGGGCAAAGCCCATTACTTCAATGAAAATCTAAACAATAACATATCAAACCCTAAAAACTTTTGGAGAACCATAAGTAACATACAAGCACCCCCAGTCCACTCCCAGCCGGCTGCTGTCAAAGTAAACAACCAAACCCTGCAACACCCCCTAGATGTAGCAAATGCCTTTAATGATTAATTTTGTTGGATGCGCCACCACTTTGATTGCCAAGCTAGGAAATGACATGCAATTAGAAAGGCCGCATCCACGTCAGGCCCCTCCAACTGTGCAAAGTCCCTGTATCAGACAGGAATTCAGTTTTAGACCAGTGCCTGTCAGTGTCATTACTAAACTTCTCCGTAAGCAAGAAATGAAATACCAGTCTGGACCTGATCAAATACCAGCAATGCTGCTGAAAATCAGTGCACCAGCAATTGCAAATCCTGTCGCAACCCTAATAAATGAATCACTGGCGACTGGATACATACCCAAACTCTGGAAGACTGCAAGAGTGGTACCTATCCATAAAAGTGGTGACAGTACTTTGGTATCCAACTACTGTCCAATATCGTTGCTCTCTGTAGTGTCAAAAATCTTGGAAAAATGTGTCTACACACAATTACGTGATTACTATCAATATTGGAACTACTTAACCCCAGATCAATCAGGCTTTCGTCCAAATCACTCAACTAGAACCGCCCTTTTAAAAGTCTGCAATGATATCCAAGCTGGGATGGAACAAGGAAACCTAACTGGAGCCATCTTCCTTGATTTTGCCAAGACCTTTGACACAGTAGACCATGGCATCTTGTTAGAAAAACTTAAAAACTCTGGCATTGGTGATCGCACGCTAACCTGGTTTCAATCATATGTATCCAACCGATCACAATATGTGTCAATTTCTGGCAACTCCTCCCTCCCGCTCCCAGTCACTTGCGGTGTACCCCAAGGCTCAATACTAGGCCCCCTGCTATTCACGATATTCATAAATGATCTGCCCAAAGTCTGCAAAGCCTCAACTGTACATATGTACGCAGACGACACTGTAATCTATATCAGCAAACCAAATCTCCCACAGCTGCAGGCCGTGCTGCAAGAACAATTCACAGAGGTAGAAAAGTGGAGCAAACACAACAAACTTTTTTTAAATAATGACAAAACTGTAACGATGCTCTTTGGAACAAAACCTAAACTACACAAATTGCAAAATCCCCATCTATGTGTTGGGACAAAATCAAATGGCACGCTGACCACAGTCACTTCTCTCAAATATCTAGGTATGTGGATGGACCCTAATCTATCCTTTGGCCCCCACATCGAAAAACTCTCATCTAAACTTTACCCCAAACTAGGTGCCCTGTACAGAAACAAATCCTACCTGAGCCCCGTGGTAAGAAAGCAGATTGTACAACAAATGCTTATGCCAGCTACAGCTGTGTTCAAAATTATTCAACCCCAACTGAAATTGAGTGTTTTGGCCAGTTTGACATTGATTTTGATCATTCAGTCATCTTGCTTACAATTAAATCAAAGAGGCACGTGTAGGTCAGACAAATATAACATAACATTTATAATGAAATAACCACAAATGTCTTTTCTGTGCTCACATCATTATCAGTTTTATTCAAACCCCAAGTGACATTCAATCTTAGTACTTAGTACAACATCCTTTTACAGTTATAACAGCTTTTAAACGTGAAGCATAGCTTGACACAAGTGTCTTGCAGCGATCTACAGGTATCTTCGCCCATTCGTCATGGGCAAAAGCCTCCAGTTCAGTCACATTCTTAGGCTTGCGCACTGCAACTGCTTTCTTTAAGTCCCACCAGAGGTTCTCAATCGGATTTAAGTCAGGTGACTGCGATGGCCACTCCAAAATGTTCCAGCCTTTAATCTGCAACCATGCTCTAGTGGACTTGGAGGTATGCTTGGGATCATTGTCCTGTTGAAAGGTCCAACGTCTCCCAAGCCTCAGGTTTGTGACGGACTGCATCACATTGTCATCCAATATCTCCTGGTACTGAAGAGAATTCATGGTACCTTGCACACGCTGAAGCTTCCCTGTACCTGCAAAAGCAAAACAGCCCCAAAGCATGATTGACCCCCCGCCATGCTTCACAGTAGGCAAGGTGTTCTTTTCTTCGTAGGCCTTGTTCTTCCTCCTCCAAACATAGCGTTGATCCATGGGCCCAAACAGTTCTAATTTTGTTTCAGCAGTCCACAGAACACTATCCCAAAACTTCTGTGGTTTGTCCACATGACTTTTGGCATACTGCAGTCGACTCCTCTTATTCTTTGGAGACAGCAAGGGGGTGCGCCTGGGAGTTCTGACATGGAGGCCTTCATTACGCAGTGTGCGCCGTATTGTCTGAGCTGAAACTTCAGTACCCACATCTGACAAATCTTTTCTCAGTTCCTCAGCAGTCACACGGGGACTTTTCTCCACTCTACGCTTCAGGTAGCGCACAGCAGTCGAAGTCAGCATCTTCTTTCTGCCACGACCAGGTAGCGTTTCAACAGTGCCCTTTGCCTTGAATTTGCGAATGATGCCTCCTATGGTCTCTCTTGGTATGTTTAACATCTTTGCAATCTTCTTATAGCCATTGCCCTTCCTGTGAAGAGTAATCACCTCTTCTCTTGTCTTCCTGGACCATTCTCTTGACTTCACCATGTTTGTAACCACACCAGTAAATGTCTAGAAGGAGCTGAGTATCACAGTCATTTAAAAGCTGCCTAATTGGTGCTTATTATGCATTATTGCTGCTCCGTGACATCCACAGGTGTTTTCAATACCTGATTGAAAACACTTGAATGAACCTCTGTTCTTCAGAGTGGTAGTCTTTAAGGGGTTGAATAATTGTGTCAATGAAGAATTCACAAAACAAACATTTACTACTGTATTACAAAACCAATTGATGTCATTTTAGTTGCATATGGTTCTTTAAAAAGTCCTTGTAGGATTTCATTCTGAATACAATTACAAATGTACACTAAATTCCCTAAAACCCTTTACAGCATTGGGGGTTGAATAATTTTGAACACAACTGTATTGATTACGGAGATGTAGTGTATGCAGCGGCCCCGCAAACACACCTTCAGAAACTTACTACATTGTATAACTCCTTCTGCCGCTTTGCATTACAATGTAACTACATGACCCACCATTGTGACATGTTAAAAGAGCTAAACTGGCCATCGCTGGAGTCTAAACGCACCCTTCACCTCTCCAGCCTGGTGTCTAAGAGCATTTCTGGGAAGCTGCCACCCTACCTGAATAGACTGCTAACCCAAGCAGTTCCCTCATCCTATAACCTCCGATCCAGGACCAGCACCTTACTTACAATACCACAATACAAAAAGACAGTGGCTCGGTCCTCATTTTTCTACAGAGCACCACAATTATGGAATAACCTCCCAGACACCATCAAATCTTCCCCCAGTCTTAAGTCACTCAAGAGCTCCTTACTAACATACCTTAAACCAGAATGCACCTGTAAACATGTAACCTAGTGACTATATTTCCTACATATTTATTTTCTGTTAATCTGTATATTTGTGTTGTTTTTATAATATCTTACATTGTATTACTTTGTATTTCTGTAACTGTAACACTTCAATGTTCTTGAACCTAGGACATACTTGAAAATGAGAGAAATCTCAATGCATCCTTCCTGGTAAAATCCTTTATAAATAAATAAATAAATAAATAAATAAATAACTCCTTCACAATACAAACAGTTTCAAGATAAATGTCTTTGTTTCCAACTCATTAAGCCTTAGCTGACCCTTGTGCCCATTGTCCTTGAGAACTGGCTTTGCCAAATTGGTCCAAGATCTCTTGGCAGGAGGCCAGCATCCACAATTCTCCAACAGGCACAGGGGGGTATGTATAATGTCGACAAGGGTGTCAAGAAGTGTGAAGGCACAAAAGGTAGAGGGAGCTTCGATTGTTTTAATATTATTAGGAATTCAAAAATTTCACCAAAAGAAATCTAGAAAAACATCAAAAAAATCCTAAAAAATAAAGAAAGAGACTTTTTGCTGTAAATGAAAAGTGTAAATGGTTGAATAGATATTTAATAAAAACGGGATATATTTTTTACATTAAAACATATGGGATTTTGTATGGCTGGTATTTTTTATTATAGTACCGGCTGTATTTTATTTTGTACGGCTGGTATTTTTATTGTAGTACCTGCTGTATTTTATTTTGTATGACTGGTATTTTTATTATAGTACCAGCTCTATTTTGTTTTGGTACCGGTTGATATTTTATTACTGGCTGTTACTTTTATTGTAGTGCTGGCTGTATTTC
Source organism: Leptobrachium leishanense (assembly GCA_009667805.1). Classification (NCBI taxonomy): domain Eukaryota; kingdom Metazoa; phylum Chordata; class Amphibia; order Anura; family Megophryidae; genus Leptobrachium; species Leptobrachium leishanense. Next base: position 554,436,291 of record CM019063.1, read on the forward strand.
ATTTTGGTACTGGCTGTATTTTATTACAGGCTGCTATTTTCATTGTAGTACCGGCTGTATTTCATTTTGTATGGCTGCTATTTTTATTGTAGTACCGGCTGTATTTTATTTTAGTACGACTGTATTTTATTTTTAGTATTTTCAATGTAGTACAGACTGGTATTTTCATTGTTTTAATTATTATTTTTATTAGAAATTTTCCAGATAATGTACAAACATATTACATATACAATAATAGAATATGCAAATGATAAACATTAGGATAAAGTTTCCTCCAATACTATCAATTTCTTCAGCTTCAATTACATAAAAAATAACATTGTAGCAGGAGCTATAGCGCTCACACTGTAGTAGCGTAGTTGGGATCGTAATGGACAGACTTATCAGATACCAGGTTACAGAGCAGAATGTGTTAATAGACCTGATCTCTAGTGATGGGCCGAACACCCCGTGTTCGGTTCGCATTCGAACACGAACATTTGAAAAAGTTTGAATTCGAACGCGAACACGATTCGAACTCAATGCAAGTCAATGGGACTCAAACGTTCGAATTTTAGAGTGCTCTCAAAGAGGGCATATATGCAAGATATTTGCCATACAAGGTGTATGGGGGTCCGGGTGGTGCCCTGGGGGACAGGAAACAAGGAAAAAAAGTAAACAAAACACATTTTAAAAGGAACAGCGATTTTTCGTGACATAAAGGTTAAGAATAAAAATGAAAAATTCCTTCAAATATCGTGCCTAGGAGGTCCCCATAACCTGCCCGTGAAGTGGCGGATTTGTAGGATGTATAGAAACATTTAAAAAGAAAAAAAAGACATTTTAAATGACGGTAAATGGTTTTCCTTTAATCTATTCATAAACAACTGCTTGGGGCGGCAGTCTGTATGAAAAGAGACGTTTTAGGACACGAAGAACAAGTTTAGTGATTTGTTTTGGTTAAATTATGGTGAAACTTATGCAGGATTTGGATGAAAGTAACAACAGGTGCATTAACATTGGACCTTTGGCATCTAGTGCCTTCACACTGTAACCCCTCTGAGGTATTGGGGAGGAGTGCATTGGTGGAGGTTTTGGGAATGCAGATGAGATCCCTGATCTATTCAGTTACATCAGCATCAGGGGAGTGAAAGCTGCTGATCCAGGACTGATTCATTTTTATAAATGTCAGCCGGTCTTCAGAGTCGGTGGACAGACGCACTCTTTTGTCTGTGACAAAACTTCCAGCGGCACTGAACGTCCTTTCAGAAAGCACACTAGATGAAGGGCAACCTAGTAGCTGCATAGCATATTGGCTAAGTTCTGGCCAGTGATCCAATCTCAACACCCAGTAAGCCAGTGGATCATCTGCTGGAAAGGTATCCAGGTCTGCCCTTGCCCCAAGGTAGTCCTGCACCATACGGTGAAGACGCTGGCAATGGGTGTCTACATTTGACGTCCCAGGGCGTTGTGGACTACAAATATTTAAAAAAGCATCAGTCAAGCGGCCCCGGTCTTCACCTCTATTCCTCTGATCATCCGCAGCTTCAGAAGCACCTGTGTCATCACTAGGGATGTGCTGTTCAGTTCGGACGGTTCGGAGTTCGACCAGAACTTAGCCTGTTCGATTAGATTGCGAACACCAAACATTTCCAGGTGTTCGCATGTTCGACCACAATGGACCACAACGCATTTTCCCACTGGCCCGAAGCTCGTAATTGGCTACAGCCTTGCACTTGACCACAGGTCTGGTGCAAGACTGGTTCAACACTATGCCAATCACGGCTCAGAGTCCTGATTAAGCAAATTTTGCCCAATCCTGGGCTCACAGAGCTAAATCCCGCAACACACTATATAACGTTTCCACGCACCGATTCTGCACGCATTTCAGAGGAGATTTCAGAGGAGATAGTTGTGTGTTGTTACTGCAGGTCTGCCATGCTACTGGGGGGTCCCATTTCTACCAAATATCAGGGAATTTAGGTGATGTGTGTCTTGTCACTGTGCCAGCAAGTTTTTTGGGGGGGTTTACAACTTTCTTTAAAACATTTGTGAATTGAGGTGATCTGTGTCTTGTCACACAACCAGTACCACTCTGTATTTTGGGGCTCGCTAATTTCTTTAAAACATTTGGGAATTGTTATAATCCGTGTGTTCTCACTGGCTGCCACCTATCAAGGGGTCTCACTGATTTATAGGAGGTTTCACTGCCACCCATCAAGGGGTCTCACTGATTTATAGGAGGTGTATGAGACTTGTAATCTGTGTCTTGTCACTGGCTGCCAGCTATCAGGGTGTCTCACTTAGTTATACCAGAATTCTTTAAATCTTTATACCAGAGTTGAATCAGAGTTCTGTATATATTAATCTATATATCACTCACCATGTCAGAGAGAACAAAAAGGACAGGCAGACGCTCCCAGACACAGATAAGAGGGCAAGCAGTCCCTGTGCAGGAGGCTGTGCCTCTGGTCATGGTGGACATGGTGCATCCTCTGCAGGGGCACGCTTGTCCTTTCTAACTGGTGCTGGCCGTCTTAAGCAGCAGCAACATACAGAGGACTTGGTGGATTGGCTAACCAGGCCATCCTCATCCTCCGAGTCCTCTGCCAGCCAGGCTTCTAGCGCTTTACAGTCCACCTCAGCTGCCAAAGCATCTAATGCAGCCTCCATGTCCACAGCTACTACTGCCGTAGCCTCGCTATCACACACGGAGGAGTCAGCTGAATTGTTTGACTACAATAAGAGTGACATGCTGCTTGAGGATGCGCAGCAAGTACAGTGTTCTGATTCAGTTTGGCTTGTGCACCGATTTTTTTTTCGGTTCGATTCGGTTCGATTTGTTCGGATGTTTAAAATTTTCGATTTGGCTCGTTTTGATCGATTTCTGTTTCGATTCGGTTCGGTTTGGCTCGTTTTTCGTGTACATTTTTTTTCGGAATATCGACCATTTTTCGTATTTTCGTGTCACTGTGCTCGTTTTTTGTATCGACTCTTCGAGATTTTGGAAATTTTCGTTTTTTTCGGAACGTCTGTTCTCCTCGTTTCAAAGTGTCTAACTCTATTCGTTTTGACGTAAACTACTTTGGTTTACTTTTTTATACTTTATATATTTTTTTATAATAAATTTTTGGTTTGTTTTTCGGATCCGATAATTCATTCTGTCGATACGATAATTCTGGCGATTCTATCGTGTTTTTTTTTTATTAAATAAAGATCCTTTTTTTCTTATGAATATACATTTCACAACTTTACTTAATCACATTAAAAAAATGGTATGAAAGCCAAGGAACAAAAAAAAGGAACAAAACGATTAAAAAAAAAGCTAAACTGACCGGAATGGTCTGACTTTAAAAATAAAAACCAGAACAAAAAGGTTTTAAAACGGAAAAATAGTTGATCAAAATGATCTGAAATGAAAAAAATAAAAAAAATAAAATGATTTAAAACAGACAAAAAAAAAATTAACCCTTTTGCTGCTGAGGCATTTCACGGCTTCCCTTCACGCCTGTGTGCGCGGTCTGCTGCTGAGCTAATTTTTAACAGTTTCGCTCCTCTTGTTTAAACGTGTTTTTTTGGAACCTTATTTTAAAATATGACCCAGACATGTTATATATCGTTCTTTCCGGCAGACTCGGCAGATGATTTATAATATATCATTATCATATGTATGCGTCATGTCCTGTCTGTATATTATAACAAAAAATTGAATAAAATTAGAATTTTCAATGTTTGTTTTACAAGGTGTAAAATGTTTTTTCACATTTTAATATGCGAGTGTTTGCGGTTATATTTTATGAGTTGCGTTTGTTAAAAAAAACTGAGATGGGGACTTGTTAGATTTTTTTGGGTGAAAATTACACTATTTTTAACAAACGCACCCCATACAAAAATCCTTAGTGCAGCATCATTGTTCACATTATAATTGAAATGGGAACAATATTGCTGCATTAACAAAACAAAAGAAAAAAACCTGTTTATTTTTTTTTATATTTTAACTTTTTATAATTTTTAACATTGTCATGTTTGGTATTGTTGGAAAGGCCATGCTCTGGTCGATCCAAAGATACCAAACATTAACCAACCGATAGCTGCCGCGGATCGGGAGATAGGGGGTTCCAATGAACCCCCTATCTCCACCATTGGTCGCAGTTAGGGGTTAACTCCAGAACTGACGTCATTGTGACGAGGTCTTGGGACTGTCGGCAGCTGCCGTTCCCCCACGCTGTTGCCTTCCTGCAAAGACATGACCATGTTGGCGGACAGCGTCTTAGCGTGCAGCGGTGGGAGAGAGAGCGCTCATAGCTGGGAGGAGGTGTTGCGTGAAGCTGCAAACAGGGACAAATAAACTAGACCTGAGCCGCACTGAGGATCTTTGGGTTGTGTTGGAGAAGACTTCATGCAGTGCTGCCATCAATATTTTTTGATAAATTCTTGGTTATACAATGAATGTGACTGTGGACAAAAATCCATGTTGTTATGACATCGCCTAAGCTTAACAAAACCATGCCACGTCGGTAATCAAATCTCAAGGCAGTACAACAAGGTTGTGTTAGTGTGTCACATTTTTTGGCCAGGCAGGAAGTGTAGAATGTGCACAGTCACATTCATGGCCACAAATATGTTGACAAATTTATGACACAGGGTCCATAGAAATGTCAATAAATTTATGTAAATATTATTTTAACAGTGTGGAAACCAAGCAATACATATTAACTTATTAAGTAAGGAAAAGCAACGCACACAAACAGGAAAGTATAGAAAAAATATAAAATTTATTTACAACATGGGGAACATGCCAAGGATGGCAAACTGCCCAACAGGGGAACAAACAAACATAGGGGAGGAGGCTGGTATCACTGCCGCTCCAGGATGTCAGCGGCATTGCTAATATGCTCCCGCAACTCCTGGAGCAATTCCTGGATGGAATCTATGGTGGTGACAGCCAGGCGTAGCTCTCCGATCGCCATCCTATTTATCATCCTAATGCTGGACGTGTCCGGTCTGGCTTCTCCTTCTATATATCCAATAAATGAAAGAAGGAAAATACAGTAAGTAAAGCAGGCTTCTATTTTTGACTGGAAGTCTTGAAAAAATATAACAGTAGTATATACCAGTGCTGGCGGCCTCCTGAGGCTCTGACTCCTCCTCCGACTCCTCCGACTCCACCACCACCGTCAGAATCTCTTCCGGTGCTATATCTAAGAAATTAAAGAAATAAAAAGTACAGTAAACAACAAAACTGATTTATTTTTGAACAAAAGTCGGTGCAAAATACAACAGTAAAAAAAAAAAACTGGACTCGCGGCCTCCTGCTGCGGCTCCGGCTCCCTCTCTCCATCACCCTGCTCCTCCTCTTCCTCCTCCTGCTCCTCCTCTTCCTCCTCCTCTTGTGCTATACATAAAAAATTAAATTAAAATACAGTAAACAGAAAATGTTTCTGTTTTTGACCAAAAGTCGTTGCAAAATAAAACAGTATATACCAGCGCTGGTGGTCGCCCGTGGCTCCTCCTCCTCCTCCACTTGGGCACTGGTGCCCGCCGGGGCAGATGCTGCCTTCTTCCTGTCTTCTGCCAAATCCAAAAAATAACACGTAAATAATGCAGACTGGAAAAAATGGTATATCTATACAATATATTGCCGAAAGTATTGTGACACCCCTCCACTACCCACTAGCACTACCAGCTTGACCCACCACTACTCCCATCTCATAGTTGTAAAGTCACAAAATATTTATTATTTCCCCTGCACATAGACATATATTACCGTTCAATTATATTTTTTTTTCAGAAGTAAACATTACGTTTATTCAATAAAAACTATTATTTGTGTTGTGTGCATACAAAGCGCATTGTGTGACTGCTTTTATTTATTTTATAGATGCCTCAGCCTCAGTTTCACTTTCAGTTTCTGCTAATAAAACTGTGGATTTTGCAGAAACAACAGAAATCGGCCATTTTGTTTTGAAATTTGTATCTAAAGCGTTCAATGACACTGCTGCAGCAAACTGAATCGCTGCGCTGCAACAATTCAGCAGCTGCTGAGGATGTATTGAACGCGGCTCTGTTTGGATGCACTTTCAGAAGAACCACATGTCCCATCCTACCACTTAGCAGAGATGCAGAGATTTTTGTTGATGCGCAGGTGGGAGCCAATATTGGCCAAGCTGCGGGTCTTCTCGTATGCATCACTCAGTCACAACAACCCCCCCCCAGCACACTACAGTACACATAGTGCCAAAAGAAATCCAGCATTGTAACTTCATCTACATACATCAAATGTCACAATTTTCACGAATACGTAAAATCACAAAAAAGAAGAGCTATGGCAAAAATGCATGTATTACGTGTCATGAAAACGCAAAGCTATACACAATCACATTGCATGAAAAAAAGACTAGATAAATCAACGTATTTCTGTGCACATTAGCACATGCAAGCACATTATTATTATTATACAGGATTTATATAGCGCCAACAGTTTGCGCAGCGCTTTACAATATAACATGACACTTACGTTTGGCTATGACACGCCGGATGTGCCTCAGCTGCTCCTCCTCGCGCGTCTTGAGGTCGGACCAGCGTTTTCGGAGCTGGTCCTTTGTTCGGTCTTTGCCAAACAATTCCACAATGGTGGTGCGAACCTTATCGAGGATACGGTCCTTGCGGACGTTGTTCTTCCTGCCGTAAGGGCCCTTACGGCAGTCGTAATCTTTGCGACCAAAGATGCAGACCAGCTCCAACATCTCCTCAAATGCCATGTTGCTGGCCCGCTTCTTCCTGGGTGGTGTCTCATGGGTGGAAGAAGATGAGGAGGTGTCAGAATGGCACTCGTCTCTTTCAGCCATGATAGGATAAATAATAAAATCAATATTTTTTGGCCTGTCAAAAAAGTTGTCAAAAAATTGGCTCAATAAAGTTACAACATCCGCGCGCGCGCATGCGTGACCCGCGGACGAATCGGATCCGACCCGATTATGAAGGAATTATCGTATCGACAGAATTATCGGATCATTGGAAACAAAAACAAGTGATACGCATTTACAAATACAAAATTTACAGAATCAGCGATATAACGGATAATAGTTAAATATACTATGTCCAGAATTACCGAAATGGAACCAAAATCACGAATGGAACCGAAATCATGAATAGAGCGAAAATAAATTTCGATTTGACACATTTCAAGTCCATTCGAAAATTCTGAAAATATTTCGTTTCGGCTCGGGAAACTTTTTGGATCTGTCGGTTTTCGGGTCCGATCCGATTCGGAAAATCGTCCGAAACCGAAAACACGAATCGGGAAATTTCGTGAAAATTCCAAAATTCCGAAACCCGAAACGCACATCCCTAGATTCAATCTCTGAGGTTGAGGAAGGGTGTATAATCAACCTAGAGGAAGGGGGTGCTAGTGATGACACACAAATAACTGGCACTCATGTTGCCCCAGCAGCTGCAGCATACTGCCAAGTTGGCTCCAGTGATGAGGAGATAGAGGGTGATGATGACAATGATGATGAGGTCACTGACTCCACCTGGGTGCCTGATTTAACAGAGGAATTAAGTGAGGAAGAGGGGGAGGAGGAGGCTCAGCAAACACGAGGAACAACATCCTCTGTGACCAACCGTAGCACTAGCCAGTCCAAGGCATCACATGTCAGAGCTGCTCAGGTGCAGAGCGCTGTTGTCTCAAAGAACACATGCAGGAACTCTGCTGTCTGGGAGTTCTTTAAGAAATGTGCAGCAAACCCCACCATTGCTAATTGTAATCTATGTCAGATGAGGCTCAAGCATGGGAAAGACACCAGACACTTAGGTACCACGTGCTTGAGGCGACATATGACCACCTGCCACATATCCCGTTGGTGCAAAACTTTGCGTAGGTCCTCCTCCTCATCTGTCTCTACCCCCACTGTATGTCCCGCCATGTCATTGTCTACAACCTCCACTGAGAGGGATGATGCTACAGTAATGTATGTACCAGCTCCTTCCTCACAATGTGACAGCATCCCATTAGCTGAAGATTTACGCAATCAGATTACGTTACCCCAGCTGCTGCAGCATAAGAAAATATTTAGTCCCAACCATCCCCAAGCACAGAGCCTAAATGCCAGCATAGCAAAATTACTCGCATTGCTGCTGCTGCTTTTCCAGCTGGTGGGCTCCCTTCCGTGAATTTGCTGAATGTGCTGTACCACAGTGGCAGGTTCCAAAATGCCATTACTTTTCACGCAAGGCCTTTCCAGCACTATACAGGCACGTGGAAGACAATGTTATCCAGTCATTGGGAAAGGCAGTCAGCAGCAAGGTGCATATGTCTTTAGACACGTGGTCCAGCAAGCATGGACAGGGTCGTTACATTCCCTTCACGGCACACTGGGTAACTCTGATTGCAGCTGGGAGAAATCCAAGACAGGGCTCTGTGCTGGAGCTTGTTCATCCACCACGCCTCCAGAAAGCTGCTTGTATGAGTTCTCCCTCTCCCGAAGTGGCAGTTAAACCGACGCCTAACAGGGTCTACGCAATGGCTCAAGCAAAAATATGCCATATTGTGCTTGAGCTGGTTTGTTTAGGGGACAGGAGCCACACCGGGCCAGAAATTCTGTCAGCTGTGCAGGGGCAGGTGCAGAGATGGTTAACACAACGCCAGCTTCAACTGGGAATAATCGTCTGCGATAATGGCAGCAACCTTCTCTCCGCCCTACGCAAGGGAAAATTGACGCATGTACCATGCCTAGCACACGCCCTAAATCTAGTGGTACAGCGTTTCCTAACAAAGTACCCAGGGCTGCCAGAGCTTCTCATTCAGAAAAAGTCTGCAGCCACTTCAGACGGTCATTCCCAGCAAGCGTTTGCCTGGCAGAAATTCAAAGAGAAGTCCACCTTCCCACAAACCGTCTGATCTGTGACATGCCCACCAGGTGGATCTCGACATTGGCAATGCTGCAGCGTCTGCACAAGCAGCAGAGGACCATCAACGAGTACCTGTGTGAGTATGGCACAAGGACAGGTTCAAGTCAACTTGTTTCCCCCCCCACACTGGCTGATGATCAAGGATGCATGCATTGTATGGTCACCATTTGAGGAGGCAATGAGGATGGTGAGCAGGGACAGTGCATGCATCAGTGACACAATTCCTTTAGTGTTCCTGCTGGAGCACACTCTGCAGGGATTTATAGATGTGGCACTAGAGGCAGAGCAGCGGGAGGAAGCCTTCCCTAACTCTCAAGGCCCCAGTCTTTAAGTAGACAGCATTCCTGCGGGTCCTCAGATTAGACAGGAGGAGGATGAGGAGGATGAGGAGGAATATTTAAGTAGTGGGGGCATTGAAGGTGGGGATTCCTCAAGGGAGGGTTTTGTGTCTCTAGAAACCCAAGGACTAGTACCTGGCTGTGAGGAGGAAGTGCACGATGGGAACATCCTCATTGACCAGGAAGACTCGAAAGCTAATGCCACCTCCAACCTATGCTGCATGGGCTCCCTTATCCTGCAAAGCCTGGTAAAAGACCCCAGGATTCGTGCTATCAAGGAGTGAGATCATTACTGGTTGGCAACCCTTCTTGATCCGCGATACAAGGGTAAAGTTGCAGAGCTCATACTGCCCACACAGAGGGAGCACAGGATGAAAAACCTGAGGACACTCTAAAGCGACACTTGTGTAAAACCTTTCCAGGCACTTATAGGTTACCAAGTGATGACACAGGTGCTTCTGAGACTGCGGATGATCAGAGGTATGACGGAATGGAGATGTTGTTCCGCCTGCGGGTGTGCTCAATCTGCGTGACCCCGTCGCTTACCGCTGGCCCGACTACCGAGTGACACGCACCCGGCGTCTCGTGCGGCCTGGCGTGACCCTAGGAAAGGGTTAGCGGGCGGTGGAGGGGACCCCTGCCTAGAACCAGTCCGACCACTGAGCCATACAGCACTCAGCGTCCCGAGCAACTGGTTCACTGACCTTGCGGGTGTGGGACGTCTGTGGAAATCGGCTCTGGTAGCCGCGGAGGAAAGATTCGGATCTTATGGGGAAACGTTTCGGATCTTATGGGGAAACGTTTCCGATCCGGGGGCGGGTGTCTCTTCGGATCTTGGGCGGCGGACTTTTCGGATCGGGAAGGGATGGAGGGTCGGGTCGGGTCTGGAGGGGGCTTCGGATCGGAGTGGGAGGTAGTTTCGGAACTGGCGGGACCAATGGAGAGTTCGGGTCTTACCGCAATACCGAGGCGCGGTACACGGCCGCTCCCTTCGGTTCGGATCTCTCGTTCTGGGAACCGAATCCTCTCCCGCTGCGCCTCTGCCCTGATCCTCGATGCAGGCACAGAGCGCTCGGTTCGGATCTGGAACGCCGCACTCTGAGACCACGAGGGATTCTCAGATACGAAAATGCGGCGGAGACAAAGTCACATCAGTCGAAGCTGGATGCACTGCAAAATCTGCCTTTATTATGCACGGTTCAAGCATTTAACAACTTCACATAAATTAGAATACAATGGGACTCCTTGCCCGCCCTCCCAGGACCCATTGGCCCTTGGCCTTCAGGGAGTCGCCAATTCGGACCGGATGGTCCGAATCGGCCATTTTACGATTCGAACCGGATGGTCCGAATCGGCCATTTTCCGAATCGAGAATTCTGACTGCGCCACAAGGATCGGAAAATGGCGGCGAGCAAGGCAAACAAAGGGAAAATACATTACACAATAAACCAACGGGGAACACTTATTACACCACACAATAATCACATCTAAATAAAATACTGGTAAAACGGGGTGCGTGCCACCACACCCAAGTGTCCATGTCCCACTGTCACTGCACCGCCCCTGGCTGAGGGTGCTGGGCCATCCCGTGACACTCCTCCCCCTCCCCAAGGTCCGACGCACTCGGTTGGACCCCACGGGTCGTACCGAGGTAGTCGGGGCTCCCCAATCCCCTGGTTCCCGGGCCGACTGTCGCGATAACCCATCTGCGTTACCGTTCTGCGACCCGGGCCGATATTGGATTGAAGTTGAAGGGTTGGAGAGCCAGGCTCCACCGCAACAGGCGGCCGTTCTCCCCCGCCACTCGGTTGAGCCATACCAAGGGGTTATGGTCGGTCATCACGGTGAAGGACCGACCGTAGACGTAGGGTTGGAGCTTCCGTAGGGCCCAGACCAGGGCCAGGCACTCCTTCTCCACTGCAGCATACCCCACCTCTCGTGGCAACAGCTTCCGGCTAATGAACGCCACCGGATGATCCCCCCGTCGTCCCCCACTTGACTCAGGACAGCTCCCAGTCCGAACATGGACGCGTCTGTGTGGACAATAAAACGTTTATTATAGTTGGGAGCTGCCAGCAGGGGAGCTTGGGTCAAGGCGGCCTTCAATTGTCGAAAGGCCTGTTCGCACTCCGGGGACCACAGGACTTGGCGGGGCAGGGATTTCTTGGTCAGATCAGTCAGGGGTTTGGCCAGGTCACTGTAATGGGGTACAAATTTTCTGTAGTACCCCGCGGTGCCCAGGAAGGCGAGGACCTGGGTCTTGGTCACCGGGGTGGGCCAATCTAGGATAGCCTCTATCTTCGCGGGCTCTGGCCGTTGTATCCCGCACCCCACCCGGTGGCCCAGATACTGCACTTCGGCCATCCCCACCTTGCATTCTCCGGCTTCAGGGTCAGGTTGGCGTCTCTAATCCGGCCCAGGACAGTCCCTACATGATCCAGATGTTCCTCCCAGGTCTGGCTATAGATGGCTATATCATCCAGGTACGCGCAAGCGAATCCCTGGAGGCCATCGAGGAGGCGATCGATTAACCGCTGGAAGGTAGCAGGGGCGTTCTTCATCCCGAACGGCATGACTCGAAACTGGTACAGGCCGAACGGGGTGATGAAGGCCGACTTCGGGGTCGCCTCCTCGGCAAGGGGAATCTGCCAATACCCCTTGCACAGATCCACCGTGGTCAAAAAATGACCCCCGGAGATCTGGTCTAGCAACTCGTCGACTCGGGGCATCGGATAAGCGTCCGTAACAGTACAGTCGTTTATCCGCCGATAGTCGACGCAGAACCTGGTGGTACCGTCCTTTTTGGGCACCAGGACCACGGGCGACGCCCATGGGCTGGCCGACGGCTCAATGACCCCCAGCTCCAACATCTCCCGGATCTCGGCCCGCATGGACTCGCGGACCGCTTCCGGGATCCGGTAGGCGGACTGTCGGAGTGGTCTCTGACCGGGCGTGTCCACCTGATGGACAGCCTGGTCCGTATATCCCGGAAGAGCCGAGAAAACCCCCGGGTAGGTGAGAAGCAGCTGCCGCGCCTGCGCCTGTTTCTCGGGTCCTAACTCCTCCCCCAGCTGCACTTGATCCACCCCGGAAGGCTGCTTGGCTACCCCCGGAAGTTCTTCCAGAGGGAACGGTTCCATCTCCTCGGCCGCCGGCGCGCATATGGCGTCCACCGTCTCCGGCCGCTCATGGAAGGCCTTCAGCATATTGACGTGGAACGTCCGCTGGATTCTGGTGTCTGCGCAGCTAACAACCACATAGGTGGTATCCCCCAGCTGGGTTACCACCTTGTAGGGACCTTGCCAGGCCGCCTGCAGCTTGTTCTGCCGCTGTGGTTTTAACACCAGAACCTTCTGTCCCACACAGAACGAGCGGCTGCACGCAGCGCGATCGTACCACGCCTTCTGCTGAGCCTGGGCCGTCTCCATGTTCTCCTGCACGAACCCCTGGAGGTCCGCCAAGCGCTCCCGGAGCTTCAGGACGTACTCCACCACAGGAACCCCATCCTCCTCCGGTGCCCCCTCCCACTGAGCCCTAACCAGATCCAGCGGTCCTCGTACCCGGCGTCCATACAGCAGCTCAAAGGGGGAGTAACCGGTGGATTCCTGAGGAACCTCCGGTAGGCGAACAGCAAGTGGGGAAGATACTTCTCCCAATCCCTGTTCTCGTGCACAAAGGCCCGGATGAGCTGCTTCAGGGTCCCATTGAACCGCTCGCACAGCCCGTTGGTCTGGGGGTGATACGGGGCGCTGTGCAGCGCCTTAACGCCACAGAGACGCCAGAGCTGTTGGGTGAGCTCAGCGGTAAACTGGGTACCCTGATCGGATAGGATTTCTCGGGGAAACCCTACCCTCGTGAACACCCTGAGGAGCGCGTCCGCTACGGTGTCCGCCTGGATGTTGGCCAAGGCCACAGCCTCGGGATACCGGGTGGCATAATCCACTACGGTAAGAATGTACCTCTTACCGGTGGCACTGGGCCGTGGCAACGGCCCTACGATGTCGACCGCCACCCGGCTAAAGGGCTCCTGGATAATGGGCATGGGCCGCAAGGGCGCCTTCGGGTGATCCCCAGCCTTCCCAGCTTTCTGGCAAACTGGGCAGGTGCGGCAGTAGTCGCGGGTGTCGTTGCTAAGGCGGGGCCAGTAAAACGCGCGCGCCAACCTGTGCCGGGTTTTCGTCTGGCCTAAGTGGCCTGACAGGGGATGTCATGGGCCAAGCGCAGAAGCTCCTGCCTCGGGCCCTGAGGCACCACCAACTGCTTCTGCGGGATCTGCTTCTTCTTGGCCCCCTCTCACGGTGTACCGGTACAGCAACCCATCCTCCCACTCTACCTTGTCCTTCCCCTGGCCGTCCAGACCCTGACCAGCTCGGTCCCGGTAGCCCTGTAATGTGGGGTCGGTCTGAGTCTGGTGGCGAAGCGTCTCCGGGGTACTCCACGGGGAAGGGAGGACAGGTGGAAGGGAAGGAATCGGGTCCCGTCGAAGGGTGAGAGGTGATGGCGGTCTGGGAGGTCGGGAAGGTCCTGGGGTTTGGGATGTCGGAGGGTCTGGGGGGTCGGTAAGGTCGGGGAGGTTTGGGGGGTTTGGGAGGTCGGAGTGGTTTTGGTTGAGATCTCACCTGGGTCCCATTCGGAGTGCCCCTGCCGTGGCGTTGGCTCTGTTGCCTAGTGGTTACCGGGGTAGCTGCATCTGTGGAGTAAGCGGAAATGAGCTGCCCCAGATCATTCCCCAGGAGCACCTCGGCCGGCAGTTGCCTCAGCAACCCCACCCGCACCTCCTTCTCCCCGTTCCCCCAGTCCAGATGCACCCGGGCCGTCTCAAGCCGGAGCACTTTTCCTCCCGCCACCCGTACTGCTACAGTGCTTTGCAGGCGGTCGCTCGGCGGAACCAGGTGAGGCCGGACCAGGGTGATGGTAGCCCCGGAGTCCCGCAGCCCCTCCGCGGGCCGCCCGTTTATCCACACCGCCTGGCGGTGGTGACGGCGGTTGTCATCCGCGGCGGCTTGCACAGGGTCGGCCTCGTGCAGCTGCTCCCACCATTCCTCCGGGGCCTCCGGCCACGGAGCTCCGGCGTCGCAGCAATGGGCCGCCGGCGATGGCCTGCCGGCCGGCCGGGTCAATTCCGGTCGGTTGGGACAATGTTGTTTGTAGTGCCCCTCCTGGTTGCACCCGTAACATCGGACGGTAGCCATGTTGGTGGGCCGGCTGGGGCCCCGTGCTACTGGCGCTCGGACCGCTGGTGGTGGTGGTGGAGGTGGTGGAGGTGGTGGGGCGGGCAAAGCCGGGCGACCGGCCGGGGTCCGCTCTCCCCCCGGCAGCTTCCGGGTGTCCGTATACTCGTCGGCCCAGGTGGCCGCTTGTTGCACCGTATGGGGTTTCTTATCGCGCACCCACTCTCGGATAGCGGAGGGTGTGTGCTCGAAAAACTGCTCGAGCAGCAGCAGCTGGGTGATCTCGGTCACCGTCTCCGCTTGGCTTCCCGAGAGCCAGGTGCGCAGGTCCCTCTGCAACCGATGGGCCCACTCCACGTGAGTGGCGCCGCTGGGCCGGCGGGAATTCCGGAACTTCATCCGGCTGGCTTCGGGGTCACGGCGTATCTACTCAGCAGCGCCTGCTTGACGTGCGAGTAGCTGGTGGCCTCGTCGTCCGGCACCGTACGATAGGCCTCGGCGGCCCGACCGGTCAGCTTACTTGCCAAGATCCGTATCCAGTCGGCGCGGTGCACTTCATGCACCCGACACAGGCGCTCAAAGTCTTGGAGGTAGCTTTCTATTTCTCCTCGGCTTCCCGAAACTCCTTGAACGCCTGGAACGGCACTTTCCGCCCGGAGTATCGATCTGACGGAGAGCGGCTACTCCGCCGACTTCGCACTTCGGCCAGCCGCAGTTCGTGCACCCGCTCTCTCTCTCTCTCCTCTTCCTGACCGAGTTCTCGACCCAGATTCCTCAGTTCCGCTTCCGATGGGGCCGGACCCATCATGGAGATCCGCTCCCGCATCTTCCGGCAGAATTCACTATCTTCGGGCTCTGCGGGGACGGTTGCCGGTGCTGTGTCAGCAGGCAACGCCGCGAACGCCGCCTCCTGATCCATCCTCTTCAGTTCCTCCATCAGGGTCTCCCGACTCTTGGAGCCCGGGACACCGCCCCGTTCTCCAGCATGCCACGCAGGACGTCCCGCTTGTATGCACTATACCCGGCCATGATGAGGGTCCCCCTGGGGTCTGCAGAGAGCGATCCCACCGCTGCCACCAGTATGACGGAATGGAGATGTTGTTCCGCCTGCGGGTGTGCTCAATCTGCGTGACCCCGTCGCTTACCGCTGGCCCGACTACCGAGTGTCACGCACCCGGCGTCTCGTGCGGCCTGGCGTGACCCTAGGAAAGGGTTAGCGGGCGGTGGAGGGGACCCCTGCCTAGAACCAGTCCGACCACTGAGCCATACAGCACTCAGCGTCCCGAGCAACTGGTTCACTGACCTTGCGGGTGTGGGACGTCTGTGGAAACCGGCTCTGGTAGCCGCGGAGAAAGATTCGGATCTTATGGGGAAACGTTTCGGATCTTATGGGGAAACGTTTCCGATCCGGGGCCGGGTGTCTCTTCGGATCTTGGGCGGCGGACTTTTCGGATCGGGAAGGGATGGAGGGTCGGGTCGGGTCTGGAGGGAGCTTCGGATCGGAGTGGGAGGTAGTTTCGGAACTGGCGGGACCAATGGAGAGTTCGGGTCTTACCGCAATACCGAGGCGCGGTACACGGCCGCTCCCTTCGGTTCGGATCTCTCGTTCTGGGAACCGAATCCTCTCCCGCTGCGCCTCTGCCCTGATCCTCGATGCAGGCACAGAGCGCTCGGTTCGGTTCGGATCTGGAACGCCGCACTCTGAGACCACGAGGGATTATCAGATACGAAAATGCGGCGGAGACAAAGTCACATCAGTCGAAGCTGGATGCACTGCAAAATCTGCGTTTATTATGCACGGTTCAAGCATTTAACAACTTCACATAAATTAGAATACAATGGGACTCCTTGCCCGCCCTCCCAGGACCCATTGGCCCTTGGCCTTCAGGGAGTCGCCAATTCGGACCGGATGGTCCGAATCGGCCATTTTACGATTCGAACCGGATGGTCCGAATCGGCCATTTTCCGAATCGAGAATTCTGACTGCGCCACAAGGATCGGAAAATGGCGGCGAGCAAGGCAAACAAAGGGAAAATACATCACACAATAAACCAACGGGGAACACTTTATTACACCACACAATAATCACATCTAATAAAAATACTGGTAAAACGGGGTGCGTGCCACCACACCCAAGTGTCCATGTCACCACTGTCACTGCACCGCCCCTGGCTGAGGGGCCTGGCTGAGGGTGCGGGCCATCCGTGACAAGAGGAATAGTGGTGAGGCAGGGCCGCATTAGTCAACGACGCCCGGAGTCAAATGTATGCACCAATTGCCAGCGTCTTCATCCCATATGGTGCAGGACTACCTAGGGGCAAAGGGCAGAACTGGATTACCTTTTCCAGCAATAATCAACTGTCTACTGGGTGTTGAGATTGGATAACTGCCCAGAATTTAGCCAATATGCTATGCAGCTACTAGGTTGTCCTTCATCCAGCGTGCTTTCTGAAGGACGTTCAGTGCCGCTGGAGGTTTTGTCACAGACAAAAGAGTGCATCTGTCCACTGACTCTATAGACAGGCTGACATTTATAAAATGAATCAGTCCTGGATCAGGAGCTATCAATCCCCTGATGCTGACGTAGCGGAATAGATAGGGGATGTCTTCTGCATTCACAAAACCTCCAGCACTGAACTCTTCCACTATACCACAAAAGGGTTACGGTGTGAAGGCACTTGCTGCCATGAAAGGCACAATATTTGACTGCACTGACGCTTGTGCCACATTTATATCATTTTAATTTTTTGAACCGCAGGGTCCAACCCTGCACTCTTCCACAATACCACAAAAGGGTTGCTGTATGATGGCACTTGCTGGCCTGGCACCAAAGGCACAATATCTGTGTGCACTGACACCTTTACCAGATTCATATCTTTTTAATATAGAAACCGCAAGGTTCACCCCTGCATTATTCTACAATACCACAGAGGGGTTACTGTATGAATGCACTTGCTGGCCTGGCACCAAAGGCCATATCTGGGTGCATGGCGCCTTTACCTGATACATATCTTTTAATAATAGGACGCATGGTCCACCCCTGCACTCTCCACAATACACAAGAGGGGTTACTGTATGATGGCTCTTGCTGGCCTGGCACCAAAGGTACAATATCTGGGTGCACAGACTAGGGATGAGCCGAACACCCCCGAGTTCGGTTCGCATTCGAACTCGAACTTTCCAAATGTTTGAATTCGAACTCGAACTCAATACAAGTCAATGGGGCTGAAAATTCGATTTTTAGAGTGCCCTCCAAGAGGGCATATATGCTAGATAATTGCCATAAAAGGTGTATAGGGGTCTGGGTAGTGCCCTGGGGACAGGAAACAAGTACAAAAAGTTTTTTAAAAAAACGTTTTTAATGGGATAGTGATAGTTTTCCATGAAATAAGGGTTAAAAATAAAAAATAAAAATTCCTTCAAATATCGTGCCTAGGAGGTCCCCATAACTTGCCCTTGAAGTGGCGATTTTCTAGGATGTATAGAAATATGTAAAAACAGAAAAATGGCATTTCAAATGACGATAAATTCTTTTTCTTTAATCTATCCATAAACACCTGCTTGGGGCGGCAGTCTGTATGAAAAGAGGAGACATTTTCGGACATGCAGAAAAAGTTTAGTGATTTTTTAGCTAAATTATGGTGAAACTTGTGCAGGCTTTGAATGAAATTAACAATAGGTGCTTTAAAATTGGGCCTTTAATGTCGGCAACAGTGCCGTCACACAGTAACCCCTCTGAGGATATGAATCTGATACAGGCGTCAGTGGCAGTGCACCCAAATATTGTGTCTTTGGTGCCAGGCCAGCAAGTACCGTCATACAGTAACCCCTCTGTGGTATTGTGGAAGAGTGCTGGGGTGGACCATGCAGTCAAGGCCGGTGCTAGACTATTTTGCACCCTAGGCAAGACCAGCTACTTGCACCCCCCAAAAAAACCAAAAAACGACAAAACATGAAACTGCTAAAACAAAAAATATTTAAGAAAAATGTTTGAAAAGCACCAATAATAAAGGTAAAATAAATATAAATAAACTGTATTAGACCATTTTAAATTAACTCTATTAACAAATTAAAATTAACTGTATTGAACAAATATAAATTAACGGAAAAAAAATGAGTTGTCACTTAAGTTTCAATTTCAGACACATCAAAATTTCACTTTGCGTGCCTTATCCTTTGCAAATTTTCATCATGCGTATATATATATATATATATATATATTGCCCAAGGCCAGCTCACATCATGCGTATATATAATGGCCAGGCCAGCTCACATCATGCGTATATATATATTGCCCAGGCCAGCTCACATCATGCTCACAGACAGTCACAGATGCACCATCATCATAGCGTGCGCAGCCTATTGCATTAGGGTGTGCACCCAAAAGCTCAAACAGATGAAAAAAAATTATGTTTTATATATATATATATATCTATATATATATATATATACACACACACACACACGCACCCTTATGCATACATACACACGCACACACTCTCACACAATCAGCCTAAATATATCATTACAATCAGGGTAATTCAAAGAGATTCGAAAAGTCACCACATGTTCAGTGATTTTTCGTTCTCTTAAATTCGGTTTGTTTTGACGATTCCCAGTTCGGCGACCCCTGCGGTGTATTCAGCAAGCACCACAGGGTCCCCGAATTGCAGGGAAAGGTCAACGCAAACCCGCCGAAAACTAACCGCAAAACCCGGCGAATGCACACCGAAAACCCGCAAAAACATCTATATTAACCCGCTGGAAAAAAAACCGAGCAGGAGCAGATCACACGCAGCGAAGCCGCCGGAAAAAGCCGACAGCGCAGGCGAATGTAGTGAATGAATTAGCAAAACAGTTTGCTTGAATGTTTGAATAGTGAAACGCTGTTTGCAAAGAAACTACTTAGTGAAAATGTCTGAAATTTACATATGAGGTCCAGGGAATGATAATAAAAAGGGCTGTTACAGAAAAAATAAGTAAAAAAAAAACCCCAGGAAAATGCTTAAAATATCCTAAAAAAAATCTATAAATAAAGAGACTTTTTACTGCAGAATTTTATAATGAACGGTTAAATTAGATATTAGACATGTGCATTCGTTTTAGTACTAAAACAATTTAGTCCGAATTTTGGGATAATTTAGTTTTCGTATGACTCAAGAGAAACGAAACTGCTCAGTACAAAAAACGAAAGAAACTAAAATAAAATGCACTACATTTTAGTTTCAGTCCTTTTTGTGATATTACATTGAGAGAAGGAGACCAGCAATGAGGAGCACAACATCGCAAAGCTACAGAAAAAGTTTGTATGCGTAATCCTTCCCGACCTCTACCCGAAAATCTGACAGTGATAGAGCTCCAGAATACTCACTCACAGCACAGACAGCCAGCACAGGAGAGGAAACCTTTACTTAACCCCTTCCCGACCGCTGACGTACCCTGTACGTCCTGTGTTCGGGTCTCCCTTAGACCCGATGACGTACAGGGTACGTCAGCGGCGCCAAATCCCCCTCCCGCCCGATACTCACCTCCCTCGTCGGATCCCACGGCGATCTGAAAGGGAGGAAGCCTGCCCATGTGATTTACATGGGCAGGCGAGGCTGATGACGTCGCCACGCTGCGTGGTGACGTCATCAGGAGGTGCCCCCATGTGTTTCAATGGAGGGGAGGGGGGGGCTCCTTCGGAGCCCTCTATCTCCCCAACCATTGAAGCTAGGGAGATGCCGTTTGCACCGATGGAGAGGGGAGAGCCTCCCCTTTCCAGCGGTGTATGGCATTAACCATTTCGCCGCCGGATCACGTTGCGGCGTCAATTGGCGCCAAAACGTGATTCAAACCTGGAGGGGGGCTGACATCTTGGATGTCAGCCAAGCCTCCAGGTCCCCCCCCCACCCACTGACAACCTCACCATATGTGTGAGGATGTCAGTGGGCCAGTTAACCCTCTAGCTGCCATGTAGAGATAAGGGGATCCTAAGGATCCCTTTATCTCCCGATCCATGGCAGCTAGATGGTCATATTTGCCATCATTTGAAAGGCCTGATTATGGCCTTTCAAATGATACCAAACATGACCAGGTTTGGTTTTAAAAAAAATGTAAAAAAAAAATTAAATAATAAAAAAATGGTTTTTTTTTTAAAGTTTTTTTTGTCTGGGGGGAGTTTAATTAAATAGGACCTAGGCTGTCATCTAAAAATAATTAGCACAAAATGGTCAGAATGAGCGCAGCGCGCATAGGTGAACTGGCTCAGCAGTGAAAGGGTTAAAAGGTAAAAACATGTAAAAATTGGGTATTTCTATTCTCGGGATAAAATTTGGAAACTATTTAGCCGGGGTCTTTATTGGTGGTTATAGCTTTAGGGGATTAAATTACGAAAAAGTGTGTTTTTACCATTTTTTTCATCATATTTCATATTTTTTTTATATTAAATTATTGGATATGATGGAAATAATGGTATTTCTAGAAAGTCCATTTAATGGCGGGAAAAAGGGTGTATAATATGTGTGGGTTGAATAAACGAGTAAGAGGAAAATTTGATCTAAACACGAGCAGCGCAGAAACGTAAAAACAGCAGCGGTCACTAAAGGACGGATTTGTGTAAAACCGCCCGGTCACTAAGGGGTTAACCCTTGCATGTCTATGAGGCAGACAAGATAATAAAAGCAGCTGGAGAAGGAAAACATTCAAATAAATCACACTGAAAGCTAATGACAGAGGAGGGCTGGATAGT
Organism: Leptobrachium leishanense; assembly: GCA_009667805.1. Taxonomy (NCBI): domain Eukaryota; kingdom Metazoa; phylum Chordata; class Amphibia; order Anura; family Megophryidae; genus Leptobrachium; species Leptobrachium leishanense. The sequence goes on from CM019063.1 coordinate 554,457,422, forward strand.
AAAAACCCTTTATAACAAGCAGCTCTGGGAGAAGAGAGGAACTTTATAAAACGTGTGTTATCTCCCCTCCCACTCTGCATAATAGGGGCTTAGGTCTGATACATTTTATATTATCCAGGAGCACTATCCCCCTTTCTTCATCTATAATACACGTTTTATATAAAGTCCCTCTCCTCTCCCAGTGCTGCTTGTTATAAAGGGGTTTTTTACATCTGATACATTTAGTGTCCAACTCCCAGTTACTCTGTTATTATGAGCCGTCAGTGTGATTTATTTGAATGCTTTCCCTGGATTTAAAGTGCTTTATCTATATAATAAAACAGTTTCAAAGTCCGTCGCCGTCAAGCGCTGAGTGCGCATGCGCGACGGACATTTGAAACTGTGTTGCAAGCTGGCCGTTTAAACAAACAGGTAGCTGCGCGTGTCGGCCGCCTGCAATAAAAATAAAAAATAAAAATCGGCACGAGCCGCGCGCAGCTACCCGTTTGTTTAAACGCCGCAAGCCCCGATCCTCCAGCGGTGACCGTCCTCCGGCTGTGGCAGGCTGCTTCGCCGGCATCCAGGCTCAGGCGAGCCCCGGCTTGGTTTGGGCCTACAGGCCCAGCCGAGCCGGGGACTCGCCTAAGCCTAGAGGCGGCCGATCAGCCAGCGACAGCCGGAGGACGGTCACCACTGGAGCTCGGGGCCGAAGTTGCCTACACATACTCCCCTACATTGGCCCTGAGCTCCAGCGGTGACTTCCTCCAGCCGAGCAGGCTGCTAGGCCGGCCTCCAGGCTCAGGCGAGCCCCGGCTTGGCTTGGGCCTACAGGCCCAGCTGAGCCGGGGACTCGCCTAAGCCTGGAGGCCGGCCGAGCAGCCTGCGACAGCCGGAGGACAGTCACCGCTGGAGCTCCGGGGCAATGTAGGAGGATGTTGCCTACACATACTCACCTACATCGGCCCTTAGCTCCTCCAGCGATGGCAGTCCTGCTTCCAGTGTCCTCTCTCTCTCCGTTGGTCGCCGGTATGACGTTACGAAAGCCTTTGACCCTGGGTCAAAGGCTTTCGTGACGTCATACCGGCGACCAACGGAGAGAGGACACTGGAATCGGGACTGCCATCGCTGGAGAAACTAAGGGCCGATGTAGGTGAGTATGTGTGGAACCGGTGGGGGACTCGAGGCCGATGTAGGTGAGTATGTGCTCTACACACACACACCCTGCTTGCTCGGCCAGTATCCAAGCTTAGGCGAGCCCCGGCTTGGCTTGGGCCTAGAGGCCCTGCTGAGCCGGGGACTCGCCTGAGCATGGAGGCCGTCGAGTTGCATGCTCGGGCGTCCTCCAGGCTCAGGCGAGTCCCCGGCTCGGCTGGGCCTCTAGGCCCACGCCAAGCCGGGGGCTCGCCTAAGCTTGGATGCTGGCCGAGCAAGCAAGGTGGGTGTGGAGAGCACATACTCACCTACATTAGCCCTGAGCTCCAGCGGTGACTGTCTTCCGGCTGTCGCAGGCTGCTCGGCCGGCCTCCAGGCTCAGGCGAGCCCTCGGCTTGGCTTGGGCCTACAGGCCCAGCCGAGCCGGGGGCTCGCCTAAGCCTGGAGGCCGGCCTAGCAGCCTGCGACAGCCACCGCTGGAGCTCCGGGCCAATGTAGGAGGGTGTTGCCTACACATACTCACCTACATCGGCCCTTAGCTCCTCCAACGATGGCAGTCCCTCTTCCAGTGTCCTCTCTCCGTTGGTCGCCGGTATGACGTCACGAAAGCCTTTGACCCCGGGGGTCAAAGGCTTTCGTGACGTCATACCGGCGACCAACGGAGAGAGGACACTGGAAGCGGACTGCCATCACTGGAGGGCCGATGTAGGTGAGTATGTGCTCTCCACACCCACCCTACTTGCTCGGCCGGTATCCGAGCTTAGGCGAGCCCCTGGCTTGGCCTGGGCCTAGAGGCCCAACCGAGCCGGGGGCTCACCTGAGCATGGAGATACCTGAATTTATCTTTTGTTTAGGATAGCCTTATGCCTATCCCATGCCTGCTTAAATTCAATTACTGTTTTGGCCTCAACCACTTCTACTGGAAGACTGTTCCATGTATCCACCACCCGCTCAGTAAAATAATGCTTCCTGATGTTACTTTTAAACCTTTGCCCCTCTCATAGTCTTAGATTAGAGGGGCAAAGGTTTAAAAGTAACATCAGGAAGCATTATTTTACTGAGAGGGTGGTGGATACATGGAACAGCCTTCCAGTAGAAGTGGTAGAGGCCAAAACAGTAATTGAATTTAAGCAAGCATGGGATAGGCATAAGGCTATCCTAAACAAAAGATAAATCCAGGTAGAGTATCCATGTAATTGGGCAAACTAGATGGGACGAAAGTTTCTTATCTGCCGACATTTTTCTATGTCCTCTTGTTTTGCTACTTTGTTTCCTTTTAATATACTCCCTTCCTCTACCTTGTGGATTCCCTTTACGTATTTAAATGTTTCTATCATATCTCCTCTGTCTCGTCTTTTTCCAAGCTGTACATGTTAAGATCATTAAGCCTTTCCTGGTAACTTTTCTCCTTAAAGCCGTACACCATTTTAGTAGCCCTTCTCTGAACTCTCTCTAAGATGTCTATATCCTTCTGGAGATACGGTCTCCAGTACTGCACACAGTACTCCAAGTGAGGTGTCACCAGTGCTCTGTACAGTGGCATGAGCACTTCCCTTTTCCTACTGCTAATACCTCTCCCTACACAACCAAGCATTCTGCCAGCATTTCCTGCTGCTCTATTACATTGACTACTTACCCTTAGATCCTCTGAAATAATAACCCCTAATTCCCAACCCTCAGATGTTGAGGTTAGGACTGTATCAAATATTCTATATTCAGCCCTTGGGGTTTTTTACGTCCCAGGTGCATTATCTTGCACTTATCCACATTAAAACTCAATTGCCACAGCTCCCACCATTTTTTTAGTTTACCTAAATCATTTGTCATTTGGCTGATCCCTCCAGGAATGTCAACCCTGTTGCAAATCTTTGTGTCATCAGCAAAAAGACATACTTTTCCATTAATACCTTCTGCAATATCACTAATAAAAATATTAAAGAGAATGGGTCCAAGTACTGACCCCTGAGGTACCCCACTGGTAACAAGACCTTGCACCGAATAAACTCCATTTACCACAACCCTCTGTTGTCTGTCACTCAGCCACTGCTTAATCCATTCAACAATATTGGAATACAAGCTCAAAGATTGCAATTTATTGATAAGCTTCTATGCGGAACAGTATCAAAAGCCTTACTGAAATCTAAATAAGCAATGTCTACTGCACCACCCAGTGTCTATTATTTTTGTTACCCAATCAAAAAAGTCAATAAGATTAGTTTGGCATGATCTCCCTGAGGTAAACCCATGTTGTTTCTGATCCTGTAATCTATGTGTTTTTAGATGTTTAACAATCCTTTCCTTTAACATGGTTTCCATTAATTTCCCCACTACTGACGTAAGACTAACTGGCCTATAGTTCCCCGATTCCTCCCTACTACCCTTCTTGTAAATGGGCATAACATTTGCTAAATTCCAGTCTTCTGGGACGACTCCCGTTAACAAGGATTGGTTAAATAAATCTGTTAGCGGTTTTGCTATTACATCACTGAGCTCTTTTAATAAATTAGGGTGGATCCCATCAGGCCCCATTGACTTATTTGTCTTTACTTTAGACAGCTGCTATATAACCTCCTCCTCTGTAAACTGATATGTAAATGTCTCTTTAGTGTTTCCTCCTAACTGAGGTCCCTTTCCTTCCTTTTCTTCTGCAAAGACCGAACAAAAATATTCATTGAGGCAGTCAGCAAGACTTTTATCCTCTTCTACATACCTTCCTTCCTTTGTTTTTAATCTAACTAACCCTTGTTTTACTTTTCTTTTCTCGTTTATGTGTCTAAAAAATGTTTTGTCCCCTTTTTTTACTGACTGAGCTATTTTCTCTTCTGCGTGTGCTTTGGAAGCTCTTATAAATTGCTTTGCCTCTTTCTGCCTAATCTTATAGGTTTGCCTGAGTTTTTTTATAATTATTGAATGCTATCTTTTTGTTCTTCACTATTTTGGCCACTTCTGCAGAGTACCACAGTGGTTTCTTCCCCTTTTTGTTTTTGCTAACAAGCCGTATGCAATTGCCTGTGACCTTCAATAATGCCTCCTTTAAATAATCCCATTTCTCCTGGACTCCCTTTAAACTTCTCCAGTCTGATAATGACGCATTCACTCAAAATCTCATTTTAGAAAAATCTGTTATTTTAAAGTCTAAAACTTTTGTTTTTGTGTGGTGCGGCTCCATCCCTGTTCTTATATTAAACCACAGTAGATGGTCACTAGATCCCAAATTTTCACCTACAACAACGTCCGATACCAAACCTCCATTTGTGAGTATTAAATCCAATATGGCCTCTTTACGGGTCGGCTCCTCAACTAATTGTGTTAGAGATAATCCCAGTAAGGAGTTTAGAATATTTGTACTCCTGGTGCACCCAGCTATTTTGGTTTTCCAGTTCACATCAGGAAGATTAAAGTCCCCCATGATAATAACTTCCCCCTTCATTGACATTTTGGCTATTTCCTCAAACAGCAGATTATCCAGCTCTTCTACTTGTCCCGGGGGTCTATAGATCACACCTACACGAGCTACTGCATGATTACCAAATGTTAGCGTAACCCAAACTGACTCTATGTTCACCTCGCTCACTTTTATTTGGTTCATTTTTATGTTGTTTTTTACATACAGGGCCACTCCTCCTCCTTTCCTACCTTCTGTCAGGAATCTGTCCCAGACTAAGCCTGTGCCCCCACCTAATCCCTGGCAAACATCTATTTACCTGCATTTGCTTGTCATTAACCTGCTTATATTCGTATACCGTTTTCAGGATCCTCTCTGGCCATTCATCTGCCATCGTGGTGCCTTCAGGTGTATGCCATGACTCCTAATGAAGCCTGTTTAAAAGAGGGATCCACCCTTCCATCAGGGCTTCAACATTAACCTTCTGGTAGTGCAAGCAACCAGTCTAGTACCTGAAGCTCTATGCTATTCTGAACCTGAACTCTTCCTGTGAACCTGGCAAGTACACCCCTGCTTCCAACCATCTTCGCTGGCAAGTGTACCCTCGCTTTCAAGACTCCCCGCTGGCAAGTGCACCCCACTCTCAAGATTCCTCGCTGGCAAGTTAATCTCTGCTTTCCAACAAACCCTGGAACCAGCATATAGTCTACTACTTGTATCATATAGACTCTGATCCATTTATTTCCTGCTGTGTTTATTCTCTAAATAAACCCTTTATGCCTGGTAACCTACGTGACTCCTCCATTCACTGCAATATGGGCTCACCTCACCAACTGTCACACCCGGTTCCTGACATAATGTTGAAGCCAGACTATGGGCACGCAGTGATACAAAGTATGGTGGAGATGGTCAGAAAAACTTTCACCGAACTATTCTCACACCTGGCTAACATCATGAAGGAATTGCTACAAGCTATATGGGGTTCTTCAAAAGTGAGTAAATCTGAAACAAAGAAATTATCTCCTAAAGAGCGTAAACGTAGAGAAGAGTTTACTTTATGCTGGTTCTGCGGGGATCAGTCTCATTTATTATGTGATTGTCCAAGGAGACCCTCCAAAAAACCAGCTCCAGTGTCCAAACCAGCTGCGGTTCCTAAACCAACTCCAGTATCAAAGCACGCTCCCAAGAAACCTGCCATGTCTAAGCAGACTCCTACAAACAGTAAATCTGCTCGTACTAAACCTAAGAAGAAGGTGATTATTGACAATGTGCATGATAGTGATGAATATTCTGCATCCTCAAGGGCAGAACTTCCTGATTCTATAAATCCTGTACTTGTTATGCCTGAAGAGATTGATCCATCTACAAGCATGGAATATGAACCCTCTGTGTATCAGGACTATGATTATGCTGAACCTATGCAGATTGGAACTGCTCTAGCTACCGGGACTACAATTCCCATCACTACCAGCCAACAACCTATGAGATCAATATCACCAGATTGCGCCCATACATCCAATGGAGCTGTAATCCGCAAGAAAGACCTGCAAATATATGAAGAGGCTTTAGCAATCAGAAAAGCTGCACAACGGTCTGAGTTCATTACAGCAATAACTGCAAACCCCATTACTCTCAGCCAGCAAGATCAATCCTCACCCTTACCTTGCCACCTGTCTTGTGGCTATGGATCTACTGATGGAAGTGATGCTGACTCTGAGATACCACTACAGTATGCCAAACACCCCCATGGTGGCCCAGGTCAACATATAGAACATATTAATTGTACTATGGGTACTCCTTCCAAAAAATTCTGGAGAAAAAGTCTACCATATGACCAGTGTATGTCTGACTGTTGTGACGAGGAGCTTTGTGAAAAGACTGCTACTCCTATACCTTCTATGGTTCAAGGCTTCTACCGCCCTAAACAGATCTACTCTTCAGCGGTAAAGCCACAAAATGGTGCATCAAAGACTCCTTATCCAGTGTACTGTGGTGCTACATTCACCAAAGCATATCTTCAGTTCAACCAAACTTCGTTACACTGCTGTGTTTCTGGTAAACCTAACCATGCTAAAGTACCCATCCTAAAGGTACCCGCTGCTGAGACTCTGGCTCCTACTTCTGCCGAGGTGCCCATCGCTGAGATATCTGCTACAAATACTCCAATTCTTACTGGCTCCAAGGTACCCAACGCAGAGATACCCACCACAGAGTATCCGGTTCCTGTTACTGCCGTCTACAGTACCGCTGGGGTAGTACAAGTGACCCAGCCTCTGCATGGTCCTCTGGGTCAGTGTGTAAAAGTTCCCAAGCCTGCTGACCCAGCTCCTTCCAATGACTATAAGGAGGTTGAGCAAAGAGATCCCGTGGCGCCTAAGCTGTCCCATGACAAGCCACGATGAGACATGGCTATGGTCTCAGATATGGTAGAGTCCACGGACTTTCTCTCTCTCCAGGTCACCGGTGTACAACGTACCCTTACCTCCATGGCACCTCCGATTCCTGATTCTGCCGAAATTCCGGTCTACACCGAGGTACCTTCTGCTGAGATTCTGGTCTACACCGAGGTACCTTCTGCCGAGGTCCCGGTCCACGCCAAGGTACCTTTTGCCGAGGTCCCGGTTCATCCGGAGGGTACCGTTACCGAGGTCCGTGACCGTATTGAATCCTCTATTCCCAAAGTATTTGCAGACAACTTACCACATGCCATAAAGACTGTCACCGAGACAGAACCCAGTAAGACCATCACCATACCTATTACTCCACAAAATTATGGTATTATGGCATCCTCCATCACCACGCTTGCAACTCAAGTTTATTCAATAACTCAGACAATTAAAGAACAACAACTCCTCCTTTCATCCTTACAGGAGCGAGCACATGATTATCTGTTCCCCCCACTCCTAGATCCTATCTCTATCCCTAAGCAGAATCTGGCTAACTATTCAAGTACGACCATAGTTTATAGAAGACTATCAGGAGTGACTAAGGTAGATGATCCTATTACTCTTATCCGCAATAAACACATTAAAATTACACCACCAAAAGTTCATAGACCTTCAGAACTGGAAGATGCACCTGAACTTTTTCTACAAGTCCCTGCGAACGTCCCTGCAGCCGTGGTAATCGAACATCCTGATACTCTCAATGCTGCATTTGATAATGGTACCACAGACTTGTTCGTCCTTGGAGGATGTGAAGAGTCATGGCCCCCACGGGCGGCAGCGCAAGAAGAAATAATATGTGGTCCCCTTACTGTAAATTTATCTGTTCACGCCCAGAGGGCGCTCTTTGCGGTGGGGAAATGTCAGGAATCTGTCCCAGACTAAGCCTGTGCCCCCACCTAATCCCTGGCAAACATCTATTTACCTGCATTTGCTTGTCATTAACCTGCTTATATTCATATACAGGTTTCAGGATCCTCTCTGGCCATTCATCTGCTATCGTGGTGCCTTCAGGTGTATGCCATGACTCCTAATGAAGCCTGTTTAAAAGAGAGATCCACCCTTCCATCAGGGCTTCAACATTAACCTTCTGGTAGTGCAAGCAACCAGTCTAGTCCCTGAAGCTCTATGCTATTCTGAACCTGAACTCTTCCTGTGAACCTGGCAAGTACACCCCTGCTTCCAACCATCTTCGCTGGCAAGTGTACCCTCGCTTTCAAGACTCCCCGCTGGCAAGTGCACCCCAGTCTCAAGATTCCTCGCTGGCAAATTAAACTCTGCTTTCCAACAAACCCTGGAACCAGCATATAGTCTACTACTTGTATCATATAGACTCTGATCCATTTATTTCCTGCTGTGTTTATTCTCTAAATCCTTTATGCCTGGTAACCTACGTGACTCCTCCATTCACTGCAATATGGGCTCACCTCACCAACTGTCGCACCCGGTTCCTGACACCTTCTCTGTCTTTTCTATATAAAGAGTACACCGGTATTGTTATGTCCCAGTTATTTTTCTCACTGAACCATGTCTCAGTAACCGCTACTAAATCTACTTTTTCATCTGTCATCATTGCCTCCAGTTCATTGATTTTATTCACTATACTGCAAGCATTTATAGACACGACTCTGAGCTTGTCATTTTTTAACCTGCATCTTGCTTGCACCCTCAGATTTAGTTTTGGGGGACAATTGGGCAGATTGTTTTTTACCCTTTTGCCCCCCTCCTAGTTTAAATATTCCTTTGTGAAACCTTTGAACTTCTCACTGAGAACATATGTTCCCCTATGAGTAAGATGCAAACCATCTTTTTTATACAGTTCCTTTCTGCTCCAATTAGAGCTATCATGAGACACAAAGTCAAATCCTTGCTCCCGACACCATTCCCGAAGCCACAAATTAAATTCCCTAGTGCGCATCTGCCCATCCTGAATGTTATGCACAGGCAGAACTTCAGAGAATGACACAGTGGACCCACTCTGCTGTATTTTACCTCCAGGAACACAAACATCTTCCTTAATCTCAACCTCATTGCTAGTCATTTGTCCCTAGATGGACTAGAACATCCACTTCCCCTTCCTTCTTTGCTTGTTTGACAATATTGAGAATACGTCTCCTGTCTCTACGAGCAGTAGCCCCAGGAAGACATCTCACCAAACCACTACTCTCCAGCTCAAGACCTCTTATGATAGAAGGCAATTGTTGCTGGGTGATTCTATCAAGTCCCACCTTTTCCGTTTTATCCTTGGTTGCAGTCTTGCATACCTTAGGCATAGGGGAAGGTGGTTCCTCAACTTTGGTGTCTGAGCCTACTTCCGTCTTACCACTACACTCTGAAAGCGCCTCAAAAGAATTAAGCAGAGCCACAGACTGTGGGACATGCCTTATATCCACAACTCTAAATCTACCAGATCCTACAGTAGTCCATCTGCCGCTCCTAGGAGGCCTCTGTGGCAATGGCTGTGTAACAGTCATAGCCTGAGTTTGTCTAACAGATAATTTACAAATCTCAGACTTCAAACAGGCAATTTCCTGCTGCAATAAACAAAACTGCATACATATCAGGCACACTCCGAACCTCCAAAAATTGGATCTAAAAACAAATGCATGACAGCTATTACACTGGACCAAGCCTGCCATTATAAAATGAAAGAATGGATTTAAAACAAGCAAATCTTATCTTTTTTGTAGGTTTTCTACCTCCTGTCTAACCTCAGACTACCTCCAGAATATCTCTAAGTGCCTCACTTGGAAGGATTGCACTTAGAAGGGTTCACAAGCTCAACACCACGAGAGATAAACAAACACCACAGGAGATGCACGGGTCTTTTAGAGTCATGTATGTAGAGCCCTATGTCCTAAATGTCACGCTTTATAGAGACTGTTTCCTCTTGAATAAATCATTACTGGCCCTTATACTCCATGTGAGGATCCTGCGGTTTTCTTTTCATATGCTTATCTAGAGTCCAGCATCCCTGTGTGCCGCGATCCCACGGAGCTTCCCAGTACGGGCTCCCATCTTGTTAGACAGTGGCCCTTTGTGATGTTAATAAAAATCACTGAAATAATTGTAATATTAATCATCTGGTAGGCACTGTAATTTTATAATATTAATAATAATCTGGGATCACTGTAATAATAAGTGGATTTCTGTCATAATTCTGACAATTATAATACTCTAGGTATCATTAAAATAATTGAACTTTAATAATAGGGGCCACTGTAATTATTTTAACATTAATAATAATCTAGTAATCACAGTAATATTGTAATATTAATAATCATTTGGGGACCACTGTAATAATTGAGAGATTACTAATAAAATAAGGGTCACTGTGTCAGGGATCTGGCTGTGTGATCTTTGCAGCAGAGGTGGTCGTGAGCCCCATATGCAGTTCACTGAGATCAGACTGATATTGTATACAAAAAGGGTTTATTAGAATAAAAACACAAGAATACAAGAGACATGAACTGAACAATGGAGGAGACTGGGCACGATGGGGAATAAAATGAGATACAGAAAAAGGAGGTTGAGACAAAAGAGGGATGGCTGAGAGTAGTTGGAGAACTGAACCAAGAGGGTATTAGAGGAGGAGGAGGAGTGGGCGAGGCAGGTCAAGAACTAAAGCAGAGGGAAGATACAGGAAAAGGGAATGAAACAATAGAAGGATGGCTAAAAGTAATGGGAAGGGAGATTAAGGAGAAGTTAGGAAACAGGAAAAACAAGGAATAGTAAAATAATACTGGAAGTGAGAGGAGTTTATAGACACAAGAGGAGACTAACAGGACATGGGGCAGACACTGAATAAACACAGATAATACAGGTATTCTAGGCGACGGTACAGTTAAGTATCAGGCAATAGCATAGTCCAGGGCTCAAAATTTCAAGTTTTGAGCTACTAGCCAGGCCTTAAGAGTTACTTGCCACCAGTTGCTCCACCTACCCTGTCCTTAACTCCGCCCCTAAAAGTACCCTCTTAAATTATGAAATGTCACTGTTGAATGTTTTATTCAGAATAAAGTTACAAAATAACATTAATATGCAAACATCAGACCCCAGATACATGTATACCCAGACATCAGACCCCAGTATGAGCAGAGCGAGGAGGCAGGGAGGCTCCCTGCCAGTGACAGAGACGTGCTGGGTCAGGGAAGACAGCTGCTCTCCACCATTGTGCAGCCTGGGGGGATAACTCATTGAAGGTGAACTCTCACCTTGAAGCATCATAAAGAGCCACACTCCGATCCGAAAATGAAAAGATGGGGTATGGTGGCATGCAGCCAATGAATGGAGCTAGGGCTTGGCCATGAAATTGTGTTGCCTGGGCCCAAGGATGAAATCCTACTGCCCCCTCAAACTATGTCCACCAAAACATGCCCATGCTTATAACAGAGCTCCACAGTAATAACTGACAGATAAGCATACTGAATGACACTAAGAAACGAATAGACACATGGGTACACTGGCAAAGTAACACAGATGCAGAAAGACACACATATGGAGAATTTCACTGCCACTGAACAGCACTGTATATGCTGGCAATTTGCCAACATTTGGCGAACTGTTAGCTTTTGAATAGCCGAATGGCAACGAAATTGCACCATACGGGGAAATTCCTCTGTTCGGTGCAATTCGGTGGCCCATTTGGCTCTTTGAGAATAACTTGGCAGATATTGACAAAGGCACAGAGAATAATAAAGATACTGAAAGATACACAATTGGACCAGGAAAAGCCCAGTCACTGAGAAAAGGAAAAGTGATTACATTAAACCTGACATAAAGAACACTTAGGGCCATATTACATAGTTGGTGCTAACTTAACCAGAGCTGTTGTAAACTTCCCAGAGCCATTATAGCCTATGGAGGTTTTAAGTTTACAACTGCTCTGGTTAAGTTAGCACCAAGTATGCAATATGGCCCTAAGACAGCTAGGGTTGTGTGTGTGTGTGTGTGTGTGTGTGTGTGTGACATAGGAGTTGTGTTACCTTTGGGGCTGTAGGTATGATAGAGTTTTATGGGGAGTATCTGTTTGAGTGACTTGTGTTAGTATCTGGGGGCTGCTTGTGATATAGAAGGTGGAAGATTGTAACGGGATGGGATGAAATTCCCTCTTCACTGCCATTTTTATTTTCACTTCTTTTCCAGCAAGATCACAACAGTTTCACAACATTTTTAACAAAGATCCCAGCTTCCCTAAAAAAGAAAACCAGTACCTGGTCACTCACTTCGTGCTGTAGCACTGAATACTGCAGCGCTGCCCAGAAGATAAGCAGGTGACTGTGAGTTCACAGCATACCTGAGCTGTCCAGTATTGAAAGAGTTAAGTTTTCACAGAGTCTCTGCTGGCTCTGAATAAGGAGGCTGCAGGCAGATGCCACAGAATGTCCTGTGTCTTAGCTTCAGTAACATTTATGGCAGGGCAGCAAGGATCACACTCCCCACACACACAGAATTTATGTGCCACCCTGTGCAGCTTCTGCCTGTAAACCAGCATTTCCATCTTCCCAGACAAGTTGGTCTAGGCAAACGTCCGATATGTTGTGGAGGCTCCTGTCTTCAGCAGTGGAGAGACAGGGTAAATGGGGAGTTCTAAGAGATTCTAACACTCCTGAATCCCTGCTTGCCGATCACTGCATCAAGCTCTGTGGCTGCGCTCACGTCACATATTGTGATAAGATCTCCACCCCGCTGACACTGACAGATGCAGGGAGTGGTTGCCTTCCCTGAACCAGCGCGTCTGATTCCTCGGCCAGAGGCTGGACTTAAAAAGAAAAAAAAAAGCCACTGCACAGACAGCACAAAATTATTTATTGTGCTGCCTGCGGGGAGGGGGGCGGCATTTCTACTCGCCGTCACTTAATTTCCACTCGCAAAATGCGAGCAGGCGAATGGAAATTTTGCTCTCTGCATATATATGTATATTCATACAGGAAATTAAAAAAATATCAATTATTTCAACATCTCCAAGTTCAAATGACGCATGTCACAGGGGAGCCCCATCAAACCAAGTTCGCTGTCTTGGAGTTACACTTGACTCTGCTCTTTCCTTCATCCTCCACATCAAGTCTCTTTCCTCCTCCTGCCGATACCAACTGCGTAATATTTCCAGAATTCGGCCATTTCTTACCGCTGTCACCACAAAACAACTCATACACGTCCTGGTAATCTCCCGACTCGACTATTGCAATAATCTCTTATCTGGCCTCCCTCTGTCCCGCCTCTCCCCCCTACAATCCATCCTGAACGCCTCTGCCAGGCTAATTCACCTCACCCGCCGCTCTGTCTCTGCCGCTCCCCTCTGCGAGTCCCTTCACTGGCTCCCCATCCACTGCAGAATTAAGTTCAAAATCCTTACCCTTACCTACAAAACCCTCACTAACTCAGCTCCCCACTACCTGTCCTCACTAATCACCAAATACACCCCAGCCCGCTCCCTAAGGTCAAACAGTGACCTGCACCTAGCTTCTCCCCGCATCACCTCTTCCCATGATAGACTGCAGGATTTCTCACACGCAGCCCCCACTCTCTGGAACGCTCTCCCTCGTACTGTCAGACTTTCCCCTAACTTCTCTTCCTTCAAACGCTCCCTTAAAACATTCCTATTTAGGGAAGCCTACCACCCAACTCACTGACGCAACCATCAATCACTCTCACCTTACAGTCCTCTCCTCCTGTTTCCAACCCCAACCCTCCTAGATTGTGAGTTCCTACGGAAATAGAGCCCTCATCTCCTCCTGTACTGTTTGTTAAATGTTGTTCAATGTATTATAACCCTGTCTATACTGTGCTTATTGTACACCGCTGCGGAATATGCTGGCGCTTTATAAATAAAGAATAATAATAATAATAATAACAGTCTGATTAACGGGGAGCGGGCTCCCAAACAGGGATGAAGCCAGGGGGTAACAGCTGCAATATACAGTCCACAGAGCAAAACCCAGGGACTAAAGTCTGTTTGTGGCTTCCAGCAGGGGAGTGCCATAACAGGTCTGTTGTTAAATAAATAAATCAAATCAATATTCCTATTCATATTTACCAAAGAAGCAAATTAAATCTGTCGCTGCTGCTGTCTTTCATCATGCAAAGGCGTGGCAAGCAAAGTGCTGCATTAGCTAACAGAGATAAATGAAGACCATCACACACAGATTTCGTTCTTCAAATATCTAATGTCTCTTTGTTGGATCAGTTCTTTTATAGAAGATTATGACATACAATAAATCTCACATTTACAAGCCAATAGGATTGTCTCAACAACACAGATAATTAACCATAGCTAAACCCACGATCCCTGTTTTGCCATATATGGTTTGTTCACATATGAAAGAAAAATCTTTCTATCAACAAGCTTCATAGAAGGGGGGGGCCCATTCTAACGGCTTGCTCATATTACACATTCCTTAGTCTCTATTAGGGATGAGCCGAACACCCCCGTGCTTGTTTTGCATTCGAACAATTTGAAAAGTTTGAGTTCGAACGCGAACACGAACCGAACTCAACGCAAGTCAATGTGATTCATAAGTTTGATTTTTAGAGTGCCCTCCAAGAGGGCATATATGCAAGATATTTGCCATAAAAGGTGTATGGGGGTCCAGGTAGTGCCCTGGGGGACAGGAAACAAGGACGAAAAGTTTAAAAAATGTTTTTTTAAAGGAATAGTGAGTTTTCCATAAAATAAGGGTTAAAAATAAAAACAAAAAATTCCTTCAAATATCATGTCTAGGAGGTCCCCATAACCTGCCTGTGAAGTGGCGGATTTGTAGGATGTATAGAAACATTTAAAAACCAAAAAATGACATTTCAAATGACGTAAATGTTTTTCTTTTTAATCTATTCATAAACAACTGCTTGGGGCGGCAGTATGTATGAAAAGACATTTTAGGATGCTCAGAACAAGTTTAGTGATTTACAGGCGTCAGTGGCAGTGCACCCAAATATTGTGCCTTTGGTGGCAGGCCAGTAAGTGCCATCATACAGTAACCCCTCTGTGGTATTGTGGAAGAGTGCAGGGGTGGAGCCTGCGGTCCAATATTAAAATTATATGAATCTGGTAATATAGGCGTCAGTTGCAGTGCACCAAAATATTACTGCGCTATAGTGTACGGCAGGTTGGAAGCGCACCAGCAGTAACAAGCAGCGGAATATACCAGACAGGGGCACAGAGCAAGAGTAGTAGTTATAACATAACCATCTCAACAAAGTTTAGGCACTAGCACTGCGCTACTGTATATGGTGAGAATTGGCACACACCAGTCCCAGCGGCTCTGCGTCATCACGCCGCGCCCTGATCACTCACAGCTGTGCCGGGTGCCGCCGGAGCTCCTGGCATTCGGCCAGCTGGGGGCACCATGCGTCCGGGCTCCCCCGATCTCCACCCGGGGCCCTGGATGTCACAATATTGAAATCCAAACGCAAACAGGTTAAGTAACCAAATTTGTAAGAAGACTAATTAATGCAGCGTATGAATGCTCACACTGCCGGGCAGCACCTTAAGGCCCGGTTCACACCTAAGCGTTTTACAACGCGTTCCTGCACACTGTAAAATGCATAGACAGGGAAAACCCATTATTTGCTATGGGACCCGTTCATACCTGGACGTTTTACAGCACGCAGGAACGCACTGTAAAATGTCCTACACCCAAAGAAGTACAGGAGATTCTTTGGGGCGTATTGCAGCGTGTTCACTCTGTAGTCAATGGCCGTGAACGCGCTGCAATGCGCGTTCGCATATCTTTTACGTTTGCGCGATACGCGTGTTAAAAATGCACGTATTGCGCGCGTAAAAAAAAGCAAGTGTGAATCCAGCCTTACAGTATAATTAATGCAGCATATGATTCCGCACACTGCCGGGCAGCACCTCTACAGTTTGTGGATCCAGGAATCAGGTGAGTTTTAGAAAGAAAAAAAAGTTTTATTTTATGTTGCTGGGGACATTTAAAAATGTCCTCGGATTTAATTTTTTTAAAAAATGTGTGGCCTTACCTTAGCCTGGTGGTCAGTGGGGGCTCCCTGGATCCTGGTTGTGTGGGGAAGGGGGTGGTCTGCCGTGGATCCCTCCCTGGAGTCCCTGCGCCACCTCTCTGCCACGTGCAACCTGTATCCTGGTTGGGTGGAAGGGGGGTCTGCCGTGGCTCCCTCCCTGGAGTCCCTGCGCCACCTCTCTGCCACATGCACCCGGCTGGCCTGCACAGTCGCAGCTCTGTAATCTTGCGGTCGCATGCTCCTCAAGTGAAGGGGTCCTTGGGAGAGAGGCTCTGGCGGGCTGCCCTCTAGAGTGCCTGATTTAGAGGACCTTGTCTGCCTGATGTTTTAGCAATAAGAATGTTTTATCCCATAGGCTTCAATGTTAAAAATAATCCCGTTTTAATTCAATATCTAATAAACCATTGCTTATAATATTCTGCAGTAAAGAGTCTCTTTAATTTTTAGATTTTTTTTAGGATTTTTTAAGCATTTTTTATACTTTTTTCAAAATTATTATTTTTTTTCGAACTCGAACCGAACACGCCAAAAAGTTTGAAGTTCGCGAACTTGCGAACGGCCAAAATTCGATTCGAACTCCGAACCGAACAGCTCATCCCTAGTCTCTATAGGAAATGGCAAGTGAAGCATTAAACTGGGCTAAAGGTGGCATGTCAACTAAGGGAAGCTTTCATATGTGCTTAAGAATTAAAATATAATTATTATACAGTGACACCAATACTCTCTTTATAAGTAAAAATGAAGCAATTCTGCTGCTTTAGAATAATTTTACTATTTTTTCCCTATATCATATTTTACATAATCTAGGCAAAAATCCATAGAAAGATCAGACTCTGACTTTGCCAATGTTACCTTAATTAGGTCTCGATTTAATTCCATCATCAGTTATTATTTAAAAAATAAAAAATATCAACAGGTTTTGATGAATATTTTTTTCTTTATATGGTTTGATGAAATTATGTGGATATTACTTTATTTTTGCTCCCAAGCAAATGGGCTTTTGTGTTCATTTCTGGTCTAAACAGAATAAGGAAACATTTTGGGAAGAATATACAGGCTAAAAGTCCAGCACTTGAGGTCAATATGGCAAATATCTCCACGGCCACCATGTCCTTGCCTTTGGTGCTCAGATAGGCCGGGATCATGGCGATCCAGACACTGCAGAACACCAGCATGCTGAAGGTGATGTACTTGGCCTCATTAAAACTGTCCGGTAATGTCCTGGCTAAAAAAGCTATAATGAAGCTCACAGCGGCCAGAAGCCCCATATACCCCAGCACGGAGTAAAAGGCCATTACTGAACCTTCATTACACTGAACAATGATCTTTCCTGGATAAGAACGTGTGTCCAGCTCCTGAAAGGGAGGAGAAGCTGCCAACCATGTGATATTAATCAGGATTTGAATCAATGAGAAGGTCAGGACGACAGCGTTGGATATCTTCATATTAACCCACTTCTTCCAGACACTCCCAGGTTTGGTGGCTTTGAAGACAATGTAAATCATGGTGGTTTTCCCCAACACACAGGAGATGGCTATGGAGAAGACGATGGAGAAGGTGGATTGACGCAGCATGCAGGTTATATCCATAGGACGACCGAGGAATAAAAACACACATGGGAAGGTCAGCATGATGGACACCAGGAGAAGGAAGCTGAGGCTCGTGTTATTGGCTTTGACGATTGCCGTGTCTTTGAATATAATAAAAATGATCAAGATGCCAATAGTTATAAGGAAGAATAAAGCTGAGAGCACTGAGAAAACAGCAGTAATCACATCACTGTATGAAAGGAATTCCTCCAGTCTGGGAATACACTGATCCTTCTTCATGTTTGGCCATTCAGCGTCTGGACATTTTATGCAGTTTTCGCTGTCTGGAAATCAGAGAAAAAATAGAAATATTTTTAATGTATATTATTAAATAAAGTAAAAGTGTCCAATGTCTGTCATTCTGTCCATCATATCCCTGTACAATAATGCAATTCCTACTTTCATACATTTTACCACTTCACTGCAGAGGAAGCGCTCAGTGCGTCCTCCAGCAGGAAGGGTTGGCTGCCTGCGTCCTCCCTTCGCAGCCCGTGATCGGCCGGATTCCGGCCCCCCGGTGCGGGCTGACATCCTTGTTGTCAGCCCGGCACTCCGGGGCCGCCGCGGGTACAATAGATGTCATTCTGGCGGCGCGATGACATCTATTTCAGGCGCCCCCCCGCGAGTGCGGAGGAGGTGCCTGAAAGGGAGGGGGGAGGTCCTTCGGACCTCTCTCCCTCCTGATCGCTGGGGGCCTGAGCTTAATGTCAGGCACCATTTGGAAGGGCACAGCCTGCCCTTACAAACAGTACCTGGCATTAACCCCTTGGGGGCCGGATCACGATTCAGCGCCAAAAAGCGCCGAATCGTGATCTTCTCCTGGGGTTGGCTGACATCTTGGATGTCGGCCAAGCTTCCGGGAAATCTCCCTGACGACTGATGTCATCGTGCTCGATGATGTCAGTCTTGGAGTTAACCCCTTCCTGCCACCAATGGTGGAGATAGGGGGTTCATTGGAACCACCTATGTCCTGATCCCTGGCAGCTAGGGGTTAATGCTTGATATTGTTGGATCAGCCAGAGCATGGCCTTTCCAACGATGCCAAAAAAAATAATAATAATAAAAAAAATATTTAAATTTGTTTTGTTAATGCAGCAATATTGTTCCTATTTATAATGTGAACAATGATGCTGCACTAACGATTTTTGTAAATCGCATAAGTTTTCCCCAAAAAAATGTAACGAGACCCCATCTCTAATTTTTTTAACAAGCGCACCCCATACAAAATATAACCGCAATTGGTCGCATGTTAAAATGTGAAAAAACCCACTTTACACATTGTAAATTATTGAAAATTCTAATTTTATTGCATATTTTGTTATAATATACAGACATGACATAACGTATACATATAATAATGACATATTATGAATCTACCGAGTCTGACGGAAAGAACGATATATAATATGTCTGGGTCATATACTAAAATAAGCTTCAAAACACGTTAAAACATGATGAGCGAAACCGGTAAAAATGACCACAGCACACAGGAGGGAAATGCCTCAGCAGCGAAAGGGTTAAATCATTAATTTAATACCATGAAATCCAAAAAAGTACAAATATATCATAAGTCCACGTAGCTGTGGAGTCATGGGTTCGATCCCAGCGAGCAACCTCTCCAGTAAGTGTCCTTGGCAAGACACCTAACGGTACATACTCGCCACCCAGGACATACTTGAAAACGAGAGAAATCTCAATGTATCCTTCCTGGTAAAATCCTTTCTCAAAAAAAAAAAATGCCAATGAGTATATTAACCACTTGGCTGCGGACAAAGTCCTACGCTTTCCTGCTAGTATGTAGAGGATGAGGACAGAGTAAGGCCGACCTTCCATTGCGCACTAAATCATCGCTTTGGACGTCTGTATTTCCAAGAGCACCACAGAAGAGAGACATGGTTATTCACAGACATTTCTTTGCTCTCTCGTTCCCTGCACTTCGGGAAATCAAATTTCCTGACCCTGCGGTGAATTCTGAATTCACCTCAGGTTCCCCGGAGTGCAGTGAAAAGCCACTGAAATTATCAAATTTGATCATTTCGGTGAGTCTGCGCCGGTTTATTTTTTAAATTATTGGATCCGATTCGACACAATATCAGATCAGATCGGATCTTATAAAACGCTTCAAAAAGCCGTCCATCATCGTAAACATGCCACCGCCAGCCCGCTACTGACAACCCACCGGACAACCGCTTTGAACCCTCCGGAGAGCCACCAAACACAGCCAACGAGCTGCCAGACACAGCGCCAACCAGCCGCAGAAGAAATCCAATAGGCTGCCGGACGGGTAAAAAAAACCAAATACACTTGAAAGTGTCAAATTTGAAACACTGTATCCAAAAAACTACTAACAAAAATGTCTGGAATTAAAGTATAAGTTCCTAATAATAAAAAGGTCTGTTACAGAAGAAAAGAAAAAACTATTAAAAAAAAATGGAAAAAAAAACTTCCGGAAAAAATCCAGAAAAATGCCTAAAAGATCCTAAAAAAGTCAAGAAATAAAGAGACTTCTTGCTGCAGAATAAAATAATAAATGGTTTATTAGATATTGAATTAAAACGGGAATATTTTTAACATTGAAGCCTATGAGATTCTCCTTAAACCTGTCGAATGAAACCACTGAACATCAGGGCAATTCACTGACATTTCTCTGCTGTTCAATGTGAATAAATTAACCATTGCTTCTCTATGAGGATTTCACTGCCACCGAACAGCACCGTATTTCACTGCCGTAAAAAAGCACTGTATTTTACTGGCAACTCGCCAAAGTTTGTCAAACTGCATGCTGTCTGAATAGCCGAATGGCCACGAAAATGCACCGTACGGGGAAATTCACTGTTCGCTGCCATTTTGGGGCCAGATCAGCCCTCTGAGTAACCGTAAGAGTGTTATGTGAGGAATCGATGGAGAGGCCGTTCCACTAATTCCAAACATGGCCCTTTAATCCTCTTTTTCTTCTAAGCCAGTGACATTGTCCACTTTTCAAGGATAACGCGAATGATGCCACTGCCATTACTCACCAAAAAAGTGAATGCTGGTCATTGGTCATCGGCGATTTTAATACAGATTGGCTAAATCCTAAAAACAATAAACACTGCTCGCTGTTTAAAACTTTTGCAGCTAACTCAATTAATCTCCTCCCCCACTCGCATTAATATGAAAAGCCCTAACCATACCTTGCTGGACTGGATTCTCTTCTTATATCCTGATAGAACACAGGAGGCAGGCGTTCTCGCTAATAGCTTTAGTGACCATTGTCTAGTGTACTGCGTGCGCAAAATAAAGGCCATGAAATCTCCCCCAAAGGTAATAACCACCAGGTCTTTCAAGAAATTTATTCTTGAATCCTTCCTAAGTGATCTCAAACAGCTCCCCTGGTACAGACTAAACCTAATCCCAGACCTGGACTGTGCAACTGAATACTTTCAGTCTGAGCTCCTGCAAGTCTGGAATTCCCATGCCCCGCTGCGTAAAGTGTGAGTAAAAGGGTTCCACCTCCCCTGGGTTACAGCTGACCTCACGCAAATGTACCAGCTTAGATTCACTGTGGTCAAATTTCAAGAGTACTGGTTCCACAAACGATCACTTTGAATACTGACAATTCCGGAATGCATGCAGAAAAAACAAACAAAAATGGCTAAAGCCCATTACTTCAATGAAAATCTAAACAATAACATATCAAACCCTAGAAACTTTTGGAAAACCATAAGTAACATACAAGCACTCCCAGCCAGCTGGTGTCAAAGTAAATAACAAACCCTGCAACACCCCCTAGATGTAGCAAATGCCTTTAATGATTAATTTTGTTGGATGCGCCACCGCTTTGATTGCCAAGCTAGGAAATGACATGCAATTAGAAAGGCCGCATCCACGTCAGGCCCCTCCAACTGTGCAAAGTCCCTGTATCAGACAGGAATTCAGTTTTAGACCAGTGCTTGTCAGTGTTGTTACTTAACTTTTCCGTAACCAAAAAATTAAATACCAGTCTGGACCTGATCAAATACCAGCAATGCTGCTGAAAATCAGTGCACCAGCAATTGCAAATCCTGTCGCAACCCTAATCAATGAATCACTGGCAACTTGAAACATACCCAAACTCTGGAAGACTGCGAGGGTGGTACCTATACATAAAAGTGGTGACAGTACTTTGGGATCCAACTACCGTCCAATATCATTGCTCCCTGTAATGTCAAATTTTTTGGAAAAATGCATCTACACACAATTCCGTGATTATTATCAATATTGGAACTACTTAACCCCGGATCAATCAGGCTTTTGTTCAGATCACTCAACTACAACCGCCCTTTTAAAAGACTGAAATGATATCCAAGCTGGGATGGAACAAGGAAACCTAACTGGAGACATCTTCCTTGATTTTGCCAAGGCCTTTGACAAAGTAGACCATGGCATCTTGTTAAAAAAACTTAAAAACTCTGGTATTGGTGATCGCACGCTAACCTGGTTTCAATCATATGTATCCGACCGATCACAATATGTGTCCATTTCTGGCAGCTCCTCCCTCCCGCTCCCAGTCACGTGCGGTGTACCCCAAGGCTCAATACTCGGCCCCCTGCTATTTACAATATTCATAAATGATCTGCCCAACATCTGCAAAGCCTCAACTGTACACATGTACGCAGACGACACTGTAATCTATACCAGCAAACCAAATCTCCAGCAGCTGGAGGCCGTGCTGCAAGAACAATTCACAGAGGGAGAAAAGTGGATCAAATACAACAAACTATAACTAATTACTGACAAAACTGTAACGATGCTCTTTGGAACAAAACCTAAACTACATAAATTGCAAAATCCTAATCTATGTGTTGGGACAAAATCAAATGGCACGCTGACCACAGTCACTTCTCTCAAATATCTAGGTATGTGGTTGGACCCTAATCTATCCTTTGGCCTCCACATCGAAAAAATCTCATCTAAACTTTACCCCAAACTAGGTGCCCTGTACAGAAACAAATCCTGCCTGAGCCCCGCGGAAACAAAGCAGATTGTACAAAATCCTTTTATAAATAAAAATTGATTATGGAGATGTAGCGTATGCAGCCGCCCAGCAAACACACCTTCAGTAACTTACTACATTGTATAACTCATTCTGCCGCTTTGCATTACAATGTATCTACAGGACCCACCATTGTGACATGTTAAAAGAGCTAAACTGGCCATCACTGGAATCTAAATGCACCCTTCACCTTTCCAACCTGGTGTTTAAAAGCTTTTCTGGGAAGCTGCCAGCCTATCTGAATAGGCTGCTTTCCCAGCAGCTCCCTCATCCTATAACCTCTGATCCAGGACCAGCACCTTACTTGCAATACCACAATACAAAAATACAGTGTCTCGGTCCTCATTTTCCTACAGAGCACCGCAGTTGTGGAATAACCTCCCAGACGCCATTAAATCTTCCCCCAGTCTAAAGTCACTCTAGAGCTCCATATTAACATACCTGAATGCGGAATGCACCTATAAACATGTAAAATAATGACTATTTCCTACATATTTATTTTCTGTTAACCGGTATATTTGTTTTGTGTTAATATCTTGCATTTTACTACATTGTATTTCTGTAACAACTGTAACATTTCAATGTTCTTGAACCCAGGACATATTTGAAAACTAGAGAAATCTCAATGTATCTTTCCTGGTAAAACTATTTATAAATAAATAAAAAAATTCTCACCCTGGAAGCAAGTTTAGTGGTTTATATACAGTAGTATTATTTATAAAAAGCAACAAAATGAAAAGAGAAAAAAATAGCATTTTTCTAAATTGGTTATTATTACATATTTCCTCACAATAAAGCAGTAACAGGTGTAGCGCTCACCCCCGGAGGAGCTGCTGAATAAACCTCGGGATAGTCTCACCGCACTAGGAATTATTACACACCAGCACTGTTGTGGATTTTCTAGTTTTATATGCTTTACTAAAAGATAAATGCACGTTGAATGAAATTATAGGATGCGTCACGCGGGAAAAACACACAGCAGAAAAATAACGGTTAACCCCCTCAGTTCTGGAGTGTAAATCCCGCAAAATAGCTCAAAATATATATGTACAAAGTTTAGGGTACCCGGGTACTGTGTTCGACTGGCCAGTGAACGAAAAGAGCAATCTTCGACTAGTCACCGTTGGGGTCCTGTGAATTTAAACAATATTGCAGCATGCGTTTCTGTTTTGGAACTGTGGCCTGGAGGCCTCTCTCCCATCCTACAAACGAAACTGTCCAGCACTCGATGCCTCGACCAAAGGCTCCCCAGTATATCCTCCTCTTTGTGCCACCCACTTCCTGTCCTCACTCAAAAGGGTGATGGGAGATGGAGTCTGCTCTGTCCAGCATATTCCACAATGTCTCCCTCTGGTGGCAGCAATAGTTCAATGCACCAGTATACCGTTTTTAAAGCAGCGCCACACAGGTTTTCTGGTTCTATTTTTCTTTTAAAGAGTAATCATAGAATATATAATCACAGAGGTTTGGATGATAAAACGTGAGACAATAGTTTAACACATTGCAAATGATTGAACTTTGAATAAGAATTTTACATTTTTAAAAACATTTTGTTACAGCATCCTGAAAGTACCTGCTGTATACGTATAATAATGGTATATTTTGAATCGGCTGAGCGCGTTGGAAAAAAAAATTATATCATTTATATGGGTTCTCCAATAAAGCACGACTTCTAATCTCATTTAAACATGATGAGCAAAACTGGTGAAAATGAGCTCAGCACACAGGGGTGAAATGGCTCAGCAGTGAAGAGGTTAATTATAAAATAATGTTCCATACCAGATCTGTTGGATATCTCCCCCTCTGGACACTGGGCACAGTCATAGCAGCAGACATGTGTTCCTCCTCTTGTTACTTTTCTATATCCTGGCAAACAGCTATCTGAGCATCGAGACCTTGGAACCTAAGACAGAGCAATTTGAAACATTTATTCCACAATTAAAGTTCACCAAATATTTGCAATTTGCCTGCACATACGGTGCTGTTCGACGGCAGTGAAATACGGTGCTGTTCGGCGGCAGTGAAATACAGTGCTGCTCGGCGGCAGGGAAATCCCCCATAGAGAAGCAATGGTTAATCTATTCACATTGAACAGCAGAGAAATGTCAGTGAAATGCCCGGGGCCATATTACATTCCTCGCGCATCGGTTTTGCACGCACGCAAATGCACATTTGCGAAGAGAAAACCATTTGCGCAGAACGCCGTGTTTCAACGTTCGCACAAACGATGCGTGTTATCGTTTAACGCGGATGGACTTGCCCGAGCGTGATGAACTGTGCGCGTCCTATACTTAACATTGTGAGCGCAAATGCGTTAAGCGGATGGTATTTCAATAGATGCGCAACTTCCTACGAACGACGTTTGCGCGCATAATTTTAACGTCATTGAAAAGCTGGTGTTAACGACAAATCTGAACGTTCTGGCTGAAACAAAATACACCAGCACGAAAAAAAAAAATACAGTTACACATTCTACACATACCCAAACCAAAAAATTGTGAATTCGTGCATATTTTTATTATTGGTGAAGCATGTATACGCAGATTTATTTTGACAGGCGTAAAAACGTTAGTGAGTCAATTAAGGTGATTTACATGCGCTACGTTACTGCGCGCGTATTGCACTTCGTTTTGGGTTGTTTTTTTTTTACTAACGTTATTTTTTGACAGATGAGAAAATACGTTCGGATCCGAATATCACGCTAATTTTCGTGCGATAACGCTGGACAAAAAAAATTGCGCTGCGCAAGCGCATTTGCGCAGAGAACATAATATGGCTCCCTGATGTTCAGTGGTTTCATTCGGCAGGTTTCAGGCTAGGGTCAGACGAGAGCACTTTGTACGGACTGTGCGTCCGTGCAGTATGGACGCACGTTCTGACGGAAGACGCGGTAGTGCCACACAGTCCGTTTTTGTTACTGACGTTTTTTTGACTTATGTAGAAGGGAAAATAAATTTACATTTTGTCCGTCAAAATGCTGGACGTATAAATGCGTCCGTCTGACATCGTTCCATCACTCACACACAAAGCTATGCGGACGTTGCACACTCCGCACGCCTGTTCTATCGGTTTTACATTCTTGCTATCTTGCGTCCGCTGTGCGTCCGCAGTTTGGTGCGGACGTACTTCATGTGTGGGGCTTCATTGGTCATTATTATCTGCTAGCACGGACATACTAATGTGCGGTATCACGGACGTTAACACTGCGCTCGTCTGACCCAGCCTTATCAGGCGAATCAGATTGGCATCAATGTTAAAAATATTCCCTGTTGTAATTCAATATCTAATAAACCATTTTTTTTTCCTGCAGCAAAAAGTCTCTTTATTCTTTTAAGATTTTTTAGTCATTTTTCAGGATTTTTGATTTCTGATTTTTTTCTTTAATGGGTTTTTCTTTTTCTCCGTAACAGACCTTTTTATTATTATTCATAGGATCTTCAATGTCATTTCCAGACATTTTCATGTAGTAGATTTATTTGCAAACAGCTTTTAAAAGTTGTAGTGGTGTTTTTTTTTACCCTTTTTGTCTGCTTCTCGGCTTTTTTCGACGGCTGGTTGGCGCTCTGTTCGGCGGTTCGTCAGCTTTTTTCAGATTCGTTTGGCAGTTTTGTGGCAGATCGTTGGATGCGTTCTGCATTTGTTCGGCGACTTATTGGATAAGGTCTAATGTTTTTTCTGCCGGTTTGCTGTGGTTTTTGCTTTCGAATCGTCATTCGGCGGGTTTTCGGATGCCTTGGGTGTGCTTTTTCCTGCACTTCAGAGAATTTGACTCCCCAAAGTGCAGGGATCGATAGAGATTCGAAATTCTGGTGGAATTTCAGTGCTCTTTGAATAACCCTGATAATGGAGGTCTAGTAGGACTGATTCCACCCTCTGACTGTGAGGGATTAGCTCTGTCCAGAAGCTGAGGTCACAGAGCATAGATATCAGCTTCTTAAGGATTGAGACTCTCTGGACTCTCCTGTTTAAGGATCTGTCTATATTTTAATGCATCTGTCTTTTTTGTCTATCCGTCTTTTCTTGCATCTGTCTATCTTCCTACCTACATATGCCTGTCTGTCTGCCTATATCTGTTTATTCAGCTCTCCTTTCCTATCTATATCTGTCTGTCTGCCTGTATCTGTTTATTCAGCTCTCCTTTCCTATCTATATATGTCTGCCTATATCTGTTTATTCAGCTCTCCTTTCCTATCTATATCTGTCTGTCTGCCTGTATCTGTTTATTCAGCTCTCCTTTCCTATCTATATCTGTCTGTCTGCCTATATCTGTTTATTCAGCTCTCCTTTCCTATCTATATATGTCTGCCTATATCTGTTTATTCAGCTCTCCTTTCCTATCTATATATGTCTGCCTATATCTGTTTATTCAGCTCTCCTTTCCTATCTATATCTGTCTGTCTGCCTATATCTGTCTGTCTGCCTATATCTGTTTATTCAGCTCTCCTTTCCTATCTATATATGTCTGTCTGCCTATATCTGTTTATTCAGCTCTCCTTTCCTATCTATATATGTCTGTCTGCCTATATCTGTTTATTCAGCTCTCCTTTTCTATCTATATCTGTCTGTCTGCCTATATCTGTTTATTCAGTTCTCCTTTCCTATATATATCTGTCTGCCTATATCTGTTTATTCAGCTCTCCTTTCCTATCTATATCTGTCTGTCTGCCTATATCTGTCTGTCTGCCTATATCTGTCTGTCTGCCTAGATCTGTTTATCTGCCTATATCTGTTTATTCAGTTCTCCTTTCCTATATATCTGTCTGCCTATATCTGTTTATTCAGCTCTCCTTTCCTATCTATATCTGTCTGTCTGCCTATATCTGTCTGTCTGCCTAGATGTGTTTATCTGCCTATATCTGTTTATCTGCCTATATCTGTTTATTCAGTTCTCCTTTCCTATATATATCTGTCTGCCTATATCTGTTTATTCAGCTCTCCTTTCCTATCTATATGTCTGTCTGCCTATATCTGTTTATTCAGCTCTCCTTTCCTATCTATATATGTCTGCCTATATCTGTTTATTCAGCTCTCCTTTCCTATCTATATCTGTCTGTCTGCCTGTATCTGTTTATTCAGCTCTCCTTCCTATCTATATATGTCTGTCTGCCTATATCTGTCTGTCTGCCTATCTGTTTATTCAGCTCTCCTTTCCTATCTATATAGGTCTGCCTATATCTGTTTATTCAGCTCTCCTTTCCTATCTATATATGTCTGCCTATATCTGTTTATTCAGCTCTCCTTTCCTATCTATATATGTCTGCCTATATCTGTTTATTCAGCTCTCCTTTCCTATCTATATCTGTCTGTCTGCCTATATCTGTCTGTCTGCCTATATCTGTTTATTCAGCTCTCCTTTCCTATCTATATATGTCTGTCTGCCTATATCTGTTTATTCAGCTCTCCTTTCCTATCTATATATGTCTGTCTGCCTATATCTGTTTATTCAGCTCTCCTTTTCTATCTATATCTGTCTGTCTGCCTATATCTGTTTATTCAGTTCTCCTTTCCTATATATATCTGTCTGCCTATATCTGTTTATTCAGCTCTCCTTTCCTATCTATATCTGTCTGTCTGCCTATATCTGTCTGTCTGCCTATATCTGTCTGTCTGCCTAGATCTGTTTATCTGCCTATATCTGTTTATTCAGTTCTCCTTTCCTATATATCTGTCTGCCTATATCTGTTTATTCAGCTCTCCTTTCCTATCTATATCTGTCTGTCTGCCTATATCTGTCTGTCTGCCTAGATGTGTTTATCTGCCTATATCTGTTTATCTGCCTATATCTGTTTATTCAGTTCTCCTTTCCTATATATATCTGTCTGCCTATATCTGTTTATTCAGCTCTCCTTTCCTATCTATATGTCTGTCTGCCTATATCTGTTTATTCAGCTCTCCTTTCCTATCTATATATGTCTGCCTATATCTGTTTATTCAGCTCTCCTTTCCTATCTATATCTGTCTGTCTGCCTGTATCTGTTTATTCAGCTCTCCTTTCCTATCTATATCTGTCTGTCTGCCTGTATCTGTTTATTCAGCTCTCCTTTCCTATCTATATAGGTCTGCCTATATATGTTTATTCAGCTCTCCTTTCCTATCTATATATGTCTGCCTATATCTGTTTATTCAGCTCTCCTTTCCTATCTATATATGTCTGCCTATATCTGTTTATTCAGCTCTCCTTTCCTATCTATATCTGTCTGTCTGCCTATATCTGTCTGTCTGCCTATATCTGTTTATTCAGCTCTCCTTCCTATCTATATATGTCTGTCTGCCTATATCTGTTTATTCAGCTCTCCTTTCCTATCTATATATGTCTGTCTGCCTATATCTGTTTATTCAGCTCTCCTTTTCTATCTATATCTGTCTGTCTGCCTATATCTGTTTATTCAGTTCTCCTTTCCTATATATATCTGTCTGCCTATATCTGTTTATTCAGCTCTCCTTTCCTATCTATATCTGTCTGTCTGCCTATATCTGTCTGTCTGCCTATATCTGTCTGTCTGCCTAGATCTGTTTATCTGCCTATATCTGTTTATTCAGTTCTCCTTTCCTATATATCTGTCTGCCTATATCTGTTTATTCAGCTCTCCTTTCCTATCTATATCTGTCTGTCTGCCTATATCTGTCTGTCTGCCTAGATGTGTTTATCTGCCTATATCTGTTTATCTGCCTATATCTGTTTATTCAGTTCTCCTTTCCTATATATATCTGTCTGCCTATATCTGTTTATTCAGCTCTCCTTTCCTATCTATATGTCTGTCTGCCTATATCTGTTTATTCAGCTCTCCTTTTCTATCTATATCTGTCTGTCTGCCTATATCTGTTTATTCAGTTCTCCTTTCCTATATATATCTGTCTGCCTATATCTGTTTATTCAGCTCTCCTTTCCTATCTATATCTGTCTGTCTGCCTATATCTGTCTGTCTGCCTAGATCTGTTTATCTGCCTATATCTGTTTATTCAGCTCTCCTTTCCTATCTATATCTGTCTGTTTGCCTTTATCTGTTTATTCAGCTCTCCTTTCCTATCTATATATGTCTGTCTGCCTTTATCTGTTTATCTGTCTGCCTATATCTGTTTATTCAGCTCTCCTTTTCTATCTATATCTGTCTGTCTGCCTGTATCTGTTTATTCAGTTCTCCTTTCCTATATATATCTGTCTGTCTGCCTATATCTGTTTATTCAGCTCTCCTTTCCTATCTATATCTGTCTGTCTGCCTAGATCTGTTTATCTGCCTATATCTGTTTATCTGCCTATATCTGTTTATTCAGTTCTCCTTTCCTATATATATCTGTCTGCCTATATCTGTTTATTCAGCTCTCCTTTCCTATCTATATATGTCTGTCTGCCTTTATCTGTTTATCTGTCTGCCTATATCTGTTTATTCAGCTCTCCTTTTCTGTCTATATCTGTCTGTCTGCCTATATCTGTTTACTTATCTCTCCTTTCCTGCCTATACAGTTGTGTTCAAAATTATTCAACCCCCAAAGCTGTAAAGGGTTTTAGGGAATTTAGTGACATTTGTAATTGTATTCAGAATGAAATCCTACAAGGACTTTTTAAAGAACCATATGCAACTAAAATGACATCAATTGGTTTTGTAATACAGTAGTAAATGTTTCTTTTGTGAATTCTTCATTGACACAATTATTCAACCCCTTAAAGACTACCACTCTGAAGAACAGAGGTTCATTCAAGTGTTTTCAATCAGGTATTGAAAACACCTGTGGATGTCACGGAGCAGCAATAAAGCATAATAAGCACCAATTAGGCAGCTTTAAAATGACTGTGATACTCAGCTCCTTCTAGACATTTACTGGTGTGGTTACAAACATGGTGAAGTCAAGAGAATGGTCCAGGAAGACAAGAGAAGAGGTGATTACTCTTCACAGGAAGGGCAATGGCTATAAGAAGATTGCAAAGATGTTAAACATACCAAGAGAGACCATAGGAAGCATCATTCGCAAATTCAAGGCAAAGGGCACTGTTGAAACCCTACCTGGTCGTGGCAGAAAGAAGATGCTGACATAAAACTATGTTATATATATATATATATATATATATTCCCACACACGCACCTTATGCATACATACACACGCACACACTCTCACACATTCAGCCTAAATATATCATTACAATCAGGGTAATTCAAAGAGAATCGAAAAGTCACCGCACGTTCGGTAACTTATCGTTCTCTTCAATTCGGTTTGTTTTGACGATTCCCAGTTCGGCGACCCTGCGGTGTATTCAGCAAGCACCACAGGATCCGAATTGCAGGGAAAGGTCGCCGCAAACCCGCCGAAAACTAACCGCAAAACCCGGCGAATGCACGCCGAAAACTCGAAAAAACATCATTAACCCGCTGGAAAAAGCCGAGCAGGAGACGATCACACACATTCGAAGCAGCCGAGACGCAGACGAATGGAGTGAATAAATTAGCAAAACAGTTTGAAATGAATGATTGAAAAGTGAAACGCTGTTTGCAAATAAACTACTGAGCGAAAATGTCTGAAATTTACACAGGAGGTCCAGGGAATGATAATAAAGAGGGCTGTTACAGAAAAAATAAGTAAACTTAAAAAAATAAATAATAATAATCGGACTTTTAAAAAAAAAAAAATAAGAAAAATGCTTAAAATATCCTAAAAAATCTATAAATAAAGAGACTTTTTGCTGCAGAATTTTATAATGAATGGTTTATTAGATATTGAATTAAAACGGGAATATTTTTAACATTGAAGTCTATGGGATTCGCCTGAATAAACTTAAACCACCGAATGGCAGGGCATTTCGGGAACCTTTCACTGCTGGTTTGTGTTCTCTGAATAGCTGAAGCAGTGCTTTTTTTATGGGGATTTCACTGCCCTCGAACAGGGACCGAACAGGCACCGAACAGGCACCGTATGTGCAGGCAATTCGCCAGAATTTGGCGAATTGCCTGCTCTATGGATAGACGAATGGCCAAGACAGGTAACCAAACGCTAATTTTCAGTGTTCGGTTACCTTTCTCCAGCCATTCGGATCTCTTTGGATAACCCTGTATGTTTATAATTCCGAGGTGCAGCAACCTTGGCCTTCCAGTTGTTTTTGAACTACATTTCCCATGAGTCTCGACTAACCCAATTAGTGGCTGAGTATTGTGGCCGATTGTGTTTTATGACTATCACGGTTATTCAGAGAGAGGTGAAACTCAGGAGAATGACTGGAGAAGTGAAAATTCTAGGTCAAAATAGCCAAACCAGAAAAATTCTCCCATTTATCTGACTTTCCAAATCGGCTATTTGGTCCAGATTGTTCTTTTTTCCTGCCATTCTCCTGTTTTTCACCTTTCTCTGAACAACCCTGAGAGAGAGAGGTGAAAGCCAGGAGAACTGGCAAGAGAAGAGAACAATCTAGACCAAATAGCCGATTTGGAAAGTGAGATAAATGGGAGAATTTTTCTGGTTTGGCTATTTTGACCTAGAATTTTCACTTCTCCAGTTATTCTCCTGATTTTCACCTTTCTCTGAATAACCCTGTGAATGTTTAATCCCGAGGTGAAAAATAACATTGCTTTAGATGTTAAAAGCGGGAAATTAGGAAATTTTGTATTTTTTCTATATGATTGTGTTTGGTCTCATTAGAAAGGCCGGGCTCTGACCTCTCCAATGACGCCGAACTTAACATTGTGGAGTGTAAAGAGAGTTTCATGGCAGTGGATTCTGTGATACGCTTATATGCACCGCACATTACTGAGAGTTTTATGGCAGTGGATTCTGTGATACGCTTATATGCACCGCACATTACAGAGAGTTTTATGGCAGTGGATTCTGTGATACGTTTATATGCACCGCACATTACTGAGAGTTTTATGGCAGTGGATTCTGTGATACGTTTATATGCACCGCACATTACAGAGAGTTTCATGGCAGTGGATTCTGTGATACGCTTATATGCACCGCACATTACTGGGAGTTTCATGGCAGTGGATTCTGTGATACGCTTATATGCACCGCACATTACTGGGAGTTTCATGGCAGTGGATTCTGTGATACGCTTATATGCACCGCACATTACAGAGAGTTTCATGGCAGTGGATTCTGTGATATGCTTATATGCACCGCACATTACTGGGAGTTTCATGGCAGTGGATTCTGTGATACGCTTATACGCACCGCACATTACTGGGAGTTTCATGGCAGTGGATTCTGCTGGTATTCGTGATACGCTTATATGCACCGCACATTACTGGGAGTTTCATGGCAGTGGATTCTGTGATACGCTTATATGCACCGCACATTACTGGGAGTTTCATGGCAGTGGATTCTGTGATACGCTTATATGCACCGCACATTACTGGGAGTTTCATGGCAGTGGATTCTGTGATACGCTTATATGCACTGCACATTACTGGGAGTTCATGGCAGTGGATTCTGTGATACGCTTATATGCACCGCACATTACTGGGAGTTTCATGGCAGTGGATTCTGTGATACGCTTATATGCACTGCACATTACTGGGAGTTTCATGGCAGTAGATTCTGTGATAAGCTTATATGCACCGCGCATTACTGGGAGTTTCATGGCAGTGGATTCTGTGATACGCTTATATGCACTGCACATTACTGGGAGTTTCATGGCAGTGGATTCTGTGATACGCTTATATGCACCGCACATTACAGAGAGTTTCATGGCAGTGGATTCTGTGATACGCTTATATGCACCGCACATTACTGAGAGTTTCATGGCAGTGGATTCTGTGATACGCTTATATGCACCGCACATTACTGGGAGTTTCATGGCAGTAGATTCTGTGATAAGCTTATATGCACCGCACATTACTGGGAGTTTCATGGCAGTGGATTCTGTGATAAGCTTATATGCACCGCACATTACAGAGAGTTTCATGGCAGTGGATTCTGTGATACGCTTATATGCACCGCACATTACTGAGAGTTTCATGGCAGTGGATTCTGTGATACGCTTATATGCACCGCACATTACAGAGAGTTTCATGGCAGTGGATTCTGTGATACGCTTATATGCACCGCACATTACTGGGAGTTTCATGGCAGTGGATTCTGTGATACGCTTATATGCACCGCACATTACAGAGTTTCATGGCAGTGGATTCTGTGATACGCTTATATGCACCGCACATTACAGAGAGTTTCATGGCAGTAGATTCTGTGATACGCTTATATGCACCGCACATTACAGAGAGTTTCATGGCAGTGGATTCTGTGATACGCTTATATGCACCGCACATTACTGGGAGTTTCATGGCAGTAGATTCTGTGATAAGCTTATATGCACCACACATTACAGAGAGTTTCATGGCAGTGGATTCTGTGATACCCTTATATGCACCGCACATTACAGAGAGTTTCATGGCAGTAGATTCTGTGATACGCTTATATGCACCGCACATTACAGAGAGTTTCATGCCAGTGGATTCTGTGATACGCTTATATGCACCACACATTACAGAGAGTTTCATGGCAGTGGATTCTGTGATACGCTTATATGCACCGCACATTACAGAGAGTTTCATGGCAGTGGATTCTGTGATACGCTTATATGCACCGCACATTACTGGGAGTTTCATGGCAGTGGATTCTGTGATACGCTTATATGCACCGCACATTACTGAGTTTCATGGCAGTGGATTCTGTGATAAGCTTATATGCACCGCACATTACTGGAGTTTCATGGCAGTGGATTCTGTGATACGCTTATATGCACCGCACATTACTGGGAGTTTCATGGCAGTGGATTCTGTGATACGCTTATATGCACCGCACATTACTGGGAGTTTCATGGCAGTGGATTCTGTGATACGCTTATATGCACCGCACATTACTGGGAGTTTCATGGCAGTGGATTCTGTGATACGCTTATATGCACCGCACATTACAGAGAGTTTCATGGCAGTGGATTCTGTGATACGCTTATATGCACCGCACATTACTGGAGTTTCATGGCAGTGGATTCTGTGATATGCTTATATGCACCGCACATTACTGGAGTTTCATGGCAGTGGATTCTGTGATACGCTTATATGCACCGCACATTACTGGGAGTTTCATGGCAGTGGATTCTGTGATACGCTTATATGCACCGCACATTACTGGGAGTTTCATGGCAGTGGATTCTGTGATACGCTTATATGCACCGCACATTACTGGGAGTTTCATGGCAGTGGATTCTGTGATAAGCTTATATGCACCGCACATTACAGAGTTTCATGGCAGTGGATTCTGTGATACGCTTATATGCACCGCACATTACTGGGAGTTTCATGGCAGTGGATTCTGTGATACGCTTATATGCACCGCACATTACTGAGAGTTTCATGGCAGTGGATTCTGTGATACGCTTATATGCACCGCACATTACTGGGAGTTTCATGGCAGTGGATTCTGTGATACGCTTATATGCACCGCACATTACTGGGAGTTTCATGGCAGTGGATTCTGTGATACGCTTATATGCACCGCACATTACTGGGAGTTTCATGGCAGTGGATTCTGTGATACGCTTATATGCACCGCACATTACTGGGAGTTTCATGGCAGTGGATTCTGTGATATGCTTATATGCACCGCACATTACTGAGAGTTTCATGGCAGTGGATTCTGTGATACGCTTATATGCACCGCACATTACAGAGATTTCATGGCAGTGGATTCTGTGATACGCTTATATGCACCGCACATTACTGGGAGTTTCATGGCAGTGGATTCTGTGATACGCTTATATGCACCGCACATTACTGGGAGTTTCATGGCAGTGGATTCTGTGATACGCTTATATGCACCGCACATTACTGGGAGTTTCATGGCAGTGGATTCTGTGATACGCTTATATGCACCGCACATTACTGGAGTTTCATGGCAGTGGATTCTGTGATACGCTTATATGCACCGCACATTACTGGGAGTTTCATGGCAGTGGATTCTGTGATTGCTTATATGCACCGCACATTACAGAGAGTTTCATGGCAGTGGATTCTGTGATATGCTTATATGCACCGCACATTACTGAGAGTTTCATGGCAGTGGATTCTGTGATACGCTTATATGCACCGCACATTACAGAGAGTTTCATGGCAGTGGATTCTGTGATACGCTTATATGCACCGCACATTACTGGGAGTTTCATGGCAGTGGATTCTGTGATACGCTTATATGCACCGCACATTACTGGGAGTTTCATGGCAGTGGATTCTGTGATACGCTTATATGCACCGCACATTACTGGAGTTTCATGGCAGTGGATTCTGTGATACGCTTATATGCACCGCACATTACTGAGAGTTTTATGGCAGTGGATTCTGTGATACGCTTATATGCACCGCACATTACTGCGAGTTTCATGGCAGTGGATTCTGTGATACGCTTATATGCACCGCACATTACTGGGAGTTTCATGGCAGTGGATTCTGTGATACGCTTATATGCACCGCACATTACTGGGAGTTTCATGCAGTAGATTCTGTGATACGCTTATATGCATCGCACATTACAGAGGAGTTTCATGGCAGTGGATTCTGTGATACGCTTATATGCACCGCACATTACAGAGAGTTTCATGGCAGTGGATTCTGTGATACGCTTATATGCACCGCACATTACAGAGAGTTTCATGGCAGTGGATTCTGTGATACGCTTATATGCACCGCACATACTGGAGTTTCATGGCAGTGGATTCTGTGATACGCTTATATAGCATCGCACATTACTGGAGTTTCATGGCAGTAGATTCTGTGATACGCTTATATGCACCGCACATTACTGGAGTTTCATGGCAGTGGATTCTTTTATACGCTTATATGCATCCGCACATTACTGGGAGTTTCATGCAGTGGATTCTGTGATACGCTTATATGCATCGCACATTACAGGAGTTTCATGGCATGGATTCTGTGATACGTCTTATATGCCACCGCCACATTACTGGGAGTTTCATGCAGTGGATTCATGCATGTGATACGCTTATGTGCACATACGCGCACATTACTGGGAGTTCATGGCAGTGGATTCTGTGATACGCTTATATGCACCGCACATTACTGGGAGTTTCATGACAGTGGATTCTGTGATACGCTTATATGCATCGCACATTACAGAGAG
>CM019063.1:554494178-554546678 GCA_009667805.1 Leptobrachium leishanense
TTTCATGGCAGTGGATTCTGTGATACGCTTATATGCACCGCACATTACTGGGAGTTTCATGGCAGTGGATTCTGTGATACGCTATATTACACCGCACATTACTGAGAGTTTCATGGCAGGGATTCTGTGATACGCTTATATGCACCGCACATTACAGAGAGTTTCATGGCAGTGGATTCTGTGATACGCTTATATGCACCGCACATTACAGAGAGTTTCATGGCAGTGGATTCTGTGATACGCTTATATGCACCGCACATTACTGGGAGTTTCATGGCAGTGGATTCTATTGATACGCTTATATGCACCGCACATTACTGGGAGTTTCATGGCAGTGGATTCTGTGATACGCTTATATGCACCGCACATTACGGGGATTTCATGACAGTGGACTGTTTTGATATGCTTATATGCACCGCACATTACTGGGAGTTTCATGGCAGTGGATTCTGTGATACGCTTATATTGCACCGCACATTACTGGGAGTTTCATGACAGTGGATTCTGTGATACGCTTATATGCACCGCACATTACAGAGAGTTTCATGGCAGTGGATTCTGTGATACGATTATATGCACCGCACATTACTGGGAGTTTCATGGCAGTGGATTCTGTGATACGCTTATATGCACCGCACATTACTGGGAGTGTCATGGCAGTGGATTCTGTGATACGCTTATATGCACCGCACATTACTGGGAGTTTCATGGCAGTGGATTCTGTGATACGCTTATATGCACCGCACATTACTGGAGTTTCATGGCAGTGGATTCTGTGATACGCTTATATGCACCGCACATTACTGGGAGGTTCATGATGCAGTGGATTCTGTGATACGCTTATATGCACCGCACATTACAGAGAGTTTCATGGCAGTGGATTCTGTGATACGCTTATATGCATCGCACATTACTGGGAGTTTCATGGCAGTGGATTCTGTGATACGCTTATATGCACCGCACATTACAGAGAGTTTCATGGCAGTGGATTCTGTGATACGCTTATATGCACCGCACATTACAGAGAGTTTCATGGCAGTGGATTCTGTGATACGCTTATATGCACCGCACATTACTGGGAGTTTCATGGCAGTGGATTCTGTGATACGCTTATATGCACCGCACATTACTGGGAGTTTCATGGCAGTGGATTCTGTGATACGCTTATATGCACCGCACATTACTGGGAGTTTCATGGCAGTGGATTCTGTGATACGCTTATATGCACCGCACATTACTGGGAGTTTCATGGCAGTGGATTCTGTGATACGCTTATATGCACCGCACATTACAGAGAGTTTCATGGCAGTGGATTCTGTGATACACTTATATGCACCGCACATTACTGGGAGTTTCATGGCAGTGGATTCTGTGATACGCTTATATGCACCGCACATTACAGAGTTTCATGGCAGTGGTTTCTGTGATATGCTTATATGCACCGCACATTACTGGGAGTTTCATGGCAGTGGATTCTATGATACGCTTATATGCACCGCACATTACTGGGAGTTTCATGGCAGTGGATTCTGTGATACGCTTATATGCACCGCATATTAGAAGAAGTTTAGGAGGGAAATTAACACTTCTCACTCAGAAGCAGACACCACCCCACCCCCTCAGTATAGTCTGCATACATACAATGTATCAAATATATTACACCAGACTAAAAACACCTGTTGTTGTTACGCCGTTTGAAAACACAGGTCATTTAGAGTTGAGAATCTTTGCACGTACACATTAGTTTTTAATTCAATATCTAATAAACCGTTGCTTATAATATTCTGCAGTAAAGAATCTCTTTATTTCTAGATTTTTTAGTATTTTTTAAGCATTTTTTATACTTTTTTCAAAATTTCTTTTTTTTTGCAAACTCGAAGTTCACGAACTTGCGGACAGCCAAAGTTCGAATCGAACTCCGAACTGATCGAACCGAACAGCTCATCCCTACTTATTAGCTAAGGAATATATTTGGGTACCTATATATGTGTGTTTGTATATACTGTGTATATATATATA
The DNA here is from genome assembly GCA_009667805.1 of Leptobrachium leishanense. Lineage (NCBI taxonomy): Eukaryota > Metazoa > Chordata > Amphibia > Anura > Megophryidae > Leptobrachium > Leptobrachium leishanense. Next base: position 554,496,198 of record CM019063.1, read on the forward strand.
TATATATATACACAGTACTGTGCAAAAGTTTTAGGCAGGTGTGAAAAAATTATGATTGTTTATATTTGTCAATTTTCAACATGCAAAGTGAGTAAACAAAAGAAAAATCTAAATCAAATCAATATTTGGTGTTACTACCTTTTGCCGTCAAACCAGCATCAATTCTCATAGGTACATTTGCAAAAAGTCAGGGATTTTGTAGGATTATAGTCAGGTGTATGATCAACCAATTATACCAAACAGGTGCTAATGATCATCAATGTCACACGTAGGTTGAAACCCAGTCATGAACTGAAACAGAAACAGCTGTGTAGGAGGCTTAAAACTGGGTGAGGAACAGCCAAACTCTGCTAGCAAGATGAGGTTGTGAAAGACCGTTTCATGTCATGGCAAGATTGAGCACAGCAACAAGACACAAGGTAGTTATACTGCATCAACAAGGTCTCTCCCAGACAAAGATTTCAAAGCAGACTGGGGTTTCAAGATGTGCTGTTCAAGCTCTTTTAAAGAAGCACAAAGAAATGGGCAACGTTGAGGATCGTAAATGCAGTGGTCGACCAAGGAAACTTAGTGCAGCAGATGAAAGACACATCAAGCTTATTGCCCTTAGAAATCAGAAGATGTCCAGCAGTGCCATCAGCTCAGAACTGGCAGAAACCAGTGAGACCCAGGTACACCCATCTACTGTCTGGAGAGGTCTGGCCAGAAGTGGCCTTCATGGAGGAGTTGCAGCCAAAAAGCCATACCTCTGACGTGGGAACAAGGCCAAGCGACTAAAGTATGCACGAAAACATAGGAACTGGGTGCAGAACAATGGCAGCAGGTGCTCTGGACTGATGAGTCAACATTTGAAATATTTGGCTGGAGCAGAAGGCAGTTTGTTCATCGAAGGGCTGGAGAGCGGTCCAATAATGAGTGTCTGCAGGCAACAGTGAAGTATGGTGGAGGTTCCTTGAACATTGGGGCTGCATTTCTGCGAATGGAGTTGGAGATTTTGTCAGGATTAATGGTGTTCTCAATACTGAGAAATACAGGCAGATACTTACCCATCATGCAATGCCATCAGGGAGGTGTATGATGGGCCCAAAATTTATTCTGCAGCAGGACAACCACCCCAAACATACAAAGTCATTAAGAACTATCTACAGCGTAAAGAAGAACCAGAAGTACTGGAAGTGATGGCATGGCCCCCACAGAGCCCTGATCTCAACATCATCGAGTGTGTCTGGGATTACATGAAGAGACAGAAGGATGTGAGAAATCCTACATCCACAGAAGATCTGTGCTTAGTTCTCCAAGATGTTTGGAACAACCTACCAGCTGAATTCCTTCAAAAACTGTGCAAGTGGACCCAGAAGAATTGCTGCTGTTTTGAAGGCAAAGGGTGGTCACACCAAATATAGATTTGATTTAGATTTCTCTTTTGTTCATTCAAATGAACATACATGTGTAACACTTACATTTGTGGAAGCATTCTTTGCTTACAGCATTTTTCACACCTGCCTAAAACTTTTGCACAGTACTGTATATATATATATATATATTGTAGTATAGCAACTGCTCGGGATCCTTGGTTCCAGCCAAACAACACGGTCCTCTAGGGAAGAAACAGCTGCAGACTTGAAACTTGTGCAAATTGGAGGTCTTTTATTCCAGCATATACTGTAGCAGCAAACAGCAGACAAGGCTTTGGAATCTCAATTGCAGGTGATGTCAGAAAAACTACAAAGGAAATCCTAACTCAAATGAGAGAACTAACTATACATCCAGCGCTCCTAAATATCACAAAACCATAATCTCAAACAAAAGAAAAAATCACAGCATCTCTTTAGAAGTGCAACTGCTCCACACCCTGCTCTGTGACGTCTGATTAAAGACACATCTATCTAGCAGTCAGCAGCCGGGGACTTTACCTGTGGCTTTAATGGATTAATTGGCAACAAGTGTGTAAGAGGGTAGAGGCCATGCAGGATTCTAGGACCTATATACCTTCCCATAATTACTCTCCCAGACATCCTGTTACCCAACTCCTGCACACCGTCACTATATATATATACACACAGTGACCCAAATATACTCCTTAGCTAATAAGCCATTTTCTCAAATAAATGTAACTGAAGACCATTTTGCTGTAGAATATATTTCTATGTAAATATATATATACTGTATATAAGACAGGGAAATTAAGAGATTTTTATTTTAACAGTTCTCTCTTTAATCACACACACAATTGTGATCACTCAAAAGGATAAGACAAAACAAGGCATTGTTACTGGTCATAACCAGGACCACAGTGTCCTCACTTTATACCCATAGGTCATTCTAGATACCCAGAGGGGGAGAAAGAGTCTAGTAACTTATCCATGGAAAGAGAAAGGAGGAGAGCCATAAAGGGAGGTGGGTTGGAAGTGCAGGGTAGACAGGGGCAGGAATGATAATCATGAAATACCTCAATACCTTTACGTTGTACTGAAAGGATTTCCCAATACAGGAGAGGAAGCCCTTTATGAGCTCTAGACACACTCTCCCAGTGAACCAAACTAGGGGCGTGGGCCAAATGCCTAATCTAGACATTTAATAAATATTACCTCCCATTTCTCAAATGGATTCCACCAAACAAGAAAAAAAATGATAGATAAATGTAAAAGCTAATTTAAGCTATCTAGTAATGAACATGAGTCAGATCTATATCTGTGTGTTTTGCTATGTTCAAATTCACTTCAGACACCTCATACACACCTGCATTCACACACACTCTCAAGAAATGCATTCTCATTGTCCCAAATCAAACTTTCTCTCACACTTGTCTAGGGGATTGAGGAAAAAATTGTCTCTGAGTCTCACATCGGGGTCTTTATCTAGAGTGACTGGTCAACAATCGGCTTTTAGTAACATCCCACCTTGAGAGGCAGCGTCTTCAGGTTTATCAAATGTCAAGCAAATGAGGTAACCTGAGCTTCTAAGACTCGAACTCTTTCTGAACAAGCTGTCTCTGTGCGCTGGTTGCATATTACCTGTGACCTGTGAACTGTCCATTCCAAACTCAGTCACTGTGAACTTCATGACTGTCAGGTTCACTTTAACCCTTTCGCTGCTGAGGCTTTTCCCGCCCCTGTACTGAGCTCATTTTTACCGGTTTTGCTCATCTTGTTTAAACGCGTTTTGAAGGCTTATTTTAGTATATGACCCAGACATATTATATATCGTTCTTTCTGGCAGACTCGGCAGATTCATAATATATCATTATTATATGTATACGTCATGTCCTGCCTGTATATTATAATAAAAAATGCAATAAAATATGAATTTTCAATAATTTACAACGTGTAAAGTGTTTTTTTTCACATTTTAACATGCGAGCAATTTGTTGGGGGAAATTATGTGATTTTTAACAAATGCACCGCATACAAAAATCGTTAGTGCAGCATCATTGTTCACATTATAATTGAAATGGGAACAATATTGCTGCATTAACAAAACAAAAAAGTTTATTTTTTTTTCTAATTTTTTTAAAATATTTTTTTATTTTTATTTTTAAATTTTTATTTTTTTTAAAAAACTTTTTACATGGTCATGTTTGGTATCGTTGGAAAGGCCATGCTCTGGCAGATCCAACAGTTTACAAAAATCTTTAGTGCAGCATCATTGTTCACATTATAAATGGGAACAATATTGCTGCATTAAAAAAACAAATTTTAAAAAAAACTTGTTTTTATTATTATTATTATTTTTTGGCATCGTTGGAAAGGCCATGCTCTGGCTGATCCAACAATATCAAACATTAACCCCTAGCTGCCACGGATCCGGAGATAGGGGGTTCATTGGAACCCCCTATCTCCACCATTGGTGGCAGTTAGGGGTTAACTCCAGGACTGGCGTCATCATGCTATGCACGATGACGCCAGTTGTCAGGGTCATTCCCGGAAGCTTCACCAACAGCCAGTTTGCAAAGGAAGAGTGGTCCAAAATTCCAGGTGAGAGGTGGTAGAAGCTTATTGATGGTTATAGGAAGTGACTGATTTCAGTTATTTTTACCAAAGGGTGTGCAACCAAATATTTAGTTAAGGGTGCCAAGAATTTTGTCCAGACCATTTTTGGAGTTTTGTGTGACATTATGTACAATTTGCTTTTTTTCCTTCGTTGCGGTCAGCCCGGCTAATGGGAGCGCTGTCCTCAGCGCCTCGAGCAGCTTGACCTGCCTGCTTCTGTTCCTCTGCCCTGGATCCGTTATGAATCTCCAGAAGGCCGCTCTCTGCCTTCTGAGGGTGAGTGTGGAGTGTAGCGTAGTTGAATGAAACACCAGACGCGGCTGTATGTTCCAACAGGATCCTCTCTCTCTGAGCTTGAGAGTTCTCTGGCTTTTTAATGAACAAAACGCCACCATTTATGCTGAAGTCCAGCAGTCATAATTTGCATACCCATACTAATTACTAGTCATAATTTGCATACCCATACTAATTACATTAGGTCAGTTATTTACAATAAACATTCTTTACATTCTCTTAGCCTTTCAGCTCACACAACATTTGTATATCCATTGTTCTAACACATCAGATTAAACACACACTATCAGAGATCCCTTGAATTAAACATGCAGCCAGATAAGGGGAAAAGCCCTGGTGCATAAATTACACAGCAGCAAAACTTGTTTACTGGTATACACAAAAACACATTTACCTACAGGAATATAAGTATATTTAAAACTAAAGTTACGCCATTTTACACTAAACTAAATTAAACTAAAACCAAACGATGTAAAATATATCTAAAATCACACGATATAAATGAACATAAAGTCTTTTGGGGTTTGAAGCATGGAGCGTTACATCAGCTCCATGACATATGTCCCCCCTTCCAGAACGGCAGGGCAAGCTTAGATCCCAAACGGATCGCTTGCCACTGACGAAACCTCTCACCTTGCCCCTCTTCTGTGCCATCTTCAAAGTTCCATGGTTGCGGGCACATAAGTAAAGTCAGCGGGGTCTGACGGTCGCTGGAAGGCTGTGGGTCCATAGTCCCTTGGTAAGAGGCAGGCCAACCCTCTTGTCCAGTGTGCCAGGAAACAGGCCACCACAGTCCACAGGCATAAAATGTTTGTTAGGGGGCACACTGGAATTCCCCCTAACATCTTTCTGTCTCCAGGGCACCTCTGCAGACCCAGGACCAAGACACAGTCAGCAGCCCCAGTCCCCAGTCTCTCCTTCGGGTGATGCCCCCCTCCCAAACGGGGCCCTCCCCTCTTCAAAAGGGGCCCACCCCACAATCCCAAATGGATGCAATTCGTCCTGGGACCAGGAATTTGGTAGCCTCTCAGGGTGGTCACTCACCGGTTCTCCTGGTCTCTTGTGCAGGTGAAAAGAGGTCCCCTCTCTGGCGCCACCTTGGCCCATAGGCAGTGGCGACTCTAGGAACAATATTTAGGGGGGGCACAGAAGATACCACAGTCAAAATTGGGGGGGGCACTAATAACTTTCACCACTAAATCATACCACTGAATAAAACTAAGGGCCCTATCACCTGGTGTGAACTAAAACACCATCACTAAAGGAAAAATTTAGCGTGAGTCGCTAAAACTTAGTGCCTGACAACCTACTAACAGATCGCCTTGTCTGCGGTAGTCCATGAACAAGGTCGTTTGGCGCACCCTAGGAAAACTCTAAGACCCGAGCTGAGACCCAGCGCTAATGCGGTTGTGTACAGGATAGAACTGTTTTTTCTTTCCAGTGCAGAGTGCCGGGTCATACCTATCCCCTGCCCTCACAAGCTTGAATATGAACACATACAGTGAATAACCTCACACCCTGCATTATTAAAAGCCTCCAAGGTGGCCGTATCATCCATGTTTTGATGTACACGTACACATATATTAAGGCTGATGGACATTGCATGATAAATGCCACCCAGCAGCATGTAGAATCATTACACTGCATTTAATAGATCCAAAAGGAAGGCCAGGTGAGCGACAAAAATTTCCCTGCTGCAGCATATAAATAATACATGTTTCAGGCCAAGACTTATTGATGTGTCCCTTTAAACATGGTCCACACGGTCACCCTAATAATCAACCACTTCCATACTATGAATAACCTCCAGCATAAAATGTTTAAAATTAGGCAATATATTAGGATATATGTGGATAAAGGATACATTTATAATAGAGCCGACTGCAACAGCAACGACAATGCGGACCAGATCCATTGCTATGGTGTATGGGGCCAAGAGAACACCTGTGCTGCATTCCTTTCAATTGCCTGTTAATTTTGGGTGAGGACCTGTTTTTTCTGGGGTTTTTTGAGATAGCGCCAGAGTTGAGCAGTAGTTAAAATGTTGCAATTAGCGCCCCTAAAAAATTAGCACTGGCACCAAGTGATCTGTTAGCTGCAAAAGCGCTACAGATCTCTAGCACTCTCCGTGTTAAGTAAAGGACGCGGAAAGTACAGTAAGCTTGCGGTACAAATCGCTAATAGCAACACACTAAGTGATTTTTCCCATTTGTAGCAAGAGGCAAACGATCTCTTGGTCAGGCGCTAGACTCAATTAACCTGGCACTAACGCAAAACCATGCCGACGCAAGGGTTAACCCACACCAGGTAATAGTTCCCTAAATAAGTAAATATAAATAAGATTCCAAAACCCCAGAGTAATGTGACGCAATGAGTAATGTGATGCAATGAGTAATGTGACGCAATGAGTAATGTGATGCAATGAGTAATGTGACGCAATGAGTAATGTGATGCAATGAGTAATGTGACGCAATGAGGAATGTGATGCAATGAGTAATGTGATGCAATGAGTAATGTGACGCAATGAGTAATGTGACGCAATGAGTAATGTGACGCAATGAGTAATGTGATGCAATGAGTAATGTGATGCAATGAGTAATGTGACGCAATGAGTAATGTGACGCAATGAGTAATGTGACGCAATGAGTAATGTGATGCAATGAGTAATGTGATGCAATGAGTAATGTGACGCAATGAGTAATGTGACGCAATGAGTAATGTGATGCAATGAGTAATGTGATGCAATGAGTAATGTGACGCTATGAGTAATGTGATGCAATGAGTAAAGTGATGCAATAAGTAATGTGATGCAATGAGTAATGTGACGCAATGAGTAATGTGATGCAATGAGTAATGTGACGCTATGAGTAATGTGATGCAATGAGTAAAGTGATGCAATAAGTAATGTGATGCAATGATGCCTTTTTATTGTACTAACATGATACTTTATTTGCCGCAATTCGCCAGTTTTCGCTGAATGTCTGATTGCTGCTTCAGCGACTCCACTTTTAGCAAATTACAGTGACCATTCACTAAATAGGGAATTCTCTATATTTTCGGCTAAATGAATTCCCCCGAAATGTGACGAAAAGCAAAGGATCTAAAGATGATTAGACGCTTTAGATTCTAACTTCCATAATAACCCCTAAAATGCCATAAACCCAGGTAAATACAATAAAAATAATAAACAATGTGGCATTTAGCTACCCCTTAACCCGTAAAATGCCATTATTCATGGGAAAACATGAAATGAAAAATGTATACTGTGAGGGATGAAGCCTACCCATTAACCGTTAATATACAACTAAACCAAGGCAAAAACTAACGTAATACACAATGTAATGTATAGTCTGAACATTAACCACTTCACTGCTGAGACATTTCAACCCTGTGAAAATGCTTAAGTTTAAGTGCCCGTTATTATTTAATGTTTTATGACTTTTATTTCAAACTGAATATGGTCATCTTGGGTATCATTGGAAAGGCCAGAATCTGCCCTTTCCAATGACATATAGATTGTCCATATACGATGCACAGGGAGGGAGATACAGCGGTCCGAAAATGTGTGGGAAGCTGGATGCTGATTTTTGGTGGGGGGCAAGGAATAACCTATGGGGGGCAATTGCCCCCCCTTGCCCCCCTGTAGAGTCGCCTATGCCCATAGGGGTCTCCATGTTCATCGGGGACAAGGCACACTCCGATGCCAGCACAGAGTCCAGCTTTAGAATTTCTCCCAAATCCACTGGGAGCGCCGCAGGTTCCTCACCGTACAAAAATAGGTCCACCGGCTCCATAATTGTTGTCCCTTCAAGTCGGCGATTCGTTCTACCTAAAAAAATACATCTCCCTTGTGCAGTGGGAAGGACCGCAGCCTCTTCGCTGACAGCCTGCTTTTGTTTAATCTTGGCGTTCAGCTGTAAAGTCTTTGCTTTCAGTTCAATAACTGAGGCTTGCAGCTTGGCCTGTACCTGATGGTGTAGTACTGTCTGGAGCCTCTCATTTTCCAGCTGTTGCTGTGCCATGTACAGCCTGCTTTCAGAGTGTCTCAACTGCTCACTTATAGCATGGCGTTGCTTGGTCTCTGCATCACGCTGCTCCTGAAGCTCTTGACATCTTGCTTCCCAGGCAGTGATGGAAGCCTGGAGTTCAGCCTTTAGTTCTTGGCACTGACCCTCCAGCTGTTGACATGACTTCTCTAGTAGCTGGACCTTGCTTTGCTCTGCCTCTCCGTCTGCTCTCAGTTGGTCAATCAGCAGTCTGGCCTTTTTAAGATTCTCGCCTACTCGCTCAGCGTTACTTTGTTCGTCTTTCAGCTTCTCTGTCAGGGCCATGATCTGGGATTCCAGGAGACACTTTTCCCCCATGGCTGCCTGGACTTTTAAAACGCCAATGGCCATGGCCTCCTCTCGCTCCCGAGCAGCATTATCCTTGGCTCGCTCAGCAGCTGTAAGTAAATCCCGCAAGCCAGTCGTCTCCATCTCCAAGCGCTGTACATTCACCTCTGCATCATCTCTGGATAGTCTCACCTCATCCAGCTCTCTCTGGCCATCTTGCAGCTCATTTTGCTGGTTCTGTAATGTCTCTGTCAGGGCCATTATCTGTGCTCGAGCAGTGAGCAATTCAGCCTGTAATGAGCTGACCAGATCGTCCATGGTCTGTGTGGCCCCATCTCTCATGAGGGGAACAGCCTGGGTGCCAGTCTCTCTGGTGACCTGATACTGCCCGCTGGAAGATGGCTTACTGTTGTAATCCCCGGGCTGTGACGGTGTTTTGCTTTGGTCTGCTTTGGTTCGGCCACCTCTCTTTTTCTTCCGCTTCCCGCTGGCTGGTGGGGGGAGGCTTCCTCCAGGGGCTTCAGCGACTTGTAGCTGGGCTGCAGCTTGCAACCTTTTTAAGTCTATTTTGCGTGCCCATTCCTCAGCAGCGAGTCCCTTCAGCACGGGCCAAAAGGCAGAGTCCTCATACACGTTCAGGTAGCGCCCCTGGATGCTGCACAATTCTGCATGTCTGGCAGCCTGTGGACTGCCATAATTGTCTCTCCCCTTAAAGTAGATCCATGCTGGGCCAGGACCGCGGAACACATAGCCTGGGGGAGGCTTCTCGTCAGCTTCCCAATACTCCTCACTCGCACATTGCAGCAAGTCCTCGTATTTGCAGTCTAAATCGAGTGCGGCACGCAGCCAGTGCACCAACTGGTCTCCATGGCTCACAGTGGGCTGAGGCCCCAACACTTGGGGTCTCCACAGCTGAATGTCCTCTGTGATTCTCTGCTCATACAGAATAAATGAGCTGTTCTGATCCATAGTCCTCTGTAGACGGTTTTCTTGCACTGCAGGCAAAAACCTCTGCGGTCTCTCTCAGCGGGGACACATCTCCAATCGCTCCGGGTTGCACCACACTTGTGCCTTTGACCCTTACTTCAGTATTCGTTCCTTCCATGGCTCTCCAGCAGGTCCTTCATGGTGTCCTGCTTGCAGGCTGTATAGTTGGCCATCTCGGGGTGTATTGGTGTTGGAGAGCCTCTATCCCACCGCTTGCCACCAGTGTGAAGGAACCGTTCCCTTCCGTCTGTCCTGACTCTCCAGACACCCCTTCGTTGCGGTCAGCCCGGCTACTGGGAGCGCTGTCCTCAGCGCCTCGAGCGGCTTGACCTGCCTGCTTCTGTTCCTCTGCCCTGGAGCTGTTAGGAATCTCCAGAAGGCCGCTCTCTGCCTTCTGAGGGAGATAGTGTATAGTGTAGCGTCACTGAAATAAAGACACCAGGCGCGGCTGTATGCTTTAAAACAGGATCCTCTCTCTCTGAGCTTGAGAGTTCTCTGACTTTTTAATGAACAAAACGCCACCATTTATGCTGAAGTCCAACAGTCATAATTTGCATACCAATACTAATTATTAGTCATAATTTTCATACCCATACTAATTATTAGTCATAATTTTCATACCCATACTAATTATTAGTCATAATTTGCATACCCATACTAATTACTAGTCATAATTTGCATACCCATACTAATTACATTAGGTCAGTTATTTACAATAAACATTCTTCACATTCTCTTAGCCTTCAGCTCACACAACATTTGTATATCCATTGTTCTAACACATCAGATTAAACACACACTATCAGAGATCCCTTGAATTAAACATGCAGCTAGATAATGAGAAAAACCCTGGTGCATAAATTACACAGCAGCAAAGCTTGTTTACTGTATACACAAAACACATTTACCTACAGGAATATAAGTATTTTAAAACCAAAGCTATGCCATTTTACACTAAACTAAATTAAACTAAAACCAAACGATGTAAAATATAATTAAAAACACACAATATAAATGAACATAAAGTCTCTTGGGGTTTGAAGCATGGAGCGTTACATCAGCTCCATGACACTCCCTTTTTTTGTTTTGTTACAATACACACAAAGGGAATAAACATGTGTATAGCAAAACATGTGTTACTGCAATACTTTTCTGGGGTGCCAATAATTTCGGCCATGACTGTATATATCTCTGGCTCGGAAAGAAAACAGCCAAAGTGCATCCTTTATATATTATTAATACCAAATATTTAGGAATGTTCACATATTCTTGTTTGACGGTCTTTAAAACAAAACATTTGCAATAAAATAAAAACATGATCTAATAATTGTGTGGATAATCAACTAAATGAAACTCTTCAATCATTTACACCTGAATCATATTAAGGGTTTAGTCATTATAACTGTAACATTAAACTAAAGCTGTGTACCCTCATACACAGCACACAATACTGTGGAGCTCTGTGACACCCCCAAAATGTGCAGTGTTCATGAGGGTGTCACAGAGCTTCACAGCAATAGAAACATAGAAAATGTGGGCAGAGAAGAACCTTTTGGCCCATCTAGTCTGCCCAATTACATGGATACTTTACCTGGATTTATCTTCTGTTTAGGATAGCCTTATGCCTATCCCATGCCTGCTTAAATTCAATTACTGTTTTGGCCTCAACCACTTCAACTGGAAGACTGTTCCATGTATCCACCACCCTCTCAGTAAAATAATGCTTCCTGATGTTACTTTTAAACCTTTGCCCCTCTAATCTAAGACTATGTCCTCTTGTTTTGCTACTTTGTTTCCTTTTAAATATACTCCCTTCCTCTACCTTGTGGATTCCCTTTACGTATTTAAATGTTTCTATCATATCTCCTCTGTCTCGTCTTTTTTCCAAGCTGTACATGTTAAGATCATTAAGCCTTTCCTGGTAACTTTTCGCTTTCAAGCCGTACACCATTTTAGTAGCCCTTCTCTGAACTCTCTAAGATGTCTATATCCTTCTGGAGATACGGTCTCCAGTACTGCACACAGTACTCCAAGTGAGGCCTCACCAGTGTGCAGTGTTCATGAGGGTGTCACAGAGCTCCACAGTAATGTGCAGTGTTTGAGGGTGTCACAGAGCTCCACAGTAATGTGCAGTGTTTGAGGGTGTCACAGAGCTCCACAGTAATGTGCAGTGATTATGACGGTGTCACAGACAGTAAACAGTGTGCACATTACCGTGGAGCTCTGTGACACCCTCATAAGCTCTGCACGCCCCAGTTCACAGTCAATCACCAACTGATGTCCGCTATCCTCCTGTGGCTCTGTCCCGACTCCCAAATGCAGAATGGCTCTACAGCTGTCCTCCACCAGAATAGAGGTGTTTACCTCCTCTTCTCTTCTGGGCGTGATGCACACTACGCATCACGGGACCGTGATGCTGGTGAGTTGCGTTTACAACCCCAGATCCACCCCTACCTGTGACCTAATCAGCAAGAGCTGGCTGGTGATTAGGTCACAGGGCACGCCGCGTGATCTCTACTGCCAGGGCATAGGGCTGCAGACGTCACGTGGCAGGCCCTGTGACTTAATCTTATAGGGCCATCATCTTATAGTCAACCTAGACTGCCTCGCTGGGTGGCTGGTTATGTCAACTGGCCAAATGACCCAGGAGGCTAGCAGTCGACTGGCCAGGGAGGCCAGCTGCCATCCGGCCCGGGAGGCTGCACGATGGACAGTCCATGCCTGCCCCACTATACAAAGTATTGTCGGGTATATCATACAAAGGAAAAAGTAAAATGGATGTCTGTAGCCATTTTGTTTTTAAAGACCGTTTCTTTTCTTTAAAATTTTCTCTAGGTTTAGAAATGAACGAGATTTTTTTTTACAGAGTTCATTCCTGGGTGAAGTCTTTTATATTTTTTTAGAAGTGCCAGACATGAAGGAACCTAGAATGTTTTTGTGTGATAAGACTAGAGTTAAGTGCTAAGACGTGTCATAATTAAATTTATTGGTCTGTCTTAAGTTTTTAAAACAAAAGATATTTTGTCTTTTGGGTATAGGAATAAGAGTTAATATTCTGTAATATAGATTTATATTCACATAATATATGTTTATAATCAAGGTATATTTTATTATATTTACAGTAGGAAATATATACTCCAATAAATATTGTAGAAAGTATATAATTGGTAAATAATAAAAAATTACTAAAGAAATGATTTTGTTGAGTTAACCAGAAAAGAATTCAGCTGATAGGACTCTGAGTAACCAAAAGGGAGTAGGGATATAAATCAGGTATGACAGATGGAGACACAGTGTCTAATGACTGGGAGAAGAGAAGGTCTTTGTGTAGATTGATCTTTTGACCCGAGATAAGATATTAAAAAGAAATGGTGGAATTAATTAAGAAGTGCAATACTGCCCTCTAGAGGATAGTAAATATTATAATTGATATTAATAATTGCCAGTGACGTCAAATTGGCTATAATAAGCGGCAATCTTATTTGCAAGTCAGTCGGAGAATCCAGCATTCAGAGACTCACACCGCAATGCATTCAGACGTCCAGTACACATGACACTCTGAGAGTAGGAGATTCCAGCATTCAGAGACTTACACTGCAATGCATTACACATGACCCTCTGAGAGTCCAAGATTCCAAAACTCATACACACACCACGATGCAGGCAGATCCCAAGACATGAGGCAATCAAGATTCTCACCAAGTCTCTGACTCTCACCAAATCTCTAACTCACATGCATTGATTATCTGATATCATTAATCTTCACACATTCCAAATTATTACATCAGGAATTCCAAGGCAGACTTATCAAAATCCAGATTGGACAGGTAATGTATATAAAAAAAAGGGAATTAATGTAATTATATATATTTATAGATATTCTTGCAACGTAGACTGAGATTCTCAGATACCGTTAGATCCAAATTCTAAGTATTTTCTATTCTGCAGATTGAAATATGAAGAAGTGGATATAAGGATTTATTCCTAAAAGAAATGTTGTAAGATTGATACCAATATATATATATTGAATTTCGAAATTACTGTGATTAAAATTAATGAGCAAGGAATTATATAACTACAAAATAAAAACAACAAAAGATTAGAAGTTTAATTCTCGAGATTAGGGGAGGATTCACTAAATAAGTTTTTATTACTTATCATTAAATTAGCTCATCTTATGTTGATCCTTGTAGTATAGAGAGATATATATACATCTCTATAAGATCTGGCTGGTTAAACATTGTTTGCTGAGAAATGCATGTTGTATTAAGCAGAAATGTTTATTAACCATTTGTGTATTAGTTATTAACTGATAAGCTAAATGATATTAATCATATATGCAGTTACTAACCGGAGATACATATATTATGAGGCTAGTTTTTATATGCTGATGGATTGTGGTTTATAAATTTTTGTTTATGATATGAGATTTGAAACTTTTTTGTATACGTAATAAATATATATATATTTTTATCCGATTATTGATTATTGTATTTTTTAAAGCAAAACATATTTTTTAAAGCAAAACACACACAATTAAAAGAATTCAGGATAATTTCTAAGAAATATAAACGATTGATATTTGTGTCTTGTATAAATTTCTTATGAAATAATAATCCCTGATATATTGGAGGCAACTGCCGAGGTACGTCCAGTAAGTCCAATATAGACATATTGGAGGCTTGGCTGATAAGTCCAATATATAACGTGTTGTATTCACGTGCAGAGATTATATCCGACAGTATAAGAGACGTTAATATACAGTAACCTCATACAGGGAATTGCTACACTCAAGCCACAAGCCAAGCTTGACCATACGTGAAATAGGGATTCCCAATGTTCAGATAAACACTACTTATAAACAGATGAGCAATACTTATCTTAACGGCAACCATAGAAAATTGCCCTAAGTTTTTTCATTTTTGATTAAAAAAGTGTATTTTTCGACACAAAAAATATCAGTAACAGGTTCACATTCCTGATTTTTTTTTATAAGGAGTAGATCATAGAATTATTATTATTCTTTATTTATAAAGCGCCAGCATATTCCGCAGCGCTGTACAATAAGCACAGTATAGACAGGGTTACAATACATTGAACAACATTTGACAAACAGTACAGGAGGAGATGAGGGCCCTATTCCCGTAGGAACTCACAATCTAGGAGGGTTGGGGTTGGAAACAGGAGGAGAGGACTGTAAGGTGAGAGTGATTGATGGTTGTGTCAGTGAGTTGGGTGGTAGGCTTCCCTAAATAGGAACGTTTTAAGGGAGCGTTTGAAGGAAGAGAAGTTAGGGGAAAGTCTGACAGTACGAGGGAGAGCGTTCCAGAGAGTGGGGGCTGCGCGTGAGAAATCCTGCAGTCTATCATGGAAGAGGTGATGCGGGGAGAAGCTAGGCGCAGGTCACTGTTTGACCTTAGGGAGCGGGCCGGGGTGTATTTGGTGATTAGTGCGGACAGGTAGTGGGGAGCTGAGTTAGTGAGGGTTTTGTAGGTAAGGATAAGGATTTTGAACTTAATTCTGCAGTGGATGGGGAGCCAGTGAAGGGACTCACAGAGGGGAGCGGCAGAGACAGAGCGGCGGGTGAGGTGAATTAGCCTGGCGGAGGCGTTCAGGATGGATTGTAGGGGGGAGAGGCGGGACAGAGGGAGGCCAGATAAGAGATTATTGCAATAGTCGAGTCGGGAGATTACCAGGGCGTGTATGAGTTGTTTTGTGGTGACAGCGGTAAGAAATGGCCGAATTCGGGAAATATTACGCAGTTGGTATCGGCAGGAGGAGGAAAGAGACTTGATGTGGGGGATGAAGGAAAGAGCAGAGTCAAGTGTAACTCCAAGACAGCGAACTTGGTTTGATGGGGAAATGGTGATACCCTCCACCGTGATAGAGAAGTCAGGAGGTGGGGAGGCATTGGAGGGAGGAATAAGTAGGAGTTCAGTCTTTGACATGTTGATCTTTAGGTGGTGGGAGGCCATCCAGGAGGAGATGCCAGATAAACAGTCACTGACTTTTGAAAGGACAGGGGGAGAGAGATCAGGGGTAGAGAGGTAGATCTGAGTGTCATCAGCGTAGAGGTGGTAATTAAAGCCAAAGCTGTTGATGATTTTGCCCAGGGAGGAGGTGTAGATGGAAAAGAGCAGAGGACCAAGGACAGAGCCTTGAGGTACACCAACAGATAGAGGCAATGAGGAGGAGGAGTTTCCAGCAAAGGACACACAGAAGGACCTGTTGGATAAATAGGATTCGACCCAAGCGAGTGCTGTGTCACCGAGACCCAGAGAGTTGAGGGTCTGTAGAAGGAGGGGGTGGTCAACAGTGTCAAAAGCAGCCGAGAGGTCGAGCAGGATGAGAATAGAATAGTGGCCGTGTTTTTTAGCAGTTAGGAGGTCGTTGGTGACTTTGGTGAGGGCAGTTTCAGTTGAGTGAAGGGGACGGAAGCCAGATTGCAGGGGGTCAAGTAGGGAATTGGAGGACAGGAAGAGGGAGAGGCGGTTGAAGACTAGTTTTTCTAAGAGCTTTGATGTGAAGGGAAGCAGGGATACAGGGCGGTAGTTGGATGGAGAGTTGGGATCGAGGGATGGTTTCTTTAGTAAAGGGGTAACTAGCGCGTGTTTGAAGGCGGATGGAAAGGAGCCAGTGGAGAGAGATAGGTTGAAGATGTGTGTGAGAGCAGGGGTGAGGGAGGAGGAGAGGGGAGGAATTAGATGTGAGGGAATGGGGTCGAGCGGGCATGTGGTGAGATGTGAGGAGGACAATAAGGAATTGACTTCCTCCTCAGTGGCTGGGAGGAAGCGACAGAGGGTGGCAGAGGGGACCTCTGGGAGTGGAGGTGGCAGATAACTATCTTGTGTTGGGATGTTGCTTCTGATAGTTAGAGTTTTACTGAGGAAGTAGTCTATATAGAATATAGAATTGCCCCATGTAATGTCAAAAAATGAAATGAAAAATGAAAAATGCGTCTACACACAATTATGTGATTATTATCAGTATTGGAACTATTTAACTCCAGATCAATCAGGCTTTTGTCCAAATTATTCAACTACAACTGACCTTTTAAAAGTTTGTAATGATATCCAAGCGGGCACGGAACAAGGAAACCTAACTGGAGCATCTTCCTTGATTTTGCCAAGGCTTTTGACACAGTAGACCATGGCATTCTATTACAAACACTTAAAAACTCTGGTATTGGTGATCACACACTATCCTGGTTTCAATCGTATGTATCTGATCGGTTGCAATATGTGTCAATTTCTGGCAGCTCCTCCCTCCCCCTCCCTGTCACATGCGGTGTACCCCAAGGCTTGATACTCGACCCCCTTCTATTCACAATATTCCTAAACGGTCTGCAAAACGTCTGCAAAGCCTCAACTGTACACATGTACGCAGACACCACTGTAACCCATACCAGCAAACCAAATCTCCTGCAGCTGGAGGCAGCGCTGCAAGAACAATTCACAGAGAGACATAATTATGATTATAAAGTCCTAATGCTAACACTAATTAACACCGAACAAACGAATTGCGATTTGGCACCTAAAAGGTTTAAAAGAGGCACCACTGGAAAGGGAAGACTCTGCCCTCTCCAGCGGTTCATCTCTTATTTTTCCAAGTTTAGCTGTTTGAGAGGAAGAGGGATCCAAATGACCTCCCCACCTCCTTTTTCAGGTTGCCCTGCAAGCACCGGGGGAGCGCATGAAAATGACCTCATTGCGACGGCTGAGGCCCATAAAACCATTGGGCCGGCTTCAAGGAAGCCAGACTGACGTGGGACCCCGGCCAGAGGGGTGAGTATAGGGAGTGAGGAGGGGTTAAGGGACCATGACATGCATAGCACGTCCTTGGTCCTTAAGGGGAATTTTCCCCAGGTTTTACTATGTATGTCAGTGGTCCTTAAGGGGTTAAACGTGATGAGCACAAAATGGTGAAAATTAGCTCAGCACACAGAGGTGAAATGGCTCTGCAGTGAATGGGGTAATTTATGTAGCCGGGAAAGTCAATCCCAGCAGCAGCAACGTTTCAGCCCCACTGGGCGTTTATCAAGCTCCTATTAGTAAAATGATTGGATCTCGGGGAGGTATCTGGAAGCTGTAAAGCATTTCCCATCACATGTTCTATATGAGCTGCGCTGACGCCTGCTCTCACCTCATTGTTCTTGTTTCTCCATTGAATTTTCGATGTCGTGATGACAAGCTTCTTGTCTTCTGATAGAAAATCTTTAAAGTAACCCAGAACAGTTATGTTTATATATTCACTGTGTTGTCTCCACTGTTTAATTATATAATGTATGACAAATTCCCCGTCCTCGTTAAAGAAAGACGTCTTATTGAGTTCGAGTAGATCTGGGGTCCGTTTAATAAAGCGATGGAGCTGCAGAAAAAATCAAAGTAATGTCACGAAACAAACTTACAGGCTTTTTCAGAGACATTTCAGTGCAAAATGCAAAATCATTTAACACCACCTAAACACCCCCCTATTAAATCTCTGCCACAATTCCAGCCTAAGCCATGTAGATGAATCGATCCGGGACGTTTCTTACCCGTCTTGTCCATTTCTCATCTCTTTCTGCTCCTGGAGTTCCCTGCATTCTGCCAGGATTCTGACCACCTGACCCAGATAGCACTGACCATCTCCCTATAGAAGGCAGTCTCCCCCATTCCGCAGTGCTCTGTTATAGGGTCTGTTTGCTGCCTGTATTTGTGTCTGTTCTTTTCCTTTTGTATATTTTGTCCAGTTTATAGTTGGTTCCCTCTTTTCCTTGTCTGTTTGTTCCTCCAGTTCCCTTGTCCTTGTCATTTGTTTAAATCTGGTAGGGATGTGCTTTTCGTTTCGGACCGATTCGCTTTTTTTCACGAATCGGCCCGTTTCGCTGATTCGGATTAGGCTGATTTTCAGAATCGGATCAGATCCGAAAGCGTTCCGAAACTAAATGATTTCCGATCTGAAACTAAAACTTTGCAGAATCGGAAATCATTTTCGTTTAATTCCTAATTTCGGTTCCATTTTGGTAATTTTCAAAAAATGCTTAAAATATCCTAAAAAAATCTAGAAATAGAGAGACTCTTTACTACAGAATATAATAATGAACGGTTTATTAGATATTGAATTAAAACGGGAATATTCTTAACATTGAAGTCTATGGGGCAAAGCATTTCCCACACCGAATACACGAAAATGTCCGAAATCGCGAAAAAAAAAGTCGATACGAAAAACGAGCCAAAACGAAAATTTTCAAAATACGAACGAAATGAAACGAAACAAAAAAAATAAAATTGGTGCACATCCCTAAAATCTGGTTGTTATTTTTTTTTGCTTTTTCCGTCCGTTGCTCCTGTGTGTTTTATTTTGTGTTTTACCCTTTATCTGCTGATTGTCCTGGGTACGGGACTTGGTTTGTCTATTTAGCCATTCTGTGATTCACCCTTTCTGTACTTTCTACCTTTTGTGTTTCTTTACCCAGCAGGACTATTTTCCATCCCTTAACTTTAGATCCGGCTCCATCAAGGACCAGTCCTTACATTAGGGTTTCCTTTCTGTGCTACTGGGTGTCTGTATTTTTGGCATTCCCCTTAACCCTTGTTTTGCCTTTCTGGTCTGTGCTGAGTCCTGCCTATATTCCTGATGTTATTGTTGCCCAGCTGTGTTGTGTCTTCACCTCCTGTCTGTCTACTATTCAGCCAGCGGCACTCTTGCCTTTTGGGCTCCTAAACCCACATATGGTCCACCTCAATTTGTGCCAGGTGCCCCCTGTGATAATCCCATTCACACGTCTCATCCCGTGGTAAGGAGGGTAGCATGATCTGCCACTTCTTCTGGCTGTGAGCAGAGTGAGACTGGGAAAAAATAGTTCCCTGCTTCTCTCCTCGATCTCGTGAGATTATTATTATCATCATTTATATAGCGCCAACAGTTTCTGCAGCGCTTTATAATAACCAAAGGGAGCGAAATACAAATAAACGGACATAAAATGGAAACAAGAGGTGTAGAGGGCCCTGCTCATAGGAGCTTACAGTCTAGAGGGATTGGGGGTTGAAGAAGACAGGAGGAATTTCATTAGATAGCAGGATCATTAGTGCCAGTGGATTGGGAATGGTGGGGCCATAAGAGCGGCTTCAATCAAGTGTGAGAAGGTGAGCAGAGGGATGAGTTGTATCAGTGATGTGGTACAATAATCTGAAGAGATGGGTTTTGAGGGATTTCTTGAAGGCCTGAAGATTAGGGGAGAGTTTGATAGGGCGAGGCAAGTCATTCCACAGGACTGGAGAGAAGTCCTGGAGATGAGAGTTGGCTGTGCGCGTGTAGACCGATGACAGGTGATCACCTGCTGAACGGAGTTGTCTAGATGGGACGTGCTTGTGGAGTAATGAAGACATGTAGGTAGGGGTTGAGTTATTGAGTGATTTGAACCTGAGCATCAGTATTTTAAACTGTATCCTGAAACGTACAGGAAGCCAATGGAGGGACTGGCAGAGGGGGGAGGTACAGTAAGCCAGTGGAGGGACCGGCAGAGGGGGGACGTATGCGTTTAGTGAGAAAGATAAGCCTGGCCCCTGCATTCATTACAGATTGCAAAGAGGCAATATGGGAGTTGGGGCCAATAAGGAGCAAGTTGCAGTAGTCAAGTCGTGAAATGATAAGAGAATGAACCAGCACTTTTGTGGTATCTTGTGTCAGAAAGGGGCAGACACAGGCAATGTTTTTGTGTTGAAAATAACAGGATTTGGTCACTGTCTGGATGTGGGAAGAGAATGTTAGGTCAGAGTCAAAAGTGACGCCAAGGCAGCGAGCGTGGGGTGTTGGGCTAATAGGTGGTATTGGGTTCTTCTTGGAGGGAGGAATGACGAGAATTTCAGTTTTGGCAAGATTGGGTTTAAGGAAGCGGGAAGCCATCCAATTTGAGACAGCGAAGAGACAGTCAGTGACTCGATCCAGGAGATGTGGAGAGAGGTCAGGGGAGGAGAGGTAAATGTGGGTGTCATCAGCATATAGGTGGTACTGGAATCCAAAGGCGCTGATCAATTTTCCTAGAGAGGCTGTGTAGACCGAGAAAAGTAGAGGGCCCAGTACTGAACCTTGGTTGCCCCCAACAGAGACAGGCTGCCGGGAGGAGGTACTTCCAGCAAATGAGACACTAAATGATTGTTGGGACAGGTAGGAAGCGAACCATGAAAGAACAGCACCTTGAAGGCCTATATCACTCAGAGTTTGAAGGAGGATTGAGTGGTCAACTGTATCGAAGGTGGCAGAGAGGTCAAGAAGGATCAGCATTGAGTAGCACCCATTGGATTTAGCAGTTGCAAGGTCATTGGTCAGTTTCACAAGAGCTGTTTCTGTTGAGTGTAGAGAGCGAAAGCCAGATTGCAGAGGGTCAAGGAGAGAGCGGGGGTTGAGGTAGTCAGACGGGCATACACAAGCTTTTCGAGTTCGGAGGCGAAAGGGAGCAGGGAAACTGGGCGGTAGTTGGAGGGAGCAGTCGGATCCAGAGATGGTTTTTTTTAGGATTGGGACTACTGTGGCATGTTTAAGGGGAGCAGGAAAGACCCCAGAGGTTAAAGACAGATTAAAGGTGTGGGTCAAGGATGGTACAAGAGAAACAGAAAGTGTTTTGGCAAGATGTGAGGGAATGGGGTCGAGGGGGGCAGGTAGTGGGATGAGAGGAGCGTAGTAGTTTAACCCTTTCCATGTGGCGGACGCACTCAGCGCGCCTGCCACATGGCCACTTCGCTGAGGAGAACGCGCTGAGCAAATCCTCCCTTTGCAGCGGCGATCTGCCGGGATTCCGGCCAATCGCGGCGACTCCCTGGTGCGGGCTGACATCCTCGGACCTTCGGACCTCTACCACTCCCCATCCGTGCGGGCTAGTGAGTAAAGGCAGGCACCGGTGGGAAGGGCACAGCCTGCCCTTCCAAGCGGCGGCTGTCTTTAACCCCTAGGGGGCTGGATCACAAAATGGCGCTAACATGCGCCGTATCGCGGTCCCCTCCCGGAGCTGGCCGACATCTTGGATGACGGCCAAGCTTCCGGGATAACCCCTAACGACTGGCATCATCGCGCATAGCGCAATGACGCCAGTTCCGTAATTAACCCCTTGCTGCCACCTGTGGTGAAGATCGGGGGTTCCAATGAACCCCCTATCCCCCGATCCGTGACAGCTAGGGGTTAATGTTTGATATCATTGGAACGGCCAGATCATGACCATGTACAATGTAAAGAAAAATAATTAAAAATAAAATTAAAAAAATTAAAAAAAAATAATAATTTTTTTGTTTTTGTTTTGTTTTATTAATGCAGCAATATTGTTCCCATTTCAATTATAATATGAACAATGAAGCTGCACTAACGATTTTTTCTATGGAGACGTTTGCTAAAAACCACGTAATTTTCCCCCAAAAAAGTAACGATTCCCCGTTTCTAATTTTATAACAAGCGCAACTCATAGAAAATTTAACCGCAAACGCTCGCATGTTAAAATGTGAAAAAAACACTTTACACATTGTAAATTATTGAAAATTCATATTTTATTGCATTTTATGTTATAATATACAGACAGGACATGACGTATACATATAAAAATGATATATTATGAATCTGCCGAGTCTCCCGGAAAGAAAGATATATAATATGTCTGGGTCATATAATAAAATGTAAACAGTTTTTATCTTAGTTCTTAATCTATTGCAGCACAAAGTAAAAGGTACCTTGGAACCTTTAAAAATTTGTATTTGATATAATAAAATGTGACTTCAAATCGCATTTAAACATGATGAGCGAAACCGGTAAAAATGAGCTCAGCACAGAGGTGTGAAAAGGCTCAGCAGCGAAAGGGTTAAGGACCTCTTGTTCAGTAGCTGAAGGGAACGAGTTAATCATGTGAGGATAGATGTGGTTAGCATCTTCCTGCATGGGTGAAGATGGCATTGTGGAGTTTTCAGTTCTTATCTGTTCAATTTTTGCTGTGAAAAAGCAGGCTAGATCACACAGGGCTCGCAGCCTGGAACTGCAATCCGCCATGGAG
Source organism: Leptobrachium leishanense (assembly GCA_009667805.1). Classification (NCBI taxonomy): domain Eukaryota; kingdom Metazoa; phylum Chordata; class Amphibia; order Anura; family Megophryidae; genus Leptobrachium; species Leptobrachium leishanense. The sequence continues at coordinate 554,518,814 of CM019063.1, forward strand.
CCCGTGAAAGCGGTACAGCTGGCATCCCAGCTGTTAGCGTTGTGTTCCGGGGCAAGGTGCCGAATTAGTGCCTGCCCCGGAATACCTTGTTAGCATAGGGACACTATAGGGAAATCTGCCGGCGCTGATTTTTCCTGTTAGCATCCCCATGTTAGGCTAGGGTCAGAGTGGGGCAGTCGGAACGCGCGTGCAGGCGCACTAAATCACGGCGGCAGTAGCAGCACATAACGGCCAATGACGGCCAATATACGCAGTACGTGCGTACAAAAGTGCGCCGACACCACGCAACCGGCAAATGAACGCATTTTTCTCAGAACGTGAAACCGCTGCTACAGACGTACAGAGTGCGCTGCGGCCGCATGGCAGCGTGTGTGCGTGATTAGGAGACGTCAGACGCTGCTAGTGTGCGGCCTACATAACGTTCAAACAGCCAGATTTCCCTAGAATTGCGTTGGTGAGTACCTGCGACTGTGAAAGATGTCTGGACCAGAGATGGACGTCGAGAGGCTCATCAGCGCTGTGGGGGAGCATCCAGGGATCTGGGATACGGCCTGCGAGCGGTATAAGGACAAGGGGAAGAAGGCGAGCGCATGGGTCGAGGTGTCCCGTCAGGTGTACCCGGATTATGATACGTGGTCCGAGAAAGAGCAGCACATACAGAGTGAGTATAATATTATTTAATTCATAATCCCATAAATGTAAATCACAATAATAATAATAAACAAACAAATGTAATCATTGATGTGAAAACAAATGCTCCCCAGCTGCCAGGGCACCTCACCTGCATCACTGATGAAATAATTAGATAGAGCATCGCGATACCTGTTGCTGTATCTATTCACAGCTATGATGTCATCGTTCACATCATCCTCAAGACCGACAACTGTGAGGGTATCGTCAAAATTAAAACCATCCCTGGCCCGCACATAATTATGTAGAATGCAACAGCATTTCACTATATCCACACAGAAGTCCACATTGACATCCAGCGGTCTATGTAAAATCCTCCACTTGTTGGTCAGTATGCCAAAGGTACACTCCACATATCGTCTCGCCCGCGACAGCCTATAATTAAACACCCGCTTCTTCACAGTCAGGTGTGTCCCTGAGTAGGGCCTTAGGAGGTGTGTGGATAGTCCGAATGCTTCATCACCCACGAAGGCATAGGGGACTGCCACGTCACTGCCAGGCAATGGTGCGGGTCGGGGGATGTTCAGGGACCCACTCTCAATTTCATTCCACAGTGTGGAGTTCCTGAACAGTGTGGAGTCAGAGTCCTTGCCGTATGAACCGACATCCACATACACAAAATTATAGTTGGCATCTGACACCGCCAGTAGGCCAATAGAAAAGTAATGTTTATAATTCTGATACAGTGAGCCACTGTGCGGTGGCTTCACTATGCGGACATGTTTACCATCCACGGCTCCCAGGCAGTTTGGAAAGTTGGCTCTCTCCCAGAATCCTGCTGCAATTTCCAGACATGCCGTATGTGTCGGTCTTGGCAAACATTCGCCCTTCATGGTCTCCCATATGGTTTGGCACACCTTGCGGACGATCTCACCAGCTGTTGATCTGCCAACGCGGAAGCTATAATGCAGATCCTTCAAACTGCACCCGCTAGCGAGATACCTAGAAGACAAAACAAAACTGTTTGAATATGATCACATACCATGAACACAAGCTAATGTCACACTCATCATGTTTTTCAGCACAAGAGGCGATGAACAAATGGCGCACAGTACGCGACAACTACATGCGCGTCCAGAAGAAGCAGGCCATGGCTGCGCACTCTGGAGCTGGTGCGAAAAAGGTCCGTGGGTACATATATGCCGAGCAACTATCGTTCCTCCGCAGGACCCAGGAGCCGCGCAGGAGTGTCAGCAGCATGGACCAGCCATCGACCTCTGGCACACAGGTACAACAAATGGTGCCAGGAGGTTCTGCCAGCTGCCAGGAGGAGGAGAACCGGGGTGGTGCTGAGTCGCAAATGGAGGAGGATTCGGAGACACCACAGGTGGCAAGTACCGCAACAACGGTCAGCACCAGACCTGGCCAGAAGAGAAGGGCACAAGCTACAGACCTGGAGCAGGCCATGGTCACCTTCATGGAGGCTCAGACCAACCATGCACACCAACGCTGCATGATTGCGGACTCCGTGGACATGTCTTTCTTCAATGCATGTATGCTCCTCCTCAACAGGATGAGCGAGGCTGAGAAGATGGAGTACCGGCACAGATCTCTGGAAATATTGGAGGACATCCTTTCCCATCCCCATCACGCAGCCGCCTACCATGCTGTGCCACAATCCACCAATGCGAGTGGATCTTCCCTCCCCAGTGAGGTGCTGTCCACCCGCCCAGCCATGCCCCCTGGAGCCAGGCCACACACAGAGTCGGGGTCCAGCTGTAGCCACACCACCGGCCCTCATGACCCAGATGCTCGGCGGTATCAGCAACTGTGATACATGTCATAAATATTTTTTATTTTTGTTTGTTATGTGTTATTTGTTTTGATGTTTTATATATCCTGACCTTCAGTTAACGAGTTTTAATATATGTCCAGAATATATTACAGTTATTTTATTTCATATTATATTATTATTTTTCTACATTGTTGTCGGAGTCATTTATGATTATGTACGTGTGATGTGATGCCCGTGTGTGTGTGTGTGTGCATGTAACAGTGGGCATGTGACTACAGACATGATGCACTCATGTCAGGTGACTGGCAGCGATGTCATGTATGCAGGTGTGTGACAGTACGTACCTCAAAGTGATGACTATCATCTCCTCCGGTGGTATGGCGGCCCGCATGTTGGTGTCCCTCTTGGTCAGCGGCTCCCGTACCCGCGACAACAGTTCATCAAAGGAGGCGATGGACATCCGCATGTAGTTGAAGAACTTCACGGGGTCCCTCTCTCGCAGTGGCCTGTACAGCGTCACGAAGTGTCCATGCGTCAGTCTGGCAGCGTTGATTTCATGAACCCAGGTTCTCTTCCTCTTAAGGTACAGGTACCCCATCGCACCAAACACAAAGACGTGTGCAGGATCCATCTTTGAAAAACGCCACCATCCCCAAAATGGCTTTTTATAACCCTTGCCCTTATTTTTTCATTTCTCAATTGATTAGATTCATCTGATTTTTCTCTTTTTTTTACCCCACCGTCATGAAATACGTCCAGAATTGCGCATCGTCTGACAACTTAAGCGTATTCCGTGAAAAAATGCGTGCGCACGCATCGACGTACATTTTGGCGGTGGCCGCAGAAAATGCGCTCATCTGTCCCTAGCCTTATCGGGAACTATAGAATAGGGCCCGCACTGTTTAAACCCATTTGTTTCCATTAAAAACTCCCCTGAATGCAGCACTGATCTCGCTTTGATCGCTACAGGATATGACATGTTTTAAGGTCAACATGTCATGTAACCTCAGAGGTTTGGGTGCTCCAGCCAATCCAGTGGCTCTTAGTGCAGGAAGGCTTTGATCCCTGTGATGTAAGTCACTATGGACCTGGGGTGCATGGGCATGGAAGAATAGTTGTAGGGTGCAGGCTCTATAATCGATATTAGTTCAGTGGCCTTTCCTGTGTAGAATGTTTGTGTAATCTGAGAATATGCAAGAATGCTATTGTCTGTCAGTCTATTGTTTGGTCCATATGTATCTGTTATCTGTTGAGAGGATTAGTCTGACAGCCAACCCTTGTCTCAGGAATGTGTTTATCGGTTTAAATTTGGATATGTTGTAAATCTGCTGTCTGTAATCTGTTATCCTGATTACCATTGTCCTGCCTCATTTGAAATTTTACATAATGTTTAATTTAACTGTCTGTATGTAATCTAATTAGGTTTCCCATTCCAAGAAGCAAATGTGTCTCATTCTCTGTTTCAGTCTGGTTGGGTTTCTAGGGGAACTTTTGTGAATGTAAATGACCCATGTGTGACTATATAAATATATGTGTATCCATGCGAAGATGGGTGTCTGTGGAGGCGCTTAGTTACTATTAAATGATTTTAGTGGTTTGCTGCCTACTAGGTATTGCACATAAACCTCAACGAAAAGTGGAAATAGATACAGGAAAAGAGGCGGGGTCCTAGTGGCGCAGTGAGGGATTAAAACAGTTAATTATCCTATACAAATGATAATTATATCGCAAATAAGGCCTGAATCAGCAATTAACATATCAATCACTTGGTATGAAAAAAATTGCTCTCCAATTGACCAACAAACCACAAAACTTGTGCAAATTTAGGTGGGTACCTCACCCTCTTTCTTGAAACCTCTCTCTGTTCCCGTCGTCAGGTCAGTGTTGATACCAGGATGAGGGGAGAAAAAATGGGGGAAAATTCCACTGATGTTGTTCTGCCCTCAGACTTCCAATTACAGTCTGGGGGATGAGGATGGTAAATAAATACAATCTCAACGTGATATGCAGAGACAAAAATGAGGATAAAACCAATAAAATGTATTTCTCATAAGTAAAATAAAACATGGGAGGGTTACTGAACGCGTTTCGGCACTTAGCCTGTGCCTTCCTCAAGCATTATGGCATGGGGGGTAGTTTTTTTTTAGAAAGTAATTGTTTTTGAGCACATGCACTTTATTTATGCATTTGCACATGTGATTTTTTTCACACACTGTTGCATCATTAGAAATTTTATGCATGGTATAACAAGTTTATTATCGCTGTCATTTTGGGCATGTTTGTGAATTTGCACAAGCTTCTGCTATTTGCACAAGTTTTTTGATTTCTTGGTCAATTGGAGAGCAATTTTTTCATACCAAGTGATTGATATGTTAATTGCTCATTCAGGCCTTATTTGCAATACATAACGGTCATTTAGGTATATCTATACAATTATCATTTGTATATGTGTATCCATTGCTGATTAAAACAGTTCTATTCTGACCCTACATGCTATCACGACTCATGGTTTGGGTAGCCGCTATATTTTGGTCGTGGTTCCAACGAAAGGCTCCAGATCTACAGCCAAGGCTTATTTATGGGGCATGCTAGTAAGGCTCTCTATGTGTGTACCTTTCTTTAAGCTGCGGCGAAGGACTGGAGGAAGGTATGAGAGTTATGAGGGGAACACAGGGGTCCAGCATGGAAGCGGCATTGGCAGATGTGACCCTGTTGGAGTACTGAGATCTGTTACATTGGTAGCAGCAGTGCGATTTGTTTTTGGTTTTGGGGACCTTTTGCCGTAGATGGACCAGCAGTAGGGATGAGCTGTTCGGTTCGAAGTGTTCAGAGTTCACATCGAACATCGCCAGTTCGCATGTTCGCAAACTACGAACATTTTGCGTGTTCGCCGCATGTTCGCCCACAATGCACCACAATGGACCACAATGCACTTTTCCACTGGCCTGAAGCTTGTAATTGGCTACAGCCTGCACCTAACCACAGTTTAGGTGCAAGACAGGTGCAATACTATGCCAATCACGGCTCAGAGTTCTGATTGGGCAAATTTTGCCCAATCATGGGCTCACAGAGCTAAGTACTGCAGCACACTATATAAGCCTTCACACAGCGCTTCAGCACGTGTTTCTTTGAGAGGAGATTGTTGTGTTAGTGTGTGTTCTCACTAACAGTCTGCCAGCAGCTATTGGGGGGGGTCTCATTTATGCAAAATATCTGGGAATTGTTGTAATCTGTGTGTTCTCACTGCCACCAACTATTTTGGGGGTCAGTCATTTTTACAAAATATATGGGAATTGATGTAATCTTTGTGTTCTCACTGCCACCAGCAATTGTGGAGGTCTCATTTCTAGAAAATATCTGGGAATTGTTGTAATCTGTGTGTTCTCACTGCCACCCATCAGGGGGTCTCACTGATTTATAGGAGGTTTCTGGGAATTGTAATCTGTGTCTTCTCACTGCCAGCTATCAGGGGGTCCCACATACTTCTATCAGAATTCTGTGAATTGTAATCTATGTCTTGTCACTGTTGCCAGCTATCAGAGGGTCCTATCAGGGGGTCTCACTGATTTATAGGAGGTTTCTGAGAATTGTAATCTGTGTCTTGTCACTGGCTGCCAGCTATCAGGGTATCTCACTGAGTTATACCAGAGTTCTGGAAATCTTTAATCTTTATACCAGAGTTGAATCAGAGTTCTGCAGCATATCTCCAATTTTTATAACAGAGTTGAATCAGAGTTCTGTATATCTTTAATCTATATATCACTCACCAAGTCAGAAAGACCAAAAAGGACAGGCAGACGCTCCCAGACACAGATAAGAGGGCAAGCAGCCTCTGTGTTGGGAGGCTGTGCCTCTGGTCGTCGTGGACGTGGTGCATCCTCTGCAGGGGCACGCTTGTCCTTTCTAACTGGTGCTGGCCGTCTTAAGCAGCAGCAACATATAGAGGATTTGCAGGATTGGCTAACCAGGCCATCCTCATCCTCCGAGTCCTCTGCCAACCAGGCTTGTAGTGGTTTACAGCCCACTTCAGCTGCCAAAGCATCTAATGCAGCCTCCATGTCCACAGCTACTCCTGCCGTAGCCTCAATATCACACACGGAGGAGTCAGCTGAATTGTTTGACTACAAGGACAGTGACATGCTGCTTGAGGATGCGCAGCAACTACAGTGCTCTTGTCACGGTGTAACGGTTAGCCCCTGTTTGGACCATCGTGGTGGCTTGGAACATGAGATGAAGCCCTTAAGGCAGGTGAGTAACTGACTGGACACAAGGACAGACGGATTTCTCCAAAACCAAGGGGCACCAAAAAACAGAACAGAATTGCCACTAAGCTCCGAAGGCTTCAAGACCGACAGACAACTTAGGACACTCAGAAACACAATGATACACCTGTCAATCCGTGAATTGAGCAGGCTGCAGGGCAATCAGAGAAACAAAAAGATACACTTGACAATCCATGAAGGGAGCAGGCTGCAGGACAGTAAACAAAACAGACAGACTACACTAAAGAGGTCCTTATAAGCGGCCTCTGAATATAATACTAAACTAATACAGACAAGGTACATAAAACATGAAACATACAAGAATCGCCAATCAGGCAGAGGTTGGCAACAGATCAGAAATATACGGTACCAGGGGGGATTAGAAGGGATAGTCAAGAAAAAAGCCGAGGTCAGAACCAGAAAACACTTGAACAGGAATGCTTTGCAGCAACTCAGGAAACACGAACCAGACATAGCCACCATCATCTCCACAAAGAGTCAATGAGGCTCTGTGCTGCTGGGAATATCTAGGGAGTGGGTCTGTGTGATTGGGCCATGTGACCCCAGACCAGGAGATCACAACAGAACCCCAGATCAGCCCTAAACAGCACAGCCAGACACAACATAGGGGAAAAACAAACATGAATACCCTTCACCACCAGGGGGCAAGGCCGAGACGTGACACACGGTTCCCGGATCCCACCACGCAGTACTTAACACCCAACACTCCACAGAACCCAGATGCTACCAACAGAGTAGTCGTGAAGAATCCCTAACTGTCTGGTCCTTAGAATTGGCCAGGTAAACTAGCTAGACAGAAAAGGGTTAAGCAAAAGACAATGTTGTAATACAAAACCAGGTTAGCAAAACGGGGGGTAGTCAGACGAGCCAGAATCAGGAATACAGAGTATAGAATAGTCAAATGGAATAGCTGGGTCGATATCAGTGCAGTAGTGTAGTCCAAGAAAATAGTCTACGGCAACGGAAGGCAGAATAGTCAGAAAACAAGCAGAGGTCAATAACAGGTTAAATCACAATAGGAAAAGAAAATTGGAATACCTCAGCGTCTAGAACAAATCCCCGTTGGTCTATTCCAATGGATCACGGGTGTTGGAATCGCCAAATTTGACAAGAAGATGGGTGTAAGGTAATAAAAACTTTTATTCCCAATAAAAGATGAATAAAATAGCATAACATGCACAAAGCCCAACGCGTTTCGTCTATGAATAGACTTTTTCAAGGAAATACAAATATATAAATTATAAAAAGGCAAAATATATAACAAACAGAACACCCATCATTCCTTTATTACCTTACACAGGGATTTCATTGGTCAGCTCATTAGCTGTGGCGTTTTCCTTATATGGTAAAATCACAGACTACATTTATATTCCCATAAGTCCCTATTCCAAAGTCCAATCAGCTCCATTGTCATTTTTAAAGTCCGCTCTCATTGGATATCTTTGGTTTCGTTTTCAATGAACCTGGAGATCACTTCCGGTATTATTCCTATCTTCTCTTACGGTTTCGTTCCTACCGGAAGTTTCTTCAAGCCGCGGCATCCTCCCCAACATTCCCTCTGGTTTCGTCCTTAATCCTCCGTCTAGTGCTCCCCATAATGTGCCCTCCGAGTTACGTCCTCAATTTGGGATCCGGTTTCTCTCATGATCTCCACCTCCACTTCCGTCGGCCCGCAACCGTCCGGGACTTCACCATCCCCTCTGCCGTGACTCCCAGATCCATCCCCGATCAGCGATCCTTCTCAATATCACCCCTCGTTCCCGACACATCTAGGAGCCCTCAAAAAGCAGACTTTCTCTCCTCAGTTGACCCACATGAAAAAAAGCATACAAAGTAAAAAATGCAAAAAAGCAAAAAGATATATATATTTCATCAAATACCAAAATGAACAAACAAAGAAAAAAACATGTATATATAAAAAAATGTATACCAGCAGTCCCAAAAAAAAAAGGCATCCGTTAATGACTTGCATGTATTTCTTCGTATAAACCTGCAGTTTTAAATACAAATGAATACAATGAATATATATATATATATAATAAATAAAAAAAAAATAACGAAGTTCTGCACAAGCAGCAGAGGGCCATCAATGAGTACCTGCCATCAATGAGTATGGCACAAGGACAGGTTCAGGTCAACTTGGTTCCCCCCCCCGCAGTGGCTGATGATCAAGGATGCATGCATGGTGAGCAGGGACAGTGCATGCATCAGTGACACAATTCATTTAGTGTTCCTGCTTGAGCGCACTCTGGGGGAATTATAGATGTGGCACTAGAGGCAGAGCAGCGGGAGGAAGAGGAGGCCTTCCCTAGCTCTCTAGGCCTCAGTCTCTTTGCAGACAGCATTCCTGCGGGTCCTCAGATCAGACAGGAGGAAGAGGAGGAGGAATATTTAAGTAGTGGGGCTTTGAAGGTGGGGATTCATCAAGGGAGGGTTTTTGTGCCCAGAAACCCAAGGACTGGTATGTGGGTGGGAGGAGGAAGTGCACAATAGGGTCATCCTCATTGACCAGGAAGACTCGGAAGCTAATGCCACCTCCAACCTACGCTGCATGGGCTCCCTTATCCTGCATAGCCTGGTAAAGGACCCCATGATTTGTGCTATCAAGGAGAGGGATCATTACTGGTTAGCAAGCCTTCTTGATCCACGATACAAGGGTAAAGTTGCAGAGCTCATCCTGCCCTCACAGAGGGAGGACAGGATGAAAAAACTTGAGGACGCTCTAAAGCAACACTTGTGTAATACCTTTCCAGGCACTGGTAGGTTACCAAGTGATGACACAGGTGCTTCTGAGGCTGCGGTTCATCAGAGGAAGAGCGGTGAAAGGGGCCGCTTGACTGATGCCTTTTCCAATTTTTTTAGTCCACGATGCCCAGGGACGTCAAATGCAGGCACCCATTGCCAGCGTCTTCACGGTATGGTGCAGGACTACCTAGGGGCAAGGGCAGACCTGGATACCTTTCCAGCAGATGATCCACTGGCTTACTGGGTGTTGAGATTGGATCACTAGCCAGAAATTAGCCAATATGCTATGCAGCTACTAGGCTGCCCTTCATCCAGCGTGCTTTCTGAAAGGACGGTCAGTGCCGCTGGAGGTTTTGTCACAGACAAAAGAGTGCGTCTGTCCACCGACTCTGTAGACCGGCTGACATTTATAAAAATGAATCAGTCCTGGATCAGCAGCTATCAATCCCCTGATGCTGGCGTAACTGAATAGATCAGGGATGTCTTCTGCATTCACAAAACCTCCACCACTGAACTCTTCCACAATACCACAAAAGGGTTACGGTGTGAAAGCACTTGCTGCCATGAGAGGCACAATATTTGGGTGCACTGATGCCTGTACCAGATTTATATCATTTCATTTTTTTGGAACGCAGGGTCCAACCCTGCACTCTTCCACAATACCACAAAAGGGTTATGGTGTGAAGGCACTTGCTGCCATGAAAGGCACAATATTTGGGTGCACTGACGCCTGTACCAGATTTATATCATTTTAATTTTTTGGACCGCAGGGTCCAACCCTGCACTCCTCCACAATACCACAGAGGGGTTTCGGTGTGAAGGCACTGTTGCCTACACTAAAGGCCCAATTTTAAAGCACCTATTGTTACTTTCATCCAAAGTCTGCATAAGTTTCACCATAATTTAGCCAAAAATTCACTAAACTTGTTCTGTATGTCCTAAAACGTCTCCTCTTTTCATACAGGCTGCCGCCCCAAGCAGTTGTTTATGAATAGATTAAAGGAAAAACATTTACCGTCATTTGAAACATCATTTTTTTGTTTTTAAATGTTTCTATTCATCCAAAAAATCCGCCACTTCACGGGCAGGTTAAGGGGACCTCCTAGGCACGATATTTGTAGGAATTTTTCATTTTTATTTTTAACCCTTATTTCATGGAAAACTCACTGGTCCTTTAAAAAGGTTTTTTTTTTATCTTTTTGTCCTTGTTTCCTGTCCCCCAGGGCACTACCCAGACCCACATACACTTTCTTGCATATATGCCCTCTTGGAGGGCACTCTAAATATCAAACTTTTGAGTCCCCTTGACTGGCATTGAGTTCGACTTTTGAAAATGTTTGTGTTCAAATGCGAACTGAACATGGGGGTGTTCGGCTCATCACTAACCAGCAGCTATGCAGCAGAGTTTAGTTGGCGACTGCGAGAGGCACTGGCCCAGCTTGACAGACCTGATTCTGCACAGAAAGAGCTGGGATGAATGGATTCTGCCCTCCAGAAGAGTCGGAGAGAGACTCTCCAATGTGAGAAGGACTATCAGAGAAAGATGCCCCCTGTGAAAAGTGCTGGCACCAGTGGGACTTAAGTGTGCATTTTTTGGGAGAGCAGCCCTGAGAGGAGTGGCTTTCTGAACTAGTTGGACTGGTCCAGACAGAGATGTTGTTAGACACTGAATACAGTGCTCTCCGATGGTATATATTTTTTTAATTGGTGGAGGTTGTAGATGCCAAATCTCTTTCTGAGAGAGTGGATGTGAGTCTAAAACTTAAGATTTAATGGAAAATACTATAAAAATGGTGTATGGACCCAGACTCAGGAGCATCCCACCACAGCCTCAGCTGAAGAGCAGACATCAGGACAGAATGCTGCTGACCTCTGTCCCCTACACTATGCACCTGATCTTCAGAGAATGGAGGACAGCCAAATGTTAGTGAGGGAACCCCTGGAGATTGCCATCCTCTCAGAGGAAATGCTGGCCACAAGGCAGAGTTTCACAGACCTCTGCCCCAAGTTATGTCGATGCCAGAGCCTGTGAGCAGGGAGGACAGCTTGCTGGAGTTGATGATTCCAGAGGGGAATACTGTTCCAGCAGCTGAAGTGCTGGCATCAGGGCCTGGTGCGGCAAGCCCCTGCCCTCATTTGGATGGCCTGGATGTCTGAGAAGAGGAGAACAGCCTCACACTGCCAGTGTTGCTCTTTTCAGCCCCAGGTGGGGAGCCAACAAACTAAGCAGAGTAGCAATGTTCTCTGGAACCAACCACAGGGAGACAATTACAATGCAGCTGTGGAGGCGACTGTGGTTTCAATCTGTGTGCCCCCTGGATATTGGGCTGTCTGCTCTGAACTCCAACCCTTTTCTGAGGAGAAACCGGCCACCCCACATTCTCTCCAGTAGCTGATTGTGATACCGGGAGATGGTGCAGCTGGCACTTCTTCCCAGTATTGATGGGCCATGTGACGGAAACCCTGCTCCATCCGCCTGTCCTGGCTCTCCAGACACCCCCTTACCAAGATCAGCATGGCCGCTGAGTTGCTCGGAACTCAGTACCTCGAGCAGCTTGATCTGTAGCTCCAGACCTGCTTGGTCTGATCCTCTGCCTCTTTGAATTTCCAGAAGGCCGCTCTGTGCTAGGGATGTGCGTTTCGGGTTTCGGAATTTCGGAATTTTCACGAAATTTCCCGATTCGTGTTTTCGGATGCGGCAGAATTTCCGAAAATTTTTAGATCCGAAAATGGCAGATCCGAAAAGTTTTCCGAGCCGAAATGAAATATTTTCGGAATTTTCGAATGGACTTGAAATGTGTCAAATCGAAATTTATTGCTTTGAAACGAGGAGAACAGACTTTCCGAAAAAACGAAAATTTCCGAACTTACGAAAAGTCGATACAAAAAACGAGCTAAGTGACACGAAAATCCGAAAAATGGTCGAAATTCCGAAAACATGCACAATTCCGAAAAATGAAAATTTCCGAAATCACGAAAAGTCGATACAAAAAACGAGCTAAGTGACACGAAAATCCGAAAAATGGTCAATATTCCGAAAAAAAGAGTACACGAAAAACGAATCGAGCCGAACCGAATCGAAACAGAAATCGGTCGAAAACGAGCCGAATCGAAAAGTTTAAAAATCCGAAAAATCGAACCGAATCGAACCGAAAAAAAAAACGGTGCACAAGCCTACTCTGTGCCTTCTAAGGGTGAACGTGGGTACCCTGAATGAGACACTAGACAGGCTGTATGTTCAAACAGGAATCTGTGTCTTTTATTGAAAAACGCCACTATTTATGCCCAGGTCCAACAGTTATAATTTGCATAAACCAACTGACGAGCATTGACCTACTAAAACTCTAATTACATTATGTCAGATATTTACAGTAAACATTCCTTAGCCATCACACATCATTTACATAATCTATTGTTCCAATAGATCAGATTACCTTTGCAGTCAAACACTGTCCCAGACTCATGACTCCTTAACCAGATAACAGATACAGAGAAAAGCAATCTTGCATAATCACACATTACTCAAACATTCCACACAATGAGGGCATCGAACATTGCTTCAGGTTGCATCTTTAAAACACATCTCCAAGTGCCCATTCACACACAGTAATAAAAGTACATTTAAAACTAAAGCTAAGCAATTTACAATTTGGGATGAGCTGTTCGGTTCGATCTTTTCGGTGTTCGAACATCGCCTGTTCGGCTGTTCGCGAACTCCGAACATTTCCGCGTGTTCGCCGCATGTTCGCCCAAAATGCACCACAATGGACCAAAATGCACTTTTCCACTGGCCTGAAGCTTGTAATTGGCTACAGCCTTGCACCTGACCACAAGACAGGTGCAAGACTATGCCAATCAAGGCTCAGAGTCCTGATTGGGCAAATTTTGGCCAATCATGGGCTCACAGAGCTAAATCCCGTAGCACACTATATAAGGCATCCCTCGGAGCCCCAGCACATGTTTTGTGAGAGGAAATTGTTCTGTTAGTGTGTCTTCTCAGTGCCAGCAGCTATTGAGTGGTCTCACTTCTAGCAGATATCTGGGAATTGTTGTAATCTGTTTTTTCTCAGTGCCAGCAGCTATTGTGGGGGGGGGGGTCTCACTTCTAGCAGATATTTGGGAATTGTAATCTGTGTCTTGTCACTGTTGCCAGCTATCAGGGGTCCTATCAGGGAGTCTCACAGACTTGTAGCAGATTTCTGCGAATTTTAATCTGTGTCTTGTCACTGCCACCCATCAGGGGGTCTCACTGATTTATAGGAGGTTCCTGTGAATTGTAATTTGTGTCCTGTCACTGCCACCCATCAGGGGGTCTCACTGATTTATAGGAGGTTCCTGGGTATTGTAATTTGTGTCTTTTTTTTTTTTTTTTACTTTTGCAAAGTATTTTACCAGGAAGGATACATTGAGATTTCACTAATTTACTCTTTCAATTTCACTTTCCAGAGGGCAGCAAAAAAACTCACCACTAAATGGGTTACTCACAGAGCACCGAAATGACCCCAACTTTTTGGTGTTCTGTAGTTCCCTGCATTTAGGAGAATAAAATTTCCCCACCCTGCAGTGAATTCACCATTCACTGCAGGGTCCCCAAAGTGCATGTTGTCGGTTGCTGAATGCTGCCACCGCAAACCTGCGGCCTGCTGTTTTCAAAAGAACTACTGAACGAAAATGTCTGGAATTTACATATAAGATCCTATGATTGATAATAAAAAGTTCTGTTACAGAAAAAATAAAAACTGCTATTAGAAAAAAAGGGGGGGGGGAATTTTGCCCAAAAAAATCTGAAAAATGACTAAAAGGTACTAAAAGAAATCAATAAGTAAAGACTTTTTACTGCAGATTAAAATAATAAATGATTTATTAGATATTGCATAAAAACGGGAATATTTTTAACATTGAAACCTATGGGGTTCGCCTGAATAAACCTGCTGATTGAAACCACCGAACATCAGGGCATTTCACTGCCATTTCTCTGAGTCTCAGCACCACATGATTGGCTGAACCACGTGAAACGCACGCGCGCAGCTGCCCGCCCTTTCGTTAACCCAGACTCTATTCTGGACTGAACACCCACCGGGAAGGGAATCAAAGCTACAGTGCACCCTCTGGCAGTGGCACCCCACTGCTGACAAGATGGCTCCACAGCATAGCTGCTGTGGGCTCATATACACTCGGTTTGCTGGGAGTTTTATTGCAGTGGATTCTGATGCACTCATACACACCGCACATTGCATTGCTGGGAGTTTTATTGCTGTGGATTCTGATACGCAGACACACACCACACATTGCATTGCTGTGAGTTTTATTGCTGTGGATTCTGTGATACACACTGCATATTACTGTGAGTTTTATTGCTCTGGAGCTCTGGGATACGCTCATACACACTGCACATTACTGTGAGTTTTATTGCTGTGCAGTTCTGATATGCTCATACACACTGCACATTACTGTGGGTTTTATTGCTGTGCAGCTCTGTGATACGCTCATATGCAGTGCACGTTTCTGTGGATTTTATTGTTCAACCAATTAGAACGGCTGTGATCCAGTATACTTGACATGCGTGGTTGTTCTTTGTAAAAATGCTTGAATTTAAACATTTCATAATTTTCTTTATCTCAATAGATACATTTGAAAAGGTATACAAAATAACAAGTAGGCACTTGGTATCCACTTTTAATATAAAGAGAGGAAAAGGCGGAGCTCTAAGAGGAAAAGGTGGAGCTTAAAGAGGAAGGGTGGGGATTAACCAGGAAGAGGTGTGCCCTTGACAGGAAGGGGTGCGTCAAATTTAAATTAGGGGGTGCACGAGTTTAGTCAGGCCTAGGGCAGCACAAAACCTAAATACACCACTGGAGCCACCACACCTGCAGCCATGGCAGAGCCCCCCACAACCAGGATCCAGGGAGCCTCCACTGACTGACCATCAGGCTAAGGTAAGGTGACACATTTCTAAAAAAATAGGTTTCGGTGTGAAGGCACTAGCTTGCACCAATGGCCCAATATTTGGGTGCACTGACGCGTGTACCAGATTCCAATCATTTTAATATTTGAATGCAAAGTCCACCCCTGCACTCTTCCACAATACCTCAGAGGGGTTACGGTGTGAAGGCACTAGCTGGCACCAACGGCCCAATATTTGGGTGCACTGCCACTGACGCCTATACCAGCTTCATATCATTTTAATATTGGACCGCAGGGTCCACCACTGCACTCTTCCACGATACCACAGAGGGGTTACGGTGTGAAGGCACTTGTTGCCACCAAAGGCACAATATTTGGGTGCACTGACGCCTGTACAGGATTCATATCAATTTAATATTTAACAACAGGGTCCAACCCTGCACTCCTCCACAATACCACAGAGGGTTTACTGTGTGACGGCACTGTTGCCGACACTAAAGGCCCAATTTTAAAGCACCTATTGTTAAAAACAAAAAACAAAACAACCAAAGTGCCAAACAATGGTCAACAATCACTAATCTCAAGAAAGGTTTGACTTGAGACAACACTCCCTGGGCAGGACTAAACCTGGAAAGATGAGGAACAACAAAAAAATATAATTTCCAGCGAACAGACCAAAGGTCAGTCACTGTTTATCTGGGAGCGGCAAAAACCATGGCAAAATACCTTTATTAAATGTCAACAAGACACTCCCAAATACCAACTAAAAACAACATATACACATGAGCATAGTGAAGGAAAATTAAAGATGTAATTGAGGACAGACAATCAAAGGACTGCAGAGATGTGGTATGAACCTCGGACCCGTGGGTATATATGGCAAACAGTTTGCAGATTAACCAGCAAAGTTTAGGGACTGAATTCCCAATGAAAAAAACACATCCAAAAGGCAGAATTAAAAGAAATAGGCACACAAATGAGCCCAATCACATATTTGCTGCTGTCCCTAAAACTTATTCAGATTCTGTTCTAACCCTCACTGATGCTAACAAGACAAACAGCGTTAAAACCAACGAAATTAAACACTCAGCTCGACATATGTTTTGCCGGTAGCGACGGGCTTCACCTGGATCGAAAATTGAAAAACCTATTGTTACTTTCATCCAAAGCCTGCATAAGTTTCACCATAATTTAGCAAAAAAAACCCCACTAAACTTGTTCTGGGTGTCCTAAAACGTCTCTTTTCATACAGACTGCCGCCCCAAGCAGTTGTTTATGAATAGATTAAAGGAAAAGCATTTACCGTCATTTGAAATGTCATTTTTTTTTTTAAATGTTTCTATACATCCTACAAATCTGCCACTTCACAGGCAGGTTATGGGGACCTCCTAGGCACGATAATTGAAGGATTTTTTCCTCTTTATTCTTAACCCTTATTTCATGGAAAACTCACTGTCCTTTTAAAAACTTTTTTTTTACTTTTTGTCCTTGTTTCCTGTCCCCCAGGGCACTACCCGGACCCCCATACACCTTTTATGGCAAAGATCTAGTATATATGCCCTCTTGGAGGGCACTCTAAAAATCGAACGTTCGCTTCCCATTTGACATATATTGAGTTCGGATCGCGTTCGAGATCGAACTCTAAGTTTTAAAATTGTTCGAGTTCGAAATCGAACCGAACACGGGGGCATTCGGCTCATCCCTATTTACAATACATATAAAATCACACCACACAATATATATGAACATAACGTCTTTCCCAAAGCAAATGTCTGTGTCTTTTGATGTTTTTGCCAGGACAATAAAAGTCTTGGGGTTTGAAGCGGGGAGCGCTACGTCACTGCCATGACAGGCCGAACATTCCCCCGGTTTGGTTTGCACTCAAACTTTCGAACGGCCGAAATGTTCGAATGCGAACTCGAACACAATGCAAGTCAATGGGGCTCGAACGTTCGAAAATGAAGGTCTTCTCCAAGAGGACATATATGCAAGTTATAGGCCATAAAAGGTGTATAAGGGTCCGGGTAGTGCCCTGAGGGACAGGAAAAGATGAAGAAAAAAAATGTTTTTAAAGGAACAGAGATTTTAACATGACATAAAGGGTAAGAGTAAAAATTAAAATTTCCATAAAATATCGTGCCTAGGAGGTCCCCATAACCTGCCTGTGAAGTGCCGGATCTGTAGGATGTATAGAAACATTTTAAAAGAAAAAAATGACATTTCAAATGACAGTAAATGGTTTTCCTTTAATCTATTAAACAAACAAAAATGGCTAAAGCCCAATACTTCAATGAAATTCTAAACAACGATATATCAAACCCTAGAAACCTTTGGAAAACCATGTAACATACAAGCACCCCGGAACCAGCATAAGCATACACTGACCAAAACACCGGAACCAGCATAAGCATACACTGACCAACACCCCGGAACCAGCATAAGCATACACTGACCATCACAGACCACAAGATTCTCCACTCTGCAGTCCCACCCACCCAGGCCTGGTCTTTCATTTAAGGTCTCCTTTACAGTTGTTTCCTCTTCTCTCTCTAATTACTTTTACTCAGCCCAACCTTCTGGTCCTTCCCACGCAACCGTCACAACATTTCTTCTAGCAGCCAGCTTCACCTTCCCTCTGATCCCATCTGTTTCACTTACCCCGTCCCTTAGATTGTAAGCTCACGGGATGTCTGGCCAAGTACTTGGTTAAAGTGCTGTACTTCCTAGACAAGCTATCCTTTGGGCAGGGTTGTTTTTTCCTTATTTATCGTGTATGTCTCATGTTTGTGCTTCCCATTGTACAGCGCTATGGAATATGCTGGCGCTTTATAAATGTCAAGTCAAACTGCAGAGGTACAGAATGGACAGCTAAGGTACAAGCAGGTGGAATAATAAAAAGACTAATTCAGTTTAAGTAATTGAAATCTACAATAGTCTGTGAGAACTACTACGAGTCCCAGCATGCAATTCAGCTCCAGTTAGGGTCAGCTAATCACAGCAGAGGTCAGGCTTCCCAGCAGCCTCAGAGAGGAAATCTGTGGAGGAAGGGAGGGGCCATCTGAGAGCTCCATGCCATGCCATGAGGCAGGCAACCTGGACATAACGAAGTGCACAGATTTACAAACATCTTCAGATCCTTAGCCGGTGATCTAAAGGACTATTTTCACAGTTATATATTGGAAAGGAATTGAGCCAGTTTAGTGATAAATGCACTATGTTAACTTGTAGATCTATTAGCTCAGTTCATGTCTGTTTTATTTAAGTTAAAATATATTTTGGCAGTAATGATTTTCTAGAAGTGCTTGCTAGTGAATATGATGCTGACACAGGAGTTATTGATTAACAAGCATTATGTGCAATGTATTTATACAATTTCTGTTTCTTTCTGTTCAAAGGTTTTTCCCCTAATCCTATCGCTAATTCTAATTCCAATCGCTAATCTATTCATCACTTTAATTCAGCTATCTATTCATCACTATTCTACTATTCATCTACTCAACTATTCACCTAATCAATCTACAGCAACTTAATTTACCCCACAATTTACTGAAATTAAACTTAAATACAAGCAAATGTAGAGTGGAATCCAGTTATTATTTCCAGTGTCGATGTTTGAATTTCCTTTCAAGCGGGAAAAATTGTGCAAAAAAACAGAAAGCTTGACAATAAATAAAGGATAATAATAATAAATAACAAGCACCCCCATCCACTCCCAACCGGCTGCTGTCAAAGTAAACAACCAAACCGTGCAACACCCCCTAGATGTAGCAAATGCCTTTAATGATTATTTTGTTGAATGTGCCACCACCCTGATTGCTAAGATAGGAAATGACTAGGGATGAGCTGTTCGGTTTGGACGGTTCGGAGTTCGACCCAAACTTTGGTTGTTCGAAAGTTCACAAACTTCGAACTTTTTGGGTGTGTTCGGTTCAGGTTCGAAAAAAAAAGGAAATTTTGAAAAAAGTATAGAAAATGCTTAAAAAAATACTAAGAATTCTAGAAATTTAGAGACTCTTTACTGCAGAATATTATACCCAGCCTTAAAGCACCTAATGTTACTTTCATCCAAAGACTGCATAAGTTTCACAATAATTTAGCCAAAAAAATCACTAAACTTTTTCTGCGTGTCCGAAAATGTCTCCTCTTTTCATACAGACTGCCGCCCCAAGCAGTTGTTTATTGATAGATTAAAGGAAAAGCATTTACCGTCATTTGAAACATAATTTTTTTGTTTTTAAGTGTTTCTATACATCCTACAAATCCGCCACTTCACGGGCAGGTTATTGGGACCTCCTAGGCACAATATTTGAAGGAATTTTTCATTTTTATTTTTAACCCTTATTTCATGGAAAACTCACTGTCCCTTTAAAAACGTTTTTTTTTTACTTTTTGTCCTTGTTTCCTGTCCCCCAGGGCACTACCCGGACCCTCATACACCTTTTATGGCAAAAATCTAGCATATATGCCCTCTTGGAGGGCACTCTAAAAACCGAATTTTCAGCCCCATTGACTTGTATTGAGTTCGAGTTTGGATCTGGATTTGGATTCGAACATTTGGAAAGTTCGGGTTCGAATCCGAACCGAACTCGGGGGGTGTTTGGCTCATCCCTAGAAATGACACGCAATCAGAAAGGCCGCACAGAGGTCAGACCCCTCCAACTGTGCAAAGACCCTGTATCAGAGAGGAATTCAGTTTTAGACCAGTGCCTGTCAGTGTCAGTTACTAAACTTCTCCGTAACCAAAAAATGAAATACCAGTCAGGAGCTTATCAAATACCAGCAATGCTGCTAAAAATGAGTGCACCGGCAATTGCAAATCCTGACGCAACCCTAATCAATGAATCATTGGCGATTGGATACATACCCAAACTATGGAAGACTGCGAGAGTGGTAACTATCCATAAAAGTGGTGACAGTACTTTGGTATCCAACTACTGTCCGATATCATTGCTCCCTGTAAAGTCCAAAATTTTTGAAAAATGTATCTACACACAGTTACGCGATTATTATCAATATTGGAACTACTTAACCCCAGATCAATCAGGTTTTCGTCCAAATCACTCAACTACAACCGCCCTTTTAAAAGTCTGCAATGATATCCAAGCTGGGATGGAACAAGGAAACCTAACTGGAGCCATCTTCCTTGATTTTGCCAAGGCCTTTGACACAGTAGACCATGGCATCTTGTTAGAAAAACTTAAAAACTCTGGTATTGGTGATCGCACGCTAACCTGGTTTCAATCATATGTATCCGAACGATCACTATATGTGTCAATTTCTGGCAGCTCCTCCCTCCCCCTCACAGTCACGTGCGGTGTACCCCAGGCTCAATACTCGGCCCACTGCTATTCACAATATTCAGAAATGATCCGCCCAATGTCTGCAAAGCCTCAAATGTACACATATACGCAGACAATATGTAATCTATACCAGCAAACCAAATCTCCCGCAGCTGGAGGCCGTGCTGCAAGAAAAATTCACAGAGGTAGAAAAGTGGATCAAACACAACAAACTTTTTTAAATACTGACAAAACTGTAACTATGCACTTTGGAACAAAACCTAAACTACACAAATTGCAAAATCCCCACTTATGTGTTGGGACAAAACCAAATGGCACGCTGACCACAGTCACTTCTCTCAAATGTCTAGGTATGTGCTTAGACCATAATCTATCCCTTGGCCCCCACATCGAAAAACTCTCATCTAAACTTCACCCCAAACTAGGTGCCCTGTACAGAAACAAATCCTGCCTGAGTCCCGCGGTAAGAAAGCAGATTGTACAACAAATGCTTATGCCGGCTATTGAATACGGAGCTGTAGTGTATGCAGCGGCCCCGCAAACACACCTTCATAAACTTACTACATTGTATAACTCATTCTGCCGCTTTGTGCTACAATGTAACTACATGACCCACCACTGTGACATGATAACCCCTTCACTGCTGAGGCATTTCACCACTGTGTGCTGAGCTCATTTTTACCGCTTTCGCTCATCATGTTTAAACGCGATTTGAAGCCACATTTTAATAAATGACCCAGACATATTATATATCGTTCTTTCCGGCAGACTACGCAGATTCATAATATAACATTTTTATATGTATACGTCATGACCTGCCTGTATATTATAACAAAAAATACAATAAAAATTGAATTTTTAATCATCTGCAGTGGGTAAAGTGTTTTTTTTCACATTTTATCACATGAGCGTTTGCGGTTATGTTTTCTATGGGGTGCGCTTGTACAAAAAAATTGAAATGGGGACTTGTTACTTTTTTTGGGGGGAATTACGTGATTTTTAGCAAACGCACCCCATAGAAAAAAATCATTAGTGCAGCATCATTGTTCACATTATAATTGAAATGTGAACAATATTGCTGCATTAATAAAAACAACACACAAAAAAAACCATGTTTTTTTTATTTATTTATTTTTAAATTTATTTATTATTTTAATTTTTTTTTTTTATTATTTTTATTTTACTTTTTACCTAGTCATGTTGGGTATCATTCGAAAGGCCATGCTCAGGCCTTTCAAATGACATCCTCCATGACCCCCTAGCTGCCACGGTTATGGAGATATCGGGGTTCACAAGAACCCCCTATCTCCACCAGGGGATTTCCTGGGGAAATCCCCGGCAGCTAGGGGTTCCCCGGCTATCTGACGTCATCACGCTATGCGTGATGACGTCAGACAGCGAGGGGAGTCCCGGGGGCGGAGCCGCCATCCAAGATGGCGGCCCCCACCGGAGATAGGCTGCACTTCGGCGCCGCAAGGCGCTGAAGTGCAACCCAGCACTTGAGGGGTTAAAGCCAGGCATCGCTTAAAAGGGGAGACTCTCCCCTTTTAAGCGGTGCCTGGCTTTTACCGCTGCTCCTTCCCGATCGGGAGGGAGAGGGATCCGAACGGATCCCCCCCTCCCTTCCAGGCTATCTCCCGGCATTGCCGGGGGGTCGCCTGGAAATGACGTCATTGCGCATGGCGCGATGACATCATTTATGCCGGGAGGCGCTTGACTTCAGCGTCTGAGGACGCTGAAGTCAGAACGCCGTGGGACCCCGGACAGAGAGGTGAGTATCTCCGCCGGGGGTCCCGCACAGCTGATGACGTGTGGGGCACGTCCTCAGCATGCAACGTGCATCAATGAGGACGTGTCCCACACGTCTTCAGCAGTGAAAGGGTTAAAAGAGCTAAACTGGCCATTGCTGGAATCTAAATGCACTCTTCACCTTTCCAACCTAGTATTTAAGAGCTTTTCTGGGAAGCTGCCACCCTAAATGAATAGGCTGCTTCCTCCAGCAATTCCCTCATCCTATAACCTCCGATCCAGGACCTGCACCTTACTTGCAATACCACAATACAAAAAGAAAGTGGCTTGGTCCTCATTTTCCTACAGAGCACTGCAGTTATGGAATAACCTCCCAGACGCCATCAAATCTTCCCCCAGTCTTAAGTCACTCAAGAGCTCCCTATTAACATACCTCAATACAGAATGCACCTGTAAACATGTAACACAGTGACTATATACAGAATGCGCCTGTAAACATGTAACATAATGACTATATACAGAATGCACCTGTAAACATGTAACATAGTAACTATATACAGAATGCACCTGTAAACATGTAACATAGTGACTATATACAGAATGCACCTGTAAACATGTAACACAGTGACTATATACAGAATGCGCCTGTAAACATGTAACATAATGACTATATACAGAATGCACCTGTAAACATGTAACATAGTAACTATATACAGAATGCACCTGTAAACATGTAACATACAGGGTTATTCAAAGAGATTCAAAAAGTCATCGCACGTTCGGTGACTTTTTGCTCTCTTCTTCAATTCGGTTCCTTTTGCCGATCCCATTTCGGTGACCCTGCGGTGTATTCAGCAAGCACCACAGTGTCCCCGAATTGCAGGGAAAAGTCATTGCAAACCTGACGAAAGCTAACAGCAAAACCCACCGAATACACACCGAAAACAAGCAAAAACATCTGGATTAACCTTCGAAAAACCCGAACAGGAGCCGATCACACGCAGTGAAGCAGCTGAACAGGAGCTGAATCACACACAGCCGAAGCAGCTGAGACGCAGAGGAGGCAGTGAATAAATCAGCAAATCCGTTTGTATGAATCCGTGAAAATGAAACGCTGTTTGCAAAGAAACTACTGAGCGAAAATGTCTGAAATTTACATATAAAATCCAATGAATGAAAATAAAAAGGACTGTTACAGAAAAAAGAAGTAAAGATAAAAAAAAATGCTTAACCCCTTAGTGACCGGGCGGTTTTACACAAATCCGTCCGTTCGTGACCGCAGCTGTTTTTACGTTTCTGCGCTCTTAGTGTTTACGTAATTTTTCTTACTCGTTTATGTAACCCACACATATTTTACACTGTTTTTCTCGTCACTAATGGACTTTATAAAGATACCATTTTTTTATCATTTCATAATTAATATATTGTGAAATATGACACAAAAATTGAAAAAACACCACTTTTTCGAACTTGACCCCCAAAATTTCTTATGTATCAACAACCGTAATTCCTTAGTAGTTTCTAAATTTAACTGAGTTTAGCAATACCCAATGTTTACATATTCCTCGCTTTTTTCCTTATTTATGCAACAATAAGTGCAAGTAGCACTTTGCCATTTCAAAGAGTTTATTTTCAAAACTAGTGACAGTGACATTGTAACACTGATATCTGTCACTAATTCCTGAATAACCCTCCACATATACATATTTTTTAAAGTACACAAATCAAGGTATTAAACTTGGGGTATTTTGACTCTTTCCATGCAAAACCTTTTTACCACAAATCTATGCCAAAGTTTGAAAAAAAAAAAAATTTTGGTGATTTTTTTTTTTGAACGCAATTTAAGAATACATGTACTGTGAACTTTAAGGTTTACTGCCAAAAAGCACCCCAAAATATGTTCAGCAACATCTTCTGAGTAAATTGATACCACCCAAGTATAGGTATGTCGGGTCATTTGGGGGCTAAAAGGCCTTATTTGGGGGGTGCAATTTCAGTTTTCCAACTTGGAATTTTCACATTTCGTCATCATGCACCCATGTCCTATTTGGGACATTTTTGAAGCCGGCCAAAGTAATTTACCCCCATCAAACCATATATTTTTAGAAAGGGCACACCCTAGGGTGCTTCAAAGAGTTGTATTTTAACACTTTCCATGCACTAGCTCTTTGTCAATCTTTCAGGTAGTCACTTTTTGGTGTTATTTTTCACACACATTGTACTTTAGGCATGAATTGTCAAATCCAGTTATGGGTTACTGCCAAAAAAACACCCCAAAATTGTTCAGCAACATCTTCTGAGTAAATTGATACCACCCATGTATAGGTATGTCGGGTCATTTGGGGGCTAAAAGGCCTTATTTGGGGGGTGCGCATTTCAGTTTTCCAACTTGGAATTTTCACATTTCGTCATCATGCACCCATGTCCTATTTGGGACATTTTTGAAGCCGGCCAAAGTAATTTACCCTCATCAAACCATATATTTTTAGAAAGGCACACCCTAGGGTGCTTCAAAGAGTTGTATTTTACACTTTCCATGCACTAGCTCTTTGTCAAACTTTCAGGTAGTCACTTTTTGTGTTATTTTTTCACACACATTGTACTTTAGGCATGAATTGTCAAATCCAGTTATGGGTTACTGCCAAAAAACACCCCAAAATATGTTCAGCAACATCTTCTGAGTAAATTGATACCACCCATGTATAGGTATGTCGGGTCATTTGGGGGCTAAAAGGCCTTATTTGGGGGGTGCGCATTTCAGTTTTCCAACTTGGAATTTTCACATTTCGTCATCATGCACCCATGTCCTATTTGGACATTTTTGAAGCCGGCCAAAGTAATTTACCCCCATCAAACCATATTATTTTAGAAAGGCACACCCTAGGGTGCTTCAAAGAGTTGTATTTTAACACTTTCCATGCACTAGCTCTTTGTCAAACTTTCAGGTAGTCACTTTTTGTTGTTTTTTTCACACACATTGTACTTTAGGCATGAATTGTCAAATCCAGTTATGGGTTACTGCCAAAAAACACCCCAAAATATGTTCAGCAACATCTTCTGAGTAAATTGATACCACCCATGTATAGGTATGTCGGGTCATTTGGGGCTAAAAGGCCTTATTTGGGGGGTGCGCATTTCAGTTTTCCAACTTGGAATTTTCACATTTCGTCATCATGCACCCATGTCCTATTTGGGACATTTTTGAAGCCGGCCAAAGTAATTTACCCCCATCAAACCATATATTTTTAGAAAGGCACACCCTAGGGTGCTTCAAAGAGTTGTATTTTAACACTTTCCATGCACTAGCTCTTTGTCAAACTTTCAGGTAGTCACTTTTTGTGTTATTTTTTTCACACACATTGTACTTTAGGCATGAATTGTCAAATCCAGTTATGGGTTACTGCCAAAAAACACCCCAAAATATGTTCAGCAACATCTTCTGAGTAAATTGATACCACCCATGTATAGGTATGTCGGGTCATTTGGGGGCTAAAAGGCCTTATTTGGGGGTGCGCATTTCAGTTTTCCAACTTGGAATTTTCACATTTCGTCATCATGCACCCATGTCCTATTTGGGACATTTTTGAAGCCGGCCAAAGTAATTTACCCCCATCAAACCATATATTTTTAGAAAGGGCACACCCTAGGGTGCTTCAAAGAGTTGTATTTTAACACTTTCCATGCACTAGCTCTTTGTCAAACTTTCAGGTAGTCACTTTTTGTGTTATTTTTTCACACACATTGTACTTTAGGCATGAATTGTCAAATCCAGTTATGGGTTACTGCCAAAAAAACACCCCAAAATATGTTCAGCAACATCTTCTGAGTAAATTGATACCACCCATGTATAGGTATGTCGGGTCATTTGGGGGCTAAAAGGCCTTATTTGGGGGGTGCGCATTTCAGTTTTCCAACTTGGAATTTTCACATTTCGTCATCATGCACCCATGTCCTATTTGGGACATTTTTGAAGCCGCCAAAGTAATTTACCCCCATCAAACCATATATTTTTAGAAAGGGCACACCCTAGGGTGCTTCAAAGAGTTGTATTTTAACACTTTCCATGCACTAGCTCTTTGTCAATCTTTCAGGTAGTCACTTTTTGTGTTATTTTTTCACACACATTGTACTTTAGGCATGAATTGTCAAATCCAGTTATGGGTTACTGCCAAAAAACACCCCAAAATATGTTCAGCAACATCTTCTGAGTAAATTGATACCACCCATGTATAGGTATGTCGGGTCATTTGGGGCTAAAAGGCCTTATTTGGGGGGTGCGCATTTCAGTTTTCCAACTTGGAATTTTCACATTTCGTCATCATGCACCCATGTCCTATTTGGGACATTTTTGAAGCCGGCCAAAGTAATTTACCCCCATCAAACCATATATTTTTAGAAAGGGCACACCCTAGGGTGCTTCAAAGAGTTGTATTTTAACACTTTCCATGCACTAGCTTTGTCAATCTTTCAGGTAGTCACTTTTTGTGTTATTTTTTCACACACATTGTACTTTAGGCATGAATTGTCAAATCCAGTTATGGGTTACTGCCAAAAAACACCCCAAAATATGTTCAGCAACATCTTCTGAGTAAATTGATACCACCCATGTATAGGTATGTCGGGTCATTTGGGGGCTAAAAGGCCTTATTTGGGGGTGCGCATTTCAGTTTTCCAACTTGGAATTTTCACATTTCGTCATCATGCACCATGTCCTATTTGGGACATTTTTGAAGCCGGCCAAAGTAATTTACCCCCATCAAACCATATATTTTTAGAAAGGGCACACCCTAGGGTGCTTCAAAGAGTTGTATTTTAACACTTTCCATGCACTAGCCTCTTTGTCAAACTTTCAGGTAGTCACTTTTTGTGTTATTTTTTCACACACATTGTACTTTAGGCATGAATTGTCAAATCCAGTTATGGGTTACTGCCAAAAAAACACCCCAAAATATGTTCAGCAACATCTTCTGAGTAAATTGATACCACCCATATATTAGATTTGTTCTGTGTTTTTTTGGGGTGCTACGCCAATCTTTGACATGTGCTTGTCAATTTTCTAATTTGACATACAGTATCTTCTTTGCTTATCTTCTTTTTAGGGGCCTTTTACATACCCCAGTTTTATGAACGTGCATATATTTGGTAAGCTAACACCCCAAAGTATTGTAAATGGAGTGTTTTTATGCTATGGATGCATCCGTTTGCTCCAAACAAATTAGATACTGTTTGGTGGTCATTTTTCATTTTCACACCCACATCAGTTTTGGACTGTGATTTAGGAGACACTGTTGTTTTTTACTGCATGAAAACTCTCCAGGTTGTTTTCTGCAAGGTCTCCTGAGTACACCCATGCCCCCCATGCATAGGTTTGCCAGGATTTTGGGAAGGTTCAAATACAATTTTTATGACTTTGTCATTGAGTTGAAATTGAGATTATTTCTTCAGCTAGGCCTAGCTTT
>CM019063.1:554551678-554637133 GCA_009667805.1 Leptobrachium leishanense
GCCGGTCTACAGAGTCGGTGGGCAGACACACTCTTTTGTCTGTGACAAAACCTCCAGCGGCACTGAACGTCCTTTCAGAAAGTACGCTGGATGAAGGGCAACCAAGCAGCTCCATAACATATTGGCTAAATTCTGGCCAGTGATCTAATCTCAACACCGAGTAAGCCAGTGGATCATCTACTGGAAAGCTATGCAGGTCTGTACTTGCCCCTAGGTAGTCCTGCACCACATGGTGAAGACGCTGATGATGGGTGCCTACATTTGACGTCCCTGGTCATCGTGTACTAAAGAAATTGTGGAAGGCATCAGTCAAGCGGCCCCCTTCTCCACCACTCTTCCTCTGACCAACTGCAGCCGCAGAAGCACCTACATCATCATCACATGGTGACCTACCAGTGCCTGGAAAGGTGTTACACAAGTGTCGCTTTAGAGCGTCATCAAGTTGTTTCATCCTGTGCTCCCTCTGTGAGGACAGGATGAGCTCTGCAACTTACGCTTGTATCGTTGATCAAGAAGGGTTGCCAACCAGTAATGATCCCTCTCCTTGATAGCACGAATCCTGGGGTCCTTTAGTAGGCTTTGCAGGATAAGGGAGCCTATGCAGCATAAGTTGGAGGTGGCATTAGCTTCCGAATCTTCCTGGTCGCTGAGGATGATGCTATCGAGCACTACCTCCTGCCAGCCATGTACTACTCCTTGGGTTTCTGGGCACAAAACCCTCCCTTGAGGAATCCCCATCTTCAATGCCCCCACGACTGACATAATCCTCCTCCTCATCCTCCTCATCCTCCTCCTGTCTGATCTGAGGACCCACAGGTATGCCGTCTGTGTAAAGTGGGCCTTGAGAGCTAAGGAAGTCCTCCTCTTCCTCCCGCTGATCTGCCTCTAGTGCCACATCTATAATTCCCTGCAGAGTGCGCTCCAGCAGGAACACTGCAGGAATTGTGTCACTGATGCATGCACTGTCACTGCTCACCATCCTCGTTGCCTCCTCAAATGGTGACAGTACAGTGCATGCATCCTTGATCATCAGCCACTGCAGGGGAAAAAAAACAAGTTGACCTGAACCTGTACTTGTGCAATACTCACACAGGTACTCATTGATGGCCCTCTGCTGCTTGTGCAGATGCTGCAGCATTAACAATGTCGAGCTCCACCTGCTGGGCATGTCACAGATCAGGTGGTTTGTGGGAAGGTGGAATTCCCTTTGAATTTCTGCCAGGTGAACACTTGCTGGGAATGACCATCTGAAGTGGCTGCAGACTTTTCTGGTCTGCCTGAGGAGCTCTGCCAGCCCATGGTATCTGGTTAGGAAACGCTGTACCACCAGATTTAGGATGTGTGCTAGGCATGGTACATGCGTCAAAATACCCTGGCATAGGGTGGAGAAAAGGTTGCTGCCATTATCACAGACAACCATTCACGCTCAAGCTGGCATGGTGTTATTCATCTCTGGGCCTGCCCCTGCAGAGCTGACAGAATTTCTGCCCCGGTGTGGGTCCTGTCCCCTAAACAAACCAGCTCAAGCACAGTATCGCATCTTATCTCTTGAGCCATTACATAGCCCCTGGCACGCTTTGGTTGAACTGCCACATTGCCGGAGACTACTGCAGAGGAGAATGAAGAGGAGGGGGTGGAGCAGACAGACCTCATATCAGCAGCTTTCTGGAGGCGTGATGGAGGAGCAAGCTCCAGCACACAGCCCCGTCCTGGATCCCTCCCAGCTGCAAGCAGAGTTACCCAGTGTGCCGTGAATGAAATTTAACGGCCCTGTCAATGATTGCTGGACCACGTGTCTGCAGTAATGTGGACCTTGCTGCTGACTGCCTTTTCCAATTACTCCAACACATTGCCTTCCATGTGCTGGTATAGTGCTGGTACGAAAAAGAATAAACGGAGGATCCTTGTCCCACTACTACCCAAAAATATTTTAGATTTTTACAAAACGGCGGCGGAATTTCAGTGCTCCTTCCTTAGCACTCCACAGATCAACAGTACCCTGCGGTAAAAAAGAAAAATAATAGCGCACACTGTGTACAATGGAATAATCCTGCAATGCACCAGAGATAAAATAATTTCTTCTTATCTGAACCGTGGTCTCCTTGTCAGAATCGTGGCATTCCTTCTCATCCCTGAGAGGCTTTGCAGCAAATGGACATCGCTGATGCATCAGGAACCACAGCCAGAGCATAGATTTCTTGCTTTATTGAATAAGAAGCTTCTTATAACAAATGGAATTAAAAGTGAATATTTTCC
This sequence comes from Leptobrachium leishanense, assembly GCA_009667805.1. Classification (NCBI taxonomy): domain Eukaryota; kingdom Metazoa; phylum Chordata; class Amphibia; order Anura; family Megophryidae; genus Leptobrachium; species Leptobrachium leishanense. The sequence goes on from CM019063.1 coordinate 554,553,935, forward strand.
AATATTCAACGCGTTTTGTCCCTTAGATATGACATGGGACTTCATCAGGAATATAGAAATAAAAATTCCTCTTCCGGCTTAAATACCTTCAGAGCTACATCTTATTAAATTAAGCATACTCAAGAAAAACACTAGATTTCAATTAAAAACAGCCAATACAACAATCCTTCGTTATATGGATCCCCCTCCTCTCCGTGATTCCCGGATTCTCCATGTATGAACCATCTACCGATTTTCCCTAAAGTTATCTATAAGACGGCACAGATAGCCCCAGGGGTTTTATCATTGGAAAAGGGCGATGATAAGAACTTTTTGAGGGGGAAACTGGAGGGGTTTCTTTAATGTGTCGGCTGTCTTGCTTGTAGTTCACAGAATAGGAAAACTACTGTCTTCATAGGGACAAACACGAATAAAGAATCTAAAATTAGACAATTTATTAATTGTTCTAGTAGATATGTAGTGTATTTATTACAATGTCCCTGTGGAGCTCAGTATATAGGTCGAACCACAAGACCTCTCAGGGTAAGGATACTAGAACATAACAATATCTTGAAGAGAAAAGAAGATCACAGTGTCCCTTTGCATTGTACTATGTGTCCCTGCTTTAATTGGAAAGAGTTTAATTGGGTGAGGATAGAGCAAATAGATTTGGGGTGGAAAGGAGGCAATGTACTGAAAAGATTAGCCTTTTCACGCTCCGCACTATGCACAATGGGGGTCTCAATATGGAGATAGATGTGAAAAACTGTATCCAGTAGCTGGTTTTTATGGGTATACCATTAAGGAGGGATTTTTATTTGTATGTTTATCTAGAATTTTTATTTTTTGAATTTTTATGGACACAGTTTAAGGATGCAGATTATTTCATAACATCTCCATTAATTTAGTCTTTTTTGGGTGGTAATACGGTTTTTTGTTGTTTTTTTAAGTGAGTGAGGAGATTGCAGACTCGCTCAGCATTTGTGCTCGTTGTATGGACTCCTAAACTAAGGACAATTTTCCACGGAATACTCCTTAGAGAGAACTGGTTAATATTTTCCGAGTGTGGGGCGGAGAAAAGTGAAAAGACTTCAACTCCATGCATGCATTGCGAATTTGGAGGAAGATACCGAGAGTCGCAGATGAAGCAATTATTGACGGAATAAGAGTTCATACATGGAGGATTCGGGAATCACGGAGAGGAGGGGGATCCATATGAAGAAGGATTGTTGTATTGGCTGTTGTTAATTGAAATCTAGTGTTTTTCTTGTTTTTGTTTAAAGTGTGCTTAATTTAATAAGATGTAGCTCTGAAAGTATTTAAACTGGAAGAGGAATTTTTATTTCTATATTCCTGATGAAGTCCCATGTCATATCTAAGGGACGAAACGCGTTGAATATTGGAAAATATTCGCTTTTAATTCCATTTGCTATAAGATGCTTCTTATTCAACAAAGAAAGCAAGAAATCTATGCTCTGGCTGTGGTTCCTGATTCCATCAGCGGGCGTCCATTTGCTGCAAAGCCTCTCAGTGAGGAGAAGGAATGCCACGATTTTGACAAGGAGACCACGGTTCAGAGAAGAAGAAATTATTCTATCTCTAGTGCTCGGCTTTTTCATCCATAGCAGGATTATTCCATTGTACACAGTGTGCACTATTATTTTTATTTTTTACCGCAGGGGGTTCTCTTTTATAGAGTGCTGGAATGGAATTCCGTGAAAAGAATTGGCGATTTGGAACCTGCCACTGTGGTACAGCACATTTGGAAAATTCAAAGGGGGCAGAGTCCACTGGAATGGCAGCAGCTGTAATGCGAGTAATTTTGCCAAGATGGCATTTAGACACTGTGCATGTGGATGGTTGGGACAATATTATTTCTTCCGCTGCAGCAGCTGGGGCAACGAAATCTGACTGCGTAAATCTGCGTCACCTACGTCACACTCAGCTAACCCCGCAGCACCTCTCGACTTGGCTGCAAGTTAGCAGTGCTGAGCGCTGAGCTGCAGCACAGCGTTCAGTTCCAAGTTGCTAATTTAGCACTTGCCGGGCTGAGTAACTGAACGTGCCTCTGATTGGCATAATCTTGCACCTGACCTGTGGTTAGGTGCAAGACTGTAGCCAATTACTGTTTCAGCGGGCGCAATGCACTGTGGGATGTTCTGCGGTCAAACAGACTGCGAACATCCCGAAAATTTCGAAGTTTACGCACTTTCAAACAGTCAATGTTCGTATCGAACTTAAGTTTGATTCGAACAGGCAGCCCATCCCTACTTCCTGGCAGGCACAATCTAAAGGAGCTGCCGGGGATAGTTCGGTGAGTTACTCTCTAGTACCTGTATTTTGCCCTGGGACTGGAAAGATGTCGCCAGTAGGGATGAGCTGTTCGGTTCGATCAGTTCGGAGTTCGATTCGAACATTGGCAGTTTGAAAGTTCGCGAACTTCGAACTTTTTGGGATGTTCGGCAAAAGTTCGAAAAAAATTGTTTGGAAAAAAGTATAAAAAATGCTTAAAAAATACTAAAAAATCTAGAAATAAAGAGACTTTTACTGCAGAAAATTATAACCAATGGTTTATTAGATATTGAATTATATTAAATAATAATATTATTATTAAATATTTTTAACATTGAAGCCTATGGGATAAAACATTCTTGTTACTAAAACATCAGGCAGACATGGCCCACTAATCAGGCACTGTAGAGGGCAGCCTGCAGGGGCCTCCCAAGGATCCCCTTGAGGATCAAGGAGCATGCGGCCGCCGGATGACAGACCTGCGACTGTGCGGGCTAGTCGCCCGGGTGCATGTGGCAGAGACAGACAGCGCAGGGAGGGAGCCACTGCTCTGCGGCCACAGCAGACCCCAGCCCCCACCAGGATCCAGAGAGCCCCCACTAAACACCAGGCTAAGGTAAGGCGACACATTTCTAAAAAAAATAAAATCCGAGGACATTTTTATATGTCCCCGGGAATATAAAATAAAACCTTTTTTTTCTCTACCAGGCATGTATTTAATTATATATATTAGAAACATTCAGCCAGGTAGAGCGGGTGGCATGTGGGCTGCGCGGGGTCTCAGGCAGTTGTGTATTATTTTTGTGTGTATATTTTTAGCAAATTTATAGGGGAAGGTAACGGCAGGTATGATATATATATATAGATAAGATATATCTATATTCTTATAAATATATATATCCAGACTTGTTTCACACACACATTTTGGCAACTAATTGCCTCCCCCCATTTGGTTGATCCCTCCAGAAGAAATGTAGAACCCGATAGAGCAGAGAATAATATATATATTCTCTGCTCTGCGGGTTCAACATTTCTTCTGGAGGGATCAGCCAAATGGGGGGGCGCATTTAGTTTAGATTGTCCACATGCCACCCCCCCATGTGCATATGTGTATATATGGTCTGAGGTCTGTGGGTGGGTGTATATATATATCTGCCTTTATTGATATATACGTATATATAGGTCTGCGTGTTGATATACAATTTTCATTTCAGCTCGTTTCATTCGTAATTCGACAATTTTCAGTTCGTTTCGGCTCGTTTTTCGTATCGACTTTTTTTGTGATTTTGGACATTTTCGTGTATTTGGTGTGGGAAATGTTTTGCCCCATAGACTTCAATGTTAAAAATATTCCCGTTTTAATCCAATATCTAATAAACCGTTTATTATTATATTCTGTTGTAAAGAGTCTCTTTATTTCTCGATTTTTTAAACCTCACAGTAATGTGCGCCGTGTATTATGAGCATTCGGTATTATATGGGAGTACTGTTTTATGAGTAAGAGTAGTTAAAAAAATAAAAATAAATGTAAAACTCGGGGGATGACACCATGAGTTACCACACTGGGTGACACCAGCCCTAGTGACGCCACTGACGGTGTGGAGGCACTTGCTGCCACCAAAGGCAATATATTTGGGCACACTGCCATTGACGCCTGTACCAGATTCATATCATTTTGATATTGGACCGTAGGGTCCAACCCTGCACTCTTCCACAATACCACAGAGGGGTTACGGTGTGAAGGCACTGTTGCCGACACTAAAGGCCCAATTTTAAAGCACCTATTGTTACTTTCATCCAAAGCCTGCATAAGTTTCACCATAATTTAGCCCAAAAATGACTAAACTTGTTCTGCGTGTCCTAAAATGTCTCTTCTTTTAATACAGGTTGCCGCCCCAAGCAGTCATTTATGAATAGATTAAAGGAAAACCGTTTACCATCATTTGAAATGTCATTTTTTTGTTTTTAAATGTTTCTATACATCCTACAAATCCGCCACTTCACAGGCAGGTTATGGGGACCTCCTAGGCACGATATTTGAATTAATTTTTCGTTTTTATTTTTAACCCTTATTTTATGAAAACTTTTTTCCTTGTTTCCTGTCCCCCAGGGCACTACCCGGACCCCCATACACCTTTTATGGCAAATATCTAGCATATATGCCCCCTTGCAGGGCACTCTAAAAATCAAACTTTTGAGTCCCATTGACTTCAATTGAGTTTGGTTCGTGTTTGAATTCAAACTCGAACTTTTAAAATTGTTCGAGTTCGAATTTCGAACCGAGCACGGGGGTGTTTGGCTCATCACTAGTCCCCAGGCAGTGCTTCAAAAATGTTAACCCCTGTGTGGCTCCTGAAGAAATATAAAGGAAGGGTGAGTGCATCTGTGGTTGTGCACTGGACAAGAGGGGTGACGTGCCTTTTACCCCAAGACTATGGACCAGCAACCATGGTACCCTGCGGTGACAAACAGGCCCCGCTGATGGTGCTTGTGTGCCAGCACCCTGGAACTTTACCAATGGCATGGCAATAGGACAGAGTGAGAGGTATCATCAGTGGCAAGCGGTCCGTTTGGGATCCAAGCTTGCCCTGCCGTTCTGGAAGGAGGGGAGATACAGCATGTGACGTAAGTCACTTTGGACTTGGAGTGCATGGGCATGGAGGCATATTTGTAGGCATTTATTCCTCCACTGATGAAGCCCATTGTTATGTGGGGTGAAACGCATTTGGATTCTGTTTTTTTATTTCTACTTGACTTCCTTGCCGAGTTTTTATCTGGATGACCAGTATTAAAAAAATATATAATTTATTACTTTATTCCTCTACATTTTTCCTGAATTGTGTATTGGACACAGAATTTCCTGTTGGTGAATTGGATTTGAAAGTTTTTTTTGGGATTACCTTAAAACCTCAAGTGACTACACTTTGAGCCCGGTCATAGGCTCCAGCGGGGTGAGTGCGTTCTCTCTAACTGCTTATAGTCCTATATACTAATGATCCACACAATTCTGTTGTCTTTTCCCAGATTTTTCTTGAGAAATGGAGACATATTAATACTTCGGTGTGGTTGAGGCCGATAGGCATGCCCAATAAATGCCTGCTTGCTGTATCCATGATCGTTTTGACGCTCTCTGAAATGTGAGTGGCACATCATATGCAATTAAGAATATAATACGATTTATTTACTGATCTGCACTATGAGATTTTATTTTTATCTTTTTATGTCTATGCTATTTATGTGAACAAATCGATTGGCCTATGTCGATACATCCTATATTTTCGTAAGTGCAATTTCTCTGTGATCTCTCCTTCACTTTGGAGGTGGGTTACTTGTCACGAGCGCTGCACCAGTATTTTTTCTTTATATTTGTAGGGTGCATGCCCCATAATTGAGATTACTTCAGTGGCCTTTCCTGTGCAGAATGTTTGTGTAATCTGTGATTATCCAAGAATGAGGATAAGGACTGGAGGAAGGCACGAGAGTCATGAGGGGAAGACTGGGGTCCAATATGGAAGCGGCATTGGCAGATGTGACCCTGATCAGGGTACTGAGATCTAATAGAATCCCACTGGATGGACCTGGAGTTCGAAGTATTTCAGGTCCAAGAAACTTGAACTGAGGGCTCTCTGTGCTGAGGTTTGGATGAGGCTAAGAGGCTAAGGGGCAAAGGAGGGTGCCTGGAGAGCAGGATGGGCAGACATGAGAGCATTTCCATCACAGGCCATAATTTAACAGCCCTTGTTTAGCATTTCTCATTAATAACACTCTAACTCTAAGGGGGTTATTCAGTAAGTGCCGTTGTTTGCCGGCGTTGCGTTCATATGTTGTTATACTCACCTGATTTTGATATTTGTACATCTTCATGTTTGTTTCATTAAATTGTTTCTTTAGATATTTGCGCATATTATTGTAGGCCCGAGTCATCACATAAATCGCGTAATACACTCGAGGAGTAACTCCATAAATCACATAGTCTTGGAGATCATAGGATGTGTCCATTCCAGTACAGTTATGAAGAGAGGTGTTATAGAGAGATGAATGGAGTTCGTTCATCGCTACATTTGAAGTCATACACATTAAAAGGTCCAATCCTATATCTTGTAGGAGTTTGTCATTTGGACGATTTGATAAACTGATGTTATTGAAGAAGTCGCCATATTCAGGCAGATTCAGGTCATACAGTTCTATGGAGATTGTGTTATTCATAGCTTCTACAATGTTACTCATTACGTAAGTGTTGGTCGTCCAAGAAGGATTGAGAATTAATGTCCTCTCGTAGAATATTGCATATGCCTCTTGCAAAAAATGTATAATTGCAACATTAAATGTTCCACATATCACGATAATCTGTGCAGATGACGAGCGGACAGTGTTTATATTCCTGTTAATCACATCACGTTGGTTGAGTTTATTTGTTACAAATTTAATAGTGAAAGCCGCACAGATCCCATAACTGGATAAATACTGAGATAAAAGCAGCTGCTCCGTCTCTCCGCTGTCATCGTCCGATACAAAGATTCCCACCCAGTTCCAGCCAAAGTATTTAATAAACTGGGATATGATCTTATAATAGATGCGGATACTTTGAAGCATCCGGAAAAAATGTGGATAAACGCGTCGGTCATTCAGAATGTAGTCTGTGGCTCCATAGCTTATCTGTAAAAATATGAAGCAATGAATGTAAACAGGACGCGCTTTTCATTGCTGGATTTAGGACCTTTTCAACCAATTAATTATCTGATGAAAAACAGAAACATCAAAAAAGTGACCCCAGTAAGAGAACTCTTTGCGTACTATGTATTGCGCAGATACATTTCACAGCGCAGTACAGGAGCTACAACAAATTAGGGTAACGGATATATAGACAGACAGGAGGTGGAGAGGAGCTCACAGCCTCATCATTCTAAGATAATCAGGTTAGTATAACAACATTGCGCTACAGCATTATAAACACATACACGGCAGGGACATTCAGTTTCAGTAGGTTGTGACAGACTGTGACAGATTTCAGATTCACTAGCAGCAATTCAGACGATTCTGTTTAACAATATTTCAGAAACTGAAAAATTTCCTCAATATCGGATGCGCTTGATAAATTTCACTGTTTATAAAATATCATTAAATTAGAATGTAGGGCAGCCCTTTTCATGTCACGCACAAAACCTTTAATCCCCCCCACACTCATACAACTTCTCAATACCGAGCTCTTACCAGTTGTCTGAACTGATACATTTATATACGGCTTTATTTGAAAACCTGGGTGGAATCTGATTTATTTGTTACTATTTTATTGGGATGCATTTCAATTTGGCGAGTCAGATTTTCAGATGGACACAATTATCTTCCTGGATATCCCAGGAAGATACAAAATGTCAACCTGTAATTAAAATTTAACCTTTATTCAAATCACCACGTAAAACAAACATGAACACATCAAAACTAGCCACAACATTGCAACACAAGCAAATTAAAACCAATGCTTAACCAGCAATAACAACTCATTCTTTGCCAATCACTTGAAAAATTCAAGAATATATTCCAGCCTCGAGTGTAGTAAATTTGCCGATACACTGGCACAATTTTTTTTGCAGAGAATGAACTGAAACAAAAATAAGCGTAGGGACCAGCGGAATTTCCACCGGAATTTCAGTGCGCTTTCGTTCCCCGCACTTCTGGGAGTCAAATTCCCCCAACCAGTGCTGAATTCAGCTTTAGGAATAAACCGTCTAATCAGTGGCGTCACTAGGGTTGGTGTCACCCAGTGCGGTAGCTTATGGTGTCACCCCCCCCCAGTTTAACGGGGGGGGTTTAACTGCTTTTACTCATAAATCAGTACTCCCATATAACACTGAATGCTCATGATAGACCGCGCACATTACTGTGAGGTTTATTGCTGTGGATCTCTGTGATATACTCACACACAAATTTTGGCGAACTGACAGCAAGAATGGTGCCTGTTCGAAGGCAGTGAAAGACCCCATAGAGAATTAATGGTTAATCTGTTCAGAGACACCGAACAGCAAGAAAATGTCCTGATGTACGATGTACGGTGTTTTCATTTGGCAAATTTATTCAGGATGAACGAACACCATAGGTTTCAATGTTAAAAATATTCCTGTTTTTATCCAATATCTAATAAACCATTAATTCCTTTAATCCATAGTAAAAAATCTCTTTATTTATTGATTTTATTTTTTTAGTATCTTTCTAGGCATTTTTCAAAAAAATATATATTTATTTTTTCTAATAGCAATTTTTTTTTTTCTGTAACAGAACTTTTAATTATCATTCATAGGACCTTATTCCAGCAGCTCCCTCATCCTATAACCTCCGATCCAGGACCAGCACCTTACTTGCAATACCACAATACAAAAAGACAGTGGCTCGATCCTCATTTTCCTACAGAGCACCGCAAATATGGAATAACCTCCCAGACACCATCAAATCTTCCCCCAGTCTTAAGTCACTCAAGAGCTCCTTACTAACATACCTTAATACAGAATGCACCTGTATACATGTAACCTAGTGACTATATACAGAATGCAACTGTAAACATGTAACACAGTGACTATATATACAGAATGCACCTGTAAACATGTAACACAGTGACTATATACAGAATGTGCCTGTAAACATGTAACACAGTGACTATATACAGAATGCACCTGTAAACATGTAACGCAGTGACTATATACAGAATGTGCCTGTAAACATGTAACACAGTGACTATATACAGAATGCGCCTGTAAACATGTAACACAGTGACTATATACAGAATGCACCTGTAAACATGTAACATAGTGACTATATACAGAATATACCTGTAAACATGTAACCTAGTGACTATATACAGAATGCAACTGTAAACATGTAACACAGTGACTATATATACAGAATGCACCTGTAAACATGTAACACAGTGACTATATACAGAATGTGCCTGTAAACATGTAACACACTGACTATATACAGAATGCACCTGTAAACATGTAACGCAGTGACTATATACAGAATGTGCCTGTAAACATGTAACACAGTGACTATATACAGAATGCGCCTGTAAACATGTAACACAGTGACTATATACAGAATGCACCTGTAAACATGTAACATAGTGACTATATACAGAATGCACCTGTAAACATGTAACCTAGTGACTATATACAGAATGCAACTGTAAACATGTAACACAGTGACTATATATACAGAATGCACCTGTAAACATGTAACACAGTGACTATATACAGAATGTGCCTGTAAACATGTAACACAGTGACTATATACAGAATGCACCTGTAAACATGTAACGCAGTGACTATATACAGAATGTGCCTGTAAACATGTAACACAGTGACTATATACAGAATGCGCCTGTAAACATGTAACACAGTGACTATATACAGAATGCACCTGTAAACATGTAACATAGTGACTATATACAGAATGCACCTGTAAACATGTAACAGTGACTATATACAGAATGCGCCTGTAAACATGTAACATAGTGACTATATACAGAATGCGCCTGTAAACATGTAACACAGTGACTATATACAGAATGTGCCTGTAAACATGTAACACAGTGACTATATGCAGAATGCACCTGTAAACATGTAACATAGTGACTATATACAGAATGCACCTGTAAACATGTAACACAGTGACTATATACAGAATGTGCCTGTAAACATGTAACACAGTGACTATATACAGAATGCACCTGTAAACATGTAACACAGTGACTATATACAGAATGCGCCTGTAAACATGTAACATAGTGACTATATACAGAATGCACCTGTAAACATGTAACATAGTGACTATACACAGAATGCACCTGTAAACATGGAACACAGTGACTATATACAAAATGCACCTGTAAACATGTAACATAGTGACTATATACAGAATGCACCTGTAAACATGTAACATAGTGACTATATACAGAATGCACCTATAAACATGTAACATAGTGACTATATACAGAATGCACCTGTAAACATGTAACATAGTGACTATATACAGAATGCACCTGTAAACATGTAACGCAGTGACTATATACAAAATGCACCTGTAAACATGTAACACAGTGACTATATACAGAATGCACCTGTAAACATGTAACATAGTGACTATACACAGAATGCACCTGTAAACATGGAACACAGTGACTATATACAAAATGCACCTGTAAATATGTAACATAGTGACTATATACAGAATGCACCTGTAAACATGTAACATAGTGACTATATACAGAATGCACCTGTAAACATGTAACATAGTGACTATATACAGAATGCACCTGTAAACATGTAACATAGTGACTATATACAGAATGCACCTGTAAACATGTAACATAGTGACTATATACAGAATGCACCTGTAAACATGTAACATAGTGACTATATACAAAATGCACCTGTAAACATGTAACACAGTGACTATATACAGAATGCACCTGTAAACATGGAACATAATGACTTTATTTCCTCCATATTTATTTTCTGTTAATCTGTATATTTGTGTTGTTTTTTTTTAATATCTTGCATTTTATTACTTTGTATTTCTGTAACTGTAACACTTCAATGTTCTTGAATCCAGGACATACTTGAAAACGAGAGAAATCTCAATGTATCCTTCCTGGTAAAATCCTTTATAAATAAACTAGGTGTTAAGCCTGCCCGGAGGGCAGCCTATAGTTGAGGATCTGGCTGCTCTCGGCGTGCCCTGGGATCTGGCTGCTTTGCACTCCATTGGGGGGGGTTGCAAGGGCATTGGGGGTGCAGAAGTTGGTATTGGGGGGTTGCAAGGGTAGTGGGGGCACAGTGTAGTATTGGAGGTTGCGGGGAGCAGGACCGCAGGCGGACACTCCATTCTGTCACAGGGGGTTCAGAAAGTGGTATTGGGAGGTTGTGGGGGCAATGGGGATGCAGAAGGTGGTATTGGGGGGGGGGTTCGAGGGCAGTGGAGGTATGGAAGGTGTTATTGGGGGCTGCAAGGGCAGTGGGGGTGCAGAAGGTGGTATCGGAGGCAGTAGGGGCACAGAAGGTGGTATCGGGTGTTGCAGGGACATTGGGTGCAGAAGGTGATATGGGGGTTGTGGGGGCAGTGGGAGGAGCAGAAGGTGCTAACGGGGGCAGTGGGGTTGCAGAAGGTGATTGTGTGTATGGGGGTTTGCAGGTGGTGCGTGTGTGTGGGGGGGTTGCAGGAGGTGCGTGTGCGTGGGAGGGTTGTAGGAGGTGCGTGTGTGGGGGTTGCAGGAGGTGCGCGTGTGTGGGAGGGTTGCAGGAGTTGCGTGTGGGGGGTTGCAGGAGGTGTGTGTGTGGGGGTTGCAGGAGGTGCATGTGTGGGGGGTTGCAGGAGGTGCGTGTGTGTGGGGTTGCAGGAGGTGCGTGTGTGGAGGTTGCAGGAGGTGCGTGTGTGGGGGGTTGCAGGAGGTGCGTGTGGGGGGTTTCAGGAGGTGCGTGTGGGGGGATTTCAGGAGGTGTGTGGGGGGTTTCAGGAGGTGTGTGGGGGTTTCAGGAGGTGCGTGGGGGGTTTCAGGAGGTGCGTGGGGGGTTTCAGGAGTTGCGTGGGGGGAGGTTTCAGGAGGTGCATGGGGGGTTCCAGGAGGTGTGTGTGTGTGGGGGTTGCAGTAGGTGTGCGTGTGTGTGTTGGGGGGGTTGCAGGGTGTGCGTGTGTGGGGGGTTGCAGGAGGTGCGTGTGTGTGGGGGGTTGCAGGAGGTGCGCGTGTATGGGAGGGTTGTAGGAGGTGCGTGTGTGGAGGTTGCAGGAGGTGCGTGTTTGGGGGTTGCAGGAGGTGCGTGTGTGGGGGGTTGCAGGAGGTGTGTGTGGGGGGGTTGCAGGAGGTGCGTGCGTGTGTGGGGGGGTTGCAGGAGGTGCGTGTGGGGGGTTTCAGGAGGTGCGTGGGGGGTTTCAGGAGGTGCGTGGGGGGTTCCAGGAGGTGTGTGTGTGGGAGGGATTGCAGGGTGTGCGTGTGTGTGGGGGGGTTGCAGGAGGTGCGTGTGTGTGGAGGGTTGCAGGAGGTGCGCGTGTGTGGGAGGGTTGTAGGAGGTGCGTGTTGTGGAGGTTGCAGGAGGTGCGTGTGTGGGGGGGTTGCAGGAGGTGCGTGTGTGGGGGGTTGCAGGAGGTGCTTGTGGGGGTTGCAGGAGGTACGTGCACGTGTGGGGGGTTGAAGGAGGTGCGTGCGTGTGTGGGGGTTGCAGGAGGTGCGTGCGTGTGTGGGGGGTTGCAGGAGGTGCGTGTGTGTGAGGGGGTTGCAGGAGGTGCGTGGGGGGTTTCAGGAGGTGCGTGGGGGGTTCCAGGAGGTGTGTGTGTGTGGGGGGGTTGCAGGAGGTGCGTGGTGTGGGGGGTTGCAGGAGGTGCGTGTGGGGGGGTTGCAGGAGGTGTGTGCGGGGTTGCAGGAGGTGCGGTGGGGGGTTTGCAGGAAGTGCGTTTGGGGGGGTTGCAGGAGGTGCGTGTGGGGGGGTTGCAGGAGGTGTGTGCGGGGTTGCAGGAGGTGCGGTGGGGGGTTTGCAGGCAGTGCGTTTGGGGGGGTTGCAGGAGGTGCGTGTGGGGGGGTTGCAGGAGGTGCGTGCGTTTGTGGGGGGTTGCAGGAGGTGCGTGCGTGTGTGGGGGTTGCAGGAGGTGCGTGCCTGTGTAGGGGGTTGCAGGAGGTGCGTGTGTGAGGGGGTTGCAGGAGGTGCGTGGGGGGTTTCAGGAGGTGCGTGGGGGGTTGCAGGAGGTGTGTGTGGGGGGGTTGCAGGAGGTGTGTATGTGTGGGGGGTTCTAGGAGGTGCGTGTGTGTGGGAGGGTTGCAGGAGGTGCGTGTGTGTGTGGGGGTTGCAGGAGGTGCGTGTGGTGGGGGGGTTGCAGGAGGTGTGGGGGGGGTTCCAGGAGGTGCGTGTGTGGGGGGTTGCAGGAGGTGCGTGTGTGGGGGGTTGCAGGAGGTGCGTGTGTGGGGGGGGTTGCTTGTGCATGTGTGGGGGCAGGAGGTGTGTATGTGTGGGGGGTTCTAGGAGGTGCGTGTGTGGGGGTTGCAGGAGGTGTGTGGGGGGTTGGAGGAGGTGCGTGGGGGGGTTTGCAGGAAGTGCATTTGGGGGGGTTGCAGGAGGTGCGTGTGGGGGGGTTGCAGGAGGTGCGTGTATGGGGGGTTGCAGGAGGTGCATGGGAGGGTTGCAGGATGTCACGGAATGGCCCAACACCCTCAGCCAGGGGCGGTGCATAGTGGCACTCATACCCATGGACACTTAGGTGCTGTGGGACCCACGGAGTTTTAAGTACTTTTTATTTAGATGTGGATTTGTGTGTGGTGTAATAAAGTGTCCCCGTTGGTTTATTGTGAAATGTAATTCCCTTTGTCTGCCTCGCCCGCCGCCATTTTCCGATCGCCTCGTGGTTCCGATCAGAATATTAGGATCTTAAAATGGTCGATTCGGACCATCCGGTCCGAATCGGCGACTCCCCGATCCGTAACGGCCAATGGGACTTGTGTGGGCGGGCAGGGATTCCCATTGTATTCATAATTGTGTAAAGTTGATAAATGTATGTGATGTGAATAATAAACTCAGATTTACCAGTGCATCCAGCCTCGTCTGATGACTTTTATTCTCCGCCGCATTAGATTGTCTGAGTATCCCCCGCGGTCTCAGAATCTGGTGTCTAGCATAAGATCCGAACCGAACGCCCCTGTGCCTGCATCCCGCATCAGGACAGAGGTGAAGCGTATGGCCGACGGACTTAAGAATAATCGACCGAGGTGAGATCCGAACCGAAGGCGCGGACCGCGTACCGCGCTTCGGTATACCAAGTGAGCGGAGATCAGATCCGAAGATTCCCCCGGCCCGTAAGATCCGAAAAGTCCTCCGTTTAAAGATACGAATATTCCTCCGTTTAAAGATACGAATATTCCTCCGTTTAAAGATACGAATATTCCTCCACTTAAGATCCGAATATTCCTCCGCGGCAGATCCGACCTCCGTATTCGGCCGGCCGCTCCACAGACGTCCCACACCCACAAGGTCAGTGAACCAGCTGCTCGAGACGCTGAGTACCGTGTTGCTCAGTGGTCGGGCTGGTTCTACGCAGGGGTCCCCTCCACCGCCCGCTTACCCTTCCCCAGGGTCACGCCAGGCCGCACGAGACGCCGAGTGCCGTGTCACTCGGTAGTCGGGCCAGCGGTAAGCGCCGGGGCCACGCAGATAGAGCACACCCGCAGGCGGACAACATCCCATTCCGTCATACAGGAGGTGTGTGTGTGGGGGGGGGTTGCAGGAGGTGCGTGTGTGTGGGGTTGCAGGAGGTGCGTGTGGGGGGTTGCAGGAGGTGCGTGTTGGGGGTTGCAGGAGGTGAGTGTGTGTGTGGGGGTTGCAGGAGGTGCGCGTGTGTGGGAGGGTTGTAGGAGGTGCGTGTGTGGGGGGTTGCAGGAGGTGCGTGTGTGGGGGGTTGCAGGAGGTGCGTGCGTGTGTGGGGGGTTGCAGGAGGTGCGTGTGTGAGGGGGTTGCAGGAGGTGCGTGGGGGGGTTTCAGGAGGTGCTTTGGGGGGTTCCAGGAGGTGTGTGTGCGTGGGGGGTTCCAGGAGGTGTGCGTGTGTGTGTGGGGGGTTGCAGGAGGTGTGCGTGTGTGTGTGGGGGGTTGCAGGAGGTGCGTGTCTGTGGGGGGGTTGCAGGAGGTGCGTGTGTGTGGGGGGGTTCCAGGAGGTGCGTGTGTGGGGGGTTGCAGGAGGTGCGTTTGTGGGGGGGTTGCATGTGCATGTGGGGGGTTGCAGGAGGTGCGTGTGTGAGGGGGTTGCAGGAGGTGCGTGGGGGGGTTCCAGGAGGTGTGTGTGAGTGGGGGTTCCAGGAGGTGTGTGTGTGTGGGGGGTTGCAGGAGGTGTGCGTCTGTGTGTGGGGGGTTGCAGGAGGTGCGTGTCTGTGGGGGGGTTGCAGGAGGTGCGTGTCTGTGGGGGGTTCCAGGAGGTGCGTGTGTGGGGGGTTGCAGGAGGTGCGTTTGTGGGGGGGTTGCATGTGCATGTGGGGGGTTGAAGGAGGTGCGTGTGTGGGGGGTTGTAGGAGGTGCGTGGGGGGGTTGCAGGAGGTGCGTGTTGGGGGTTGCAGGAGGTGCGTGTATGGGGGGGTTGCAGGAGGTGCGTGGGAGGGTTGCAGGAGGTGCGTGTGTGTGGTGGGTTGCAGGACGTGCGTGACGGTCCTTCTCCTCAACCGCTTGGAAGTCCATCATCAGTCGTCTCACCGTGTCCTCGGAGGGGGTGAGGCCGAATCCCATGAACATCGACCGAGCTCTCTGCCGAAGGTGCTCATTAGGGTCCTGAGTCAGGGTTGGGGGGCTCACCATTTGCTGGTCCATCCTGGTCAGCTCCTTCACTAGGGTTTTCTTATTTTTGTTGCCGGGAGTTCCTCCCCGATTCTCCAACATGCCACGCAGGACGTCCCACTTGTAAGCGCTGTACCCGGCCATGGTAAGGGTCTTCTTGGGGGTTGCAGAGAGCTGATCCCACCGCTGCCACCAGTGTGGCGGAATGGGGTATCCGCCTGCGGTCCTGCTCTATCTGACCCCCTCTTTGGTGTTGCCAAGCCCGACTACAGAGTGGCACGGCACCCGGCGTCTCGAGCGGCTTGGGTAGAAGACTACGTGGCGGTGGAGATCTGGAGAGTATATGGGGCACCCACGGTGGAAATCCGCCCGACTACCGAGTGGCACGGCACTCGGCGTCTCGAGCAGCGGATCTACTGACCTTTGGAAGGCTGGAGACGGTCTGCGTGGCGAACCGCGGTTCGGTAGAGTCTCCTTGAAGATGCGGGGCACGGCGCTGAGTCGAGGTCCCGATTCGGGGTGGTTGCAGTATCCCGAGGTACCGATCCAAGGTGGCGCAACGGCGCGGCGAATCGATGTTCTGCTGCGGAGTTAGAGTGACCCGTTCCTGGGCGGTGGTGATATATAGCCGGCGTGAAATGACAACACCAGACGAAGCTGCATGTATCAAACACTCAGATGAACTGACTTTTAATGAACAACGCCACTATTTATGCTGAAGTACAACAGTCATAATTTGCATACCCATACTAATTAGTAGCATACCCATACTAATTAGTTATGTCAGTTATTTACAATCAACATTCTTCACATTCTCTTAGCCTTCAACTCACACAACGTTTGTACATCCATTGTTCCAGCACATCAGATTAAACACACACTATCAGAGATCCCTTAAATTAAACATGTACCTAGATAATGGGGAAAATCCCTGACGCATAAATTACACAACAGCAAAACTTGTTTACTAGCTACAGAAACACACATTTACCTACAGGAATATAAGTATGTTTTAAAACCAAAGCTATGTCATTTCACTAAACTAAATTAAACTAAAACCAAACGATGTAAAGTATATTTAAAATCACACGATATAAATGACCATAAAGTCCTTTGAGGTTTGAAGCATGGAGCGTTACCTCCGCTCCATGACATAGGTCCTTTTAAAAAATGTCTTGGGTTTGAGTCCTGGGCTCGCTGCGCCGAGCCTCTTGGGTCATTCAGTGACAAGGGGGTTGCAGGAGGTGCGTGTGTGAGGGGGTTGCAGGAGGTGCATAGGGGGGTTGCAGGAGGTGTGTGGGGGGGTTGCAGGAGGTGCGTGTGTGTGGGGGGTTGCAGGAGGTGCGTGTGTGTGGGGGGTTGCAGGAGGTGCATGTGTGTGGGGGGTTGTAGGAGGTGTGGGGGGTTCCAGGAGGTGCGTGTGTGGGGGTTTGCAGGAGGTGTGTGTGTGGGGGGTTGCAGGAGGTGCGTGTGTGGGGGGGTGCATGTGCATGTGTGGGGGCAGGAGGTGCGTATGTGGGGGTTGAAGGAGGTGCGTGTGTGGGGGGTTGCAGGAGGTGTGTGTGGGGGGTTGCAGGAGGTGCGGTGGGGGGGTTTGCAGGAAGTGCATTTGGGGGGGTTGCAGGAGGTGCGTGTGGGGGTTTGCAGGAGGTGCGTGTATGGGGGGGTTGCAGGAGGTGCGTGTGGGGGGTTGCAGAAGTGCGTTGTGGGGGGTTGCAGGAGGTGCGTGTGTGTGGGGGGTTGTAGGAGGTGAGTGTGTGGGGGGTTGCAGGAGGTGCGTGTGTTGGGAGGTTGCAGGAGGTGCGTGTGTGGGGGGGTTGCATGTGCATGTGTGGGGGCAGGAGGTGCGTATGTGGGGGTTGAAGGAGGTGCGTGTGTGGGGGTTTGCAGGAGGTGTGTGGGGGTTTGCAAGAGGTGCGGTGGGGGGGTTTGCAGGTAGTGCGTTTGGGGGAACAACAGAACACTGAAATGTCTGCGTCATTTCGTTGCTCTGTGAATAAACTCTATGGGGTTTTTTTTTGCCACCCCCTGGAAAGTGACGGCCTATGCCTTGCCTACCCAGAACATACTTGAAAATGAGAGAATTCTCAATGTATCCTTCCTGGTAAAATATTTTGTGTAGGGGGTGGTGTCACTTGGTGTGGGCCGCACCCCCACCCCCCCTAGCGATGCCCCTGCGTCTATTAGAGATTGGATAAAAATGGGAATATTTTTTACATTGAAACCTATGGGATTCGTCTGAATAAACCTGTCTAACAAAACCACCGGAAATCAGGGCATTTCACTGACATTTCTCTGCTAACCAATGTTTCTGAATAGATTAACCATTGCTTCTCTATGGGGGATTTCACTGCCGTCGAACAAGCACCGTATTTTGCTTGCAATTCGACAATATTTGGGGAATTGCCAGCTTTTGAATAGCCAAATTGTACCATATGGAGAAATCCACTATATTCGTTTCAAACTGGGAGCCAATTTGGCCCTCTCTGAATAACCCCTCTCCTCTTAGATTGTAAGCTCTCGAGCAGGGTCCTCCCTCCTTCTGTTCCGTGTGTGTAACGTGTATGTGTGTTTGTTATTCTGTCTCTCCCATTGTACAGCGCTAAGGAATTCCCAGTTTCCCCTATTATCATGACGGGGAATCATAATTATAATAAAGACACGGTGGCGAGTATTATGCTATCTTTTTCTTTACTTAAGCCGATAGCAGCAAAGGAAAACTCTCAAATACATCAACAAAAGTATTTAGAGAGGAAAAAAAACTGTTTAACAATACATATAACAATAGCAGGTAATGGTACAGTCCAGCTCCATAAATTCCCTGGTAACCCTTGGCTCCTCCTCTTTCCTTGATGCGAGACGGGTCAACATCTTCAATAAAATGGAAACAATAGAAGAATAATCATCCTTTGATAAACTCCAACAGGAAGTTAAAACCTTCAACGTAGACTCCAACTTGAAGCTCAAACATGGAAGAACATTCATCCTTCAACGAAAAACTCCAACACGAAGCTCCAGCCTTCAACGCAAACTCCAACATGAAGCTCAAGCTCTACTCCAACAAACAAAACAACGGAAGAACTCTTCCTCATCCAATGAAAGCTTCGACATGAAGTTTAGGCTGTTGGAAAATAAATGTATTAAAGTTCACCAAGAACTTATATTAAGAATGTTTGAAAAATTTCGTAATGACTACTGAAACATCAAACCTAATAACCAACTATAAAGGGTGGGAATAACCCAATTATCGGGTGGGATAATACTCGCCACCATGTCTTTACTATAATTATGATTCCCCATCATGATAATAGGGGAATCTGGGAATTATCCCACAAGACACGGAGGTGAGTATTATGCGAGTCCAAAGCTTAATTAGTGATAGTGACATGTGACACACTGCCTTAAAATAACACTCCCTAAAGGTGGATTCTCTGGACCAGTCTGCTGTTTTAAGATGTCTACAAGACGACATCCACGGAAGAAAAAACCTCGGAAACAGAAGCACTCCAGGATGAATGAGCTCCTAACAAGGAGACGTCAACACCAGCTTCTGACACGATCCATTTAACCCACCCAGTGAGTGTGGTGAATGTTACAGAATAGTATAGTTTTTATAAGGATATAAAACCGTTGGGATTGGAGTGACCTGTTAGTGGCAGTAACCCTTTCATATTCTTTTAAACAACGCACTGGGCAAAGGACAGGACGCTATGGAAAATCTGGATAGAAGACCTGTGACAATAAAGTCTTTGTCCTATAGGAAAATTTTAAATTTCACCCCGTGTCGGATAAAACTCCTTCCCGTTAAGTTTGGGGCTCGAACGTGTGAGACTCTATTGCAGGAAATCAAGCAAAGTAAAATGGCCAATTTCACAGAAATCAGTTTAATAGACAGAGTTTCATTCTCGGGTCACTTATCCAGAAAATTAACTAGAATGACATCCCAGATGTTAGAATAATGGGAGCGAGGGGTCGTTACACTGTATACCCTTCAAAAACCTATATGTAATGGAAAGCTTCCCGGCAGGAATACCAATAAAACCCTGATGTGAAGCAGATATCGCCGATCTGAGGTTATTAATCGTGTGATACGCTTTACCATCCCCAAACATATGTGTGAAGAATCTAAACAAGTTATTCAAGGAACTGATATGGGATCAACTTGATGTTCCATGCACCAAAAACCCATGAGTTCCATGCGGTACCATATCTCCTCCTAGTAGTGGGGCCCAGGAATTCGACAAAACGGAGGCAGATGCATCCAAAGTGTTGACTGAAGGCCAGTGACCCTTGATATTACACTTAACAGCTTAAAAAATGAGTAAAGACTCAAAGAATTATGAAGCGTTCCCTCCAGATCTCCAAGGGTGGACGATGGGACACGAATTAGCCTGGGAATGTCCAGAGACCATGGTTGAGATCTCCATAAGGGTGCTATGAGCACTATTGTAGCTAATGGTACTTGTACTAGTCTTATTACTGTTGAAATGAGAATGAATAGAAGGAAAGCGTAAAGCATCCAGGTCTGGACCAGAGCATCCGTGACCAAAGCCATGGGGTCTGGTCTCCAACAGTAGTATTGTGGTAAAGCGATGTTAAGACGAAAAGCCAACAAATCTATAGAGAAGGGACCCCAGAGGGATGACAAACTGGAAAATATCCTGGCGTCTAATCTCCAATAGCTGGAGTCTATCAGATACTTTGAATTCCAGTCCGCCATTACATTGCTGTACTGGCCTGGACTGAGAGATTGCGAAGCCGGCAAAATCCTCAAAAGATTTTGCTGTCTCTGCCAACTGTTTGGACCTGGGGCTACCTATAAGATTGATATAATGCACACTTCCATTCTCCAGTCATTCTCCTGCTTTTCACCGCTCTCTGAATAACCCTGGCAGGGTTATTCAGAGAAAGGTGAAACTCAGGAGAATGACTGGAGAAGAGAAAATTCTAGGTCAAAATAGCCAAACCAGAAAAATTCTCCCATTTATCTTACGTTCCAAATTGGCTATTTGGTCTAGAAAATAGAGTTGTTCAGAGAAAGGTGAAGACCAGGAGAATGCCAGGAAAAGAGAACAATCTGGACCAAATAGCCGATTTGGAAAGTGAGATAAATGGGCGAATTTTTCTTGTTTGGCTATTTTGACCTAGAATTTTCACTTCTCCAGTCATTCTCCTGAGTTTCACCTCTCTCTGAATAACCCTGATAGTCATAAAACAAAATCGGCCACAATACTCAGCCACTAATTGGGTTAGTAGAGACTCATGGGAAATGCAATTCAAAAACAACTGGATGGCCAAGGTTGCTGCACCTCGGAATTATAAACATACAGGGTTATCCAAAGAGATCCGAATGGCTGGAAAAAGGGAACCGAACGCTGAAATTCAGCGTTCGGTTACCTTTCCTACGCCATTTGGCTATCCAGAGAGCAGGCAATTCACCAAATCCTGGCGAATTGCCTGCACCTACGATGCCTGTTCGGTGCCTGTTCGAGGGCAGTGAAATCCCCATGAAAGAGCACTGCTTCCTCTATTCAGAGAACACAAACCAGTAGTGAAAGGTTCCCGGAATGCCCTGCTGTTCGGTGGTTTAATTTGGCAAGTTAATTCAGGAGAATCCCATAGGCTTCAATGTTAAAAATATTCCCGTTTTAATTCAATATCTAATAAACCGTTCATTATAAAATTCTGCAGCAAAAAGTCTCTTTATTTATAGAATTTTTTTAGGATATTTTAAGCATTTTCCTGTTTTCTTTTTTTTTACTTATTATTCCTGTAACAGCCCTTTTTATTATCATTCATTGGATCATATGTAAATTTCAGACATTTTCGCTCAGTAGTTTCTTTGCAAACAGTGTTTCACTTTTCAAACATTCAAGCAAACTGTTTTGCTAATTTATTCACTCCATTCGTCTGCGGAGTCGGCTTTTTCCGGCGGCTTTGCTGCTTGTGATCGTCTCCTGCTCGGCTTTTTCCGGTGGGTTAATCTAGATGTTTTTGCGGGTTTTTGGTGTGCATTCGCTGGGTTTTGCGGTTAGTTTTCGGCGGGTTTGCGGCGACCTTTCCCTGCAATTCGATGACCCTGTGGTGCTTGCTGAATACACCGCAGGGTCGCCGAACTGGGATTCGTCAAAACAAACCGAATTGAAGAAAACGAAAAGTCACCGAACGTGCGGTGACTTTTTGATTCTTTTTGAATTACCCTGATTGTAATGATATATTTAGGCTGAATGTGTGAGAGTGTGTGCGTGTGTATGTATGCATAAGGTGCGTGTGTGTTTGTAATTATATATATATATATATATATATATAAACATAATTTTTTTTCATGTGTTTGAGCTTTTGGGTGCGCATCCTAATGCAATAGGCTGCGCACGCCTATGATGATGGCGCATCTGTGACTGTCTGTGAGCATGATGTGAGCAGGCCTGGGCATTATATATATATGCATGATGTGAGCTGGCCTGGGCCTGGCCAATATATATATACGCATGATGTGAGCTGGCCTGGGCAATATATATACGTATGATGAAAATTTGCAAAGGATAAGGCACGCAGAGTGAAATTTTGATGTGTCTGAAATTGAAACTTAGGTGACAACTCTTATTTTTTTTTTCGTTAATTTATATTTGTTCAATACAATTAATTTTAATTTGTTTAATAGAGTTAATTTAAAATGGTTTAATAGAGTTTATTTATATTTATTTTACCTTTACTATTGGTGCTTTTCAAACTTTATTCTTAAATAAAAATAAATTTAGCAGTTTCATATCCTCAGAGGGGTTACTGTGTGACAGCACTGTTGCCGACGCTAAAGGCCCAATTTTAAAACACCTATTGTTACTTTCATCCAAACCCTGCATAAGTTTCACTATAATTTAGCCAAAAAATCACTAAACTTTTCCTGCGTGTCCGAAAATGTCTCCTCTTCTCATACAGGCTGCCGCCCCAAGCAGTTGTTTATGGACAGATTAAAGGAAAAGCATTTGCCGTCATTTGAAATGTGATTTTTTGGTTTTTACTTATTTCTATACATCCTAGAAATCCGCCACTTCACGGGCAGGTTATGGGGACCTCCTAGGCATGATATTTGAAGGAATTTTTCGTTTTTATTTTTAACCCTTATTTCATGGAAAACTCACTGTCCCTTTAAAAACGTTTTTCTTTTTTACTTTTTGTCCTTGTTTCCTGTCCCCCAGGGCACTACCCGGACCCCCATACACCTTTTATGGCAAATATCTAGCATATATGCCCTCTTGGAGGGCACTCTAAAAATCAAACTTTCAGCCCCATTGACTTGTATTGAGTTCGAGTTCGAACATTTGGAGAGTTCGAATGCGAACTGAACTCGGGGGTGTTCGGCTCATCCCTAATAGGCTATGAGCTGTTCAGTTCGATCGGTTCGGAGTTCGCAGCGAACAAAGCCTGTTCGTTTGTTCGCGTACTACAAACATTTCCGGGTGTTTGCCACGTGTTCGCCAACAATGCATCACAATGGACCACAATGCACTTTCCCACTGGCCTGAAGCTCGTAATTGGCTACAGCCTTGCACCTGACTACAGGTCTGGTGCAAGACAGGTTCAACACTATGCCAATCATGGCTCAGAGTCCTGATTGGGCAAATTGTGCCCAATCATGGGCTCACAGAGCTAAGTCCCGCAGCACACTATATAAGGTTTCCACGCACCGCTTCACCATGCATTTGAAAGGAGATTTCATAGGAGATTGTTGTTGTGTGTTCTTACTGCCGGTCTGCCACACTACCGGGGAGGTAGTTCTACAAAACATTTGGGAATTGAGGTGATCTGTGTCTTGTCACTGGTGCCAGCAAGTATTTTGGGGGTCACAAATTTCTACAAAACATTTGGGAATTGAGGTGATCTTCTGTGTCTTGTCACTGGCCAGCAAGTATTTTGGGGGTCTCACAAATTTCTACAAAACATTTGGGAATTGAGGTGATCTGTGTCTTGTCACACAGCCAGTACCCCGCAGTATTTTGGGGCTCACAAATTTCTACAAAATATTTGGGAATTGAGGTGATCTGTGTCTTGTCACACAGCCAGTACCACGCAGTATTTTGGGGGTCACTAATTTCTACAAAATATTTGGGAATTGAGGTGATCTGTGTCTTGTCACTGGTGCCAGCAAGTATTTTGGGGGTCACAAATTTCTACAAAACATTTGGGAATTGAGGTGATCTTCTGTCTCTTGTCACTGCCAGCAAGTATTTTGGGGCTCACAAATTTCTACAAAATATTTGGGAATTGAGGTGATGTGTCTCTTGTCACACAGCCAGTACCACGCAGTATTTTGGGGGTCACTAATTTCTACAAAATATTTGGGAATTGTTATAATCCGTGTGTTTTCTCTGGCTGCCACCCATCAGGGGGTCTCACTGATTTATAAGAGGTTTCTGAGACTTGTAATCTGTGGCTTCTTAATGCCACCCATCAAGGGGTCTCACTGATTTATAAGAGGTTTCTGAGATTTGTAATCTGTGGCTTCTCACTGCCACCCATGAAGGGGTCTCACTGATTTATAGGAGGTTTCACTGCCACCCATCAAGGAGTCTCACTGATTTATAGGAGGTTTCTGAGATTTGTAATCTGTGGCTTCTCACTGCCATCCATCAAGGGGTCTCACTGATTTATAAGAGGTTTCTGAGATTTGTAATCTGAGTCTTCTCACTGCCACCCATCATGGGGTCACACTGATTTATAGGAGGTTTCTGAGATTTGTAATCTGTGTCTTATCACTGCCACCCATCAGGGGGTCCCATATACTTCTAGCAGATTTATGCAAATTGTAATTTGTGTCTTCTCACTGCACCCATCAGGGGGTCACACTGATTTAAAGGAGGTTTCTGAGATTTGTAATCTGTGTCTTCTCACTGCCACCCATCAGGGGGTCCCACATACTTCTAGCAGATTTTTGCGAACTGTAATTTGTGTCTTCTCAATGCACCCATCAGGGGGGTCACACTGATTTAAAGGAGGTTTCTGAGACTTGTAATCTGTGTCTTCTCATGGCCACCCATCAGGGGGTCACACTGATTTAAAGGAGGTTTCAGAGACTTGTAATCTGTGTCTTCTCACTGCCACCCATCAGGGGGTAACACTGATTTATAGGAGGTTTCTGAGATTTTTAATTTGTGTCTTCTCACTGCCACCCATCAGGGGGTCACACTGATTTAAAGGAGGGAATTGTAATCTGTGTCTTGTAACTGGCTGCCAGCTATCAGGGTGTCTCACTGAGTTATATCAGAGTTCTGTAAATCTTTAATCTTTATACCAGAGTTGAATCAGAGTTCTTTATATATTTAAACTATATATCACTCACCATGTCTGAAAGTACAAAAAGGACAGGCAGACGCTCCCAGACACAGATAAGAGGGCAAGCAGCCCCTGTGTTGGGAGGCTGTGCCTCTGGTCGTGGTGGACGTGGTGCATCCTCTGCAGGGGCATGCTTGTCCTTTCTAACTGGTGCTGGCTGTTTTAAGCAGCAGCAACATACAGAGGATTTGGTGGATTGGCTAACCAGGCCATCCACATCCTCCGAGTCCTCTGCCAGCCAAGCTTGTAGTGCTTTACAGTCCACCTCAGCTGCCAAAGCATCTAATGCAGCCTCCATGTCCACAGCTACTCCTGCCGTAGCCTCACTAAAACACACAGAGGATTCATCTGAATTGTTTGACTACAATGAGAGTGACATGCTGCTTGAGGATGCGCAGCAAGTACAGTGCTCTGATTCAATCTCTGAGGTTGAGGAAGGGAGTATAATCAACCTAGAGGAAGGGGGTGCCAGTGAAGACACACAAATAACTGGCACTCATGTTGCCTCAGAAGCTGCAGCATATTGCCAAGTTGGCTCCAGTGAAGAGGAGATAGGGGGTGAAGATGACATTGATGATGAGGTCACTGACTCCACCTGGGTGCCAGATCGAACAGAGGAATCAAGTAAGGAGGAGGGGGGAGGGGGAGGAGGAGGAGGCACAGCAAACACAAGGCACAACATCCTCTATGACTAACCGTAGCACTAGCCAATCCAAGGCATCAGATTTCAGAGCTGCTCTGGTGCAGAGCGCTGTTGTCTCAAAATACACATGCAGGAACTCTGCTGTCTGGGAGTTTTTTAAGAAATGTGCAGCAGAGCGCACTGTTGCTATTTGTAATCTATGTCAGATGAGGCTCAAGCGTGGGAAAGACACCGGACGCTTGGGTACCACGTGCTTGAGGCAACACATGAACACCTGCCACACATCCCGTTGGCGCAAAACTTTGCGTAGGTCCTCCTCCTCCTTATCTGTCTCTACCCCTACTGTATGTCCTGCCATGTCATTGCCTGCTACAACCTCCACTGACAGGGATGATGCTACAGTAATGGATGTAATAGCTCCTTCCACACAATGTGACATCATCCCATCAGCTGAAGATTTACGCAGTCAGATTACGTTGCCGCAGCTGCTGCAGCATAAGAAAAATATAGTCCCAACCATCCCCAATCACAGCGTCTAAATGCCAGCTTAGCAAAATAACTCGCATTGCAGCTGCTGCCTTTCCTGCTTGTGGACTCTGCTCCCTTCCGTGAATTTGCTGAATGTGCTGTACCACAGTGGCAGGTTCCAAAACGCCGTTACTTTTCAGGCAAGGCCATTCCAGCACTATGCCAGCACGTGGAAGACAATGTTATTGAGTCATTGGCAAAGGCAGTCAGCAGCAAGGTGCATGTGACTTTAGACACGTGGTCCAGCAAGCATGGACAGGGTCGTTACATTTCCTTCACGGCACACTGGGTACCACTGATTCAAGCTGGGAGGGATCCAAGACGGGGCTCTGTGCTGGAGCTTGTTCATCCATCACGCCTCCAGAAAGCTGCTTGTATGAGGTCTGTCTGCTTTACCACCAGCACCTCTCCCTCTTCCTCCTCCTCCTTCTCTGTCCCTGGCAAGGTGGCAGTTAAACCAACGCCTGACAGGGTTTACGCAATGGCTCAAGCAAAAAGAAGCCATACTGTGCTTGAGCTGGTTTGTTTAGGGGACAGGAGCCACACCGGGCCAGAAATTCTGTCAGCTCTGCAGGGCCAGGTGCAAAGATGGTTAACACCACGCCAGCTTCAGCTGGGAATGATCGTCTGCGATAATGGCAGCAACCTTCTCTCCGCCCTACACAAGGGTAAATTGACACATGTACCATGCCTAGCACACGTCCTAAATCTAGTGGTACAGCGTTTCCTATCCTAACCAAGTACCCAGGGCTGCCAGAGCTTCTCAGCCAGGCCAGAAAAGTCTGCAGCCACTTCAGAAGGTCATTCCCAGCAAGTGTTCGCCTTGCAGAAATTCAAAGAGAATTCCACCTTCCCACAAACCGTCTGATCTGTGACATGCCCACCAGGTGGAACTTGACATTAGCAATGCTGCATCGTCTGCACAAGCAGCAGAGGGCCATCAACGAGTATCTGTGTGAGTATGGCACAAGGACAGGTTCAGGTCAACTTGTTTCCCCCCCCCGCAGTGGCTGATGATCAAGGATGCATGCACTGTAATGTCACCATTTGAGGAGGCAACGAGGATGATGAGCAGGGACAGTGCATGCATCAGTGACACCATTCCTTTAGTGTTCCTGCTGGAGCACACTCTGCAGGAATTATAGATGTGGCTCTAGAGGCAGAGCAGTGGGAGGAAGAGGAGGCCTTCCTTAGCTCTGAAGGCCCCAGTCTTTCTGCAGACAGCATTCCAGGGGGTCCTACTCAGATCAGACATAAGGAGGATGAGGAGGAGGAGGAATATTTTAGTAGTGGGGGCATTGAAGGTGGGGATTCATCAAGGGAGGGTTTCGTGTGCCCAGAAACACAAAGGCTAGTGCGTGGCTGGGAGGAGGAAGTGCATGATACGGTCATCCTCATTGACCAGGAAGACTCGGAAGCTAATGCCACCTCCAACCTACGCTGCATGGGCTCCCTTATGATGCAAAGCCTGCTAAAGGACCCAAGGATTCGTGCTATCAGGGAGAGGGATCATTACTGGTTGGCAACCCTTCTTGATCCACGATACAAGGGTAAAGTTGCAGAGCTCATCCTGCCCGCACAGAGGGAGCAGAGGATGAAGAAACTTGATGACGCTCTACAGCGACACTTGTGTAACACCTTTCCAGGCACTGGTAGGTTACCAAGTGATGACACACGTGCTTCTGAGGCTGCGGATGATCAGAAGAATAGTGGTGAAGGCCAGGGCCGCTTGACTGATGCATTTTTAATTTTTTTTAGTCCACGACGCTCAGGGACGTCAAATGTAGGCACCCATTTCCAGAGTCTTCACCATATGGTGCAGGACTACCCTAGGGGCAAGGGCAAACCTGGATACCTTTCCAGCAGATGATCCACTGTCTTACTGGGTGTTGAGATTGGATCACTGGCCAGAACTTAGCCAATATGTTATGCAGCTACTAGGTTGCCCTTCATCCAGCGTGCTTTCTGAAAGGACGTTCAGTGCCGCTGCAGGTTTTGTCACAGACAAAAGAGTGCGTCTGTCCACCGACTCTGTAGACCGGCTGACATTTATAAAAATGAATCAGTCCTGGATCAGCAGCTATCAATCCCCTGATGCTGAAGTAATGGAATAGATTGGTGATGTCCTCTTCTGCATTCACAAAACCTCCACCACTGAACTCTTCCGCAATACCACAAAAGGGTTACGGTGTGAAGGCACTTGCTGCCATGAAAGGCACAATATTTGGCTGCACTGACGCCTGTGCCAGATTTATATCATTTTAACTTTTTGAACCGCAGGGTCCAACCCTGCACTCTTCCACAATACCACAGAGGGGTTACTGTATTATGATGGTAGGCCTTTCACCTACTTGCAGGCCTTTCACCAAAAGCACAATATTTGGCTGCACTGACGCCTGTGCCAGATTTATATCATTTTAATTTTTTGAACCGCAGGGTCCAACCCTGCACTCTTCCACAATACCACAGAGGGGTTACTGTATTATGATGGTAGGCCTTTCACCTACTTGCAGGCCTTTCACCAAAAGCACAATATCTGGGTGCACTGACGCCTTGACCAGAATCATATCTTTTCAATATAGGACCACATGGTCCACCCCTGCATTCTTCCACAGTACTACAGAGGGGTTACTGTATGATGATACTTGCTGGCCTGGCAGTCTTGCACCAAAGGCAGAATATCTGGGTGCACTGACGCCTTAACCAGATGCATATCTTTTTAATATAGGACCGCAAGGTTCACCCCTGCATTCTTCCACAATACCACAGAGGGGTTACTGTATGATGATACTTGCTGGCCTGGCACCAAAGGCAGAATAGTTGGGTGCACTGACGCCCATTACCAGGTAAAAAACTTTTCAATATAGGACCACATGGTCCACCCCTGCATTCTTCCACAATACCAGAGGGGTTACTGTATGATGATACTTGCTGGCCAGGCACCAAAGGCACAATATCTGGGTGCACTGACACCTTGACCAGAATCATATCTTTTCAATATAGGACTACATGGTTCACCCCTGCATTCTTCCACAATACTACAGAGGGGTTACTGTATGATGATACTTGATGGCCTGGCAGTCTTGCACCAAAGGCAGAATATCTGGGTGTGCTGACGCCTTAACCAGATGCATATCTTTTTAATATAGGACCGCAAGGTTCAACCCTGTATTCTTCCACAACACCACAGAGGGGTTACTGTATGATAGTACTTGCAGGCCTGACACCAAAAGCACAATATTTGGGTGCACTGCCACTGACGCCTGTATCAGATTCATATCCTCAGAGGGGTTACGGTGTGACGGCACTGTTGGGGATGCTAAAAGACCAATTTTGAAGCACCTATTGTTACTTTCATCCAAAGCCTGCATAAGTTTCACAATAATTTAGCCCAAAAAATCAGTAAACTTTTTCTGCGTGTACGATAATGTCTCCTCTTTTCATACAGACTGCCTCCCCAAGCAGTTGTTCATGGATAGATTAAAGGAAAAGCATTTACCGTCATAAGAAACGTCATTTTTTTGGTTTTAAGTGTTTCTATACATCCTAGAAATCCGCCACTTCCCGGGCAGGTTATGGGGACCTCCTAGGCACGATATTTGAAGGAATTTTTGGTTTTTATTTTTAACCCTTATTTCATGGAAAACTCACTGTCCCTTTAAAAACGTTTTTTTTTTTACTTTTTGTCCTTGTTTCCTGTCCCCCAGGACACTACCCGGACCCCCATACACCTTTTATGGCAAATATCTAGCATATATGCCCTCTTGGAGGGCACTCTAAAAACCGAATTTTCAGCCCATTGACTTGCATCGAGTTCGAGTTCAGGTTCGGGTTCGGACTCGAACATATGGGAAGATCGGGTTCAGGCCCGAACCGAACTCGGGGGGTGTTCGTCTCATCCCTACTACAGAGGGGTTACTTACTGTATGATGATACTTGCTGGCCTGGCAGTCTGGCAGCAAAGGCAGAATTTCTGGGTGCACTGACGCCCATTACCAGATTCATATCTTTTTAATATAGGACCACATGGTCCAACCCTGTATTCTTCCACAACACCACAGAGGGGTTACTGTATGATAGTACTTGCAGGCCTGACACCAAAAGCACAATATTTGGGTGCACTGCCACTGACGCCTGTATCAGATTCATATCCTCAGAGGGGTTACAATGTGACGGCACTGTTGGGGACGCTAAAGGCCCAATTTATGCACCTATTGTTACTTTCATCCAAAGCCTGCATAAGTTTCACAATAATTTAGCAAAAAAATCACTAAACATTTTCTACGTGTCCGAAAATGTCTCCTCTTTCCATACAGACTGCCGCCCCAAGCAGTTGTTTATGGATAGATTAAAGGAAAAGCATTTACCGTCATTTGAAACTTAATTTATTTGTTTTTAAGTGTTTCTATACATCCTAGAAATCCGCCACTTCATGGGCAGGTTATGGGGACCTCCTAGGCACGATATTTGAAGGAATTATTCATTTTTTTTTTAAACCCTTATTTTATTGAAAACTCACTGTTCCTTTAAAAACGTTTTTTTTAAAACTTGTTGTCCTTGTTTCCTGTCCCCCAGGGCACTACCCGGACCCCCATACACCTTTTATGGCAAATATCTAGCATATATGCCCTCTTGGAGGGCACTCTAAAAACCGAATTTTCAGCCCCATTGACTTGCATTGAGTTCGAGTGCGAACATTTGGAAAGTTCGAGTTCGAATGCGATCCGAACTCGGGCGTGTTCGGCTCATCCCTAATCCCTAAACAAGAGGTCCTTAAAATACTAAAATCCTCTCATCCCACTACCTTACCTCTCGACCCCGTTCCCTCACATATTGCCATAACACTCTCAGTTTCTCTTTTACCATCCTTGACCCACATATATAATCTGTCTTTAACCTCTGGGGTCTTTCCTGCTCCCCTCAAACATGTCACAGTAGTCCCAATCCTAAAAAATCCATCTCTGGTTCTGACTGCTCCCTCCAATAGGGATGAGCTGTTCGGTTCGATGTGTTCGGAGTTCAATTCGAACATCGCCAGTTCGTATGTTCGCGAACTTCGAACATTTCTGCGTGTTCACAGCATGTTCGCGCACGATGCACCACAATGGACCACAATGCACTTTTCCACTGGCCTGAAGCCTGTAATTGGCTACAGCCTGCACCTGACCACAATTTAGGTGCAAGACAGGTGCAAGACTATGCCAATCACGGCTCAGAGTCCTGATTGGGGAAATTTTGGAGGGCACTCTAAAAATCGAACGTTCGAGTCCTATTGACTTGCATTGAGTTCGAATCATGTCCTCGTTCAGATCCGAACTTTTTCAAATGTTCGTGTTCGAAAGCGAACCGAACACAGGGGTGTACGGCCCATCTGTCACGAATTGCTCTGTTCTGGGGCGCCTGGCAGCAGCTTCCTCGCTGCTCGCTGGCCAGGCGCCGAAATATAACGCCACCGGGTGCGCTCACGTGGGATGCCGGGGGGCGGAGCCTGGCGTATGACGCGGACCCGCCGGGTTTAAAACCCGGCTTCACTAGTTCACCGGTGCCCTGACGTGGTATTCACTTCCCGCAGAGCTCTTGTGTTTTTTGGCATAATATCTGTGTCTGACCTTGCTTCTGACTTGAACCATTCTGTGTATGACCCCTGGCATTGGCGAACGAACCATTCTGTGTATGACTCCTGGCATTGGCGAACGAACCATTCTGTGTATGACCCCTGGCATTGGCGAACGAACCATTCTGTGTATGACTCCTGGCATTGGCGAACGAACCATTCTGTGTATGACTCCTGGCATTGGCAAA
Source organism: Leptobrachium leishanense (assembly GCA_009667805.1). NCBI lineage: Eukaryota > Metazoa > Chordata > Amphibia > Anura > Megophryidae > Leptobrachium > Leptobrachium leishanense. The sequence goes on from CM019063.1 coordinate 554,585,798, forward strand.
CGAACCATTCTGTGTATGACCCCTGGCATTGGCAAACGAACCATTCTGTGTATGACCCCTGGCATTGGCAAACGAACCATTCTGTGTATGACTCCTGGCATTGGCAAACGAACCATTCTGTGTATGACCCCTGGCATTGGCAAACGAACCATTCTGTGTATGACTCCTGGCATTGGCAAACGAACCATTCTGTGTATGACTCCTGGCATTGGCAAACGAACCATTCTGTGTATGACCCCTGGCATTGGCAAACGAACCATTCTGTGTATGACCCCTGGCATTGGCGAACGAACCACCCTGTGTATAACCCCTGGTATTGGCATTTACTCTTCTCACGGTTCTGCTCTTAACTTTGGTACTAGGGATGTGCACCGATTTTTTTTTCGATTCGATTCGATTCGATTTTTCGATTTTTCAAACTTTTCGATTCGGCTCGTTTCGACTGCGTTCTGTTTCGATTCGGTTCGGTTCGATTCGGTTTTCGGGTACATGTATTTTTCGGAATTTCGACCATTTTTCGTATTTTCGGGTAACTTCACTAGGTTTATGTATCGACTTTTCGTTATTTCGGAAAATTTCCGTTTTTCGGAATTGTACATGGCTTTCGGCATATCGCCAATTTTTCGTTTTTCGGAACTTTTCGTATTTCTGAACTTTTCGTTTTTTCGGAATTGTACATGTTTCGGCATATCGCCAATTTTTCGTTTTTCGGAACGTCTGTTCTCGTTTCAAAGCTGTCTAACTCTATTCGTTTTGATGAAAACTACTATGGTTTACTTTTTTAATACTACTTTATATATTTTTTATAATACATTTTTGTTTGTTTTTCGGATCCAATAATTCATTCTGTCGATACGATAATTCTGGCGATTCTATCGTGTTTTTTTAATTAACCCTTTCGCTGCTGAGGCTTTTCCCGCCTCTGTGCTGAGCTCATTTTTAGCGGTTTTGCTCATCATGTTTAAACGCGTTTTGAAGCTTATTTTATTATATGACCCAGACATATTATATATCGTTCTTTCCGGCAGACTCAGCAGATTCATAATATGTCATTATTATATGTATACGTCATGACCTGTCTGTATATTCTAACAAAAAATGCAATAAAATATGAATTTTCAATAATTTACAACGTGTAAAGTGTTTTTTTTTCACATTTTAACATGCGAGCAATTGCGGTTATATTTTGTATGGGGTGCGCTTGTTAAAAAAATTAGAGATGGGGTCTCGTTACATTTTTTTTGGGGAAAATTACGCGATTTTTAACAAACGCACCGCATACAAAAATCGTTAGTGCAGCATCATTGTTCACATTATAAATGAAATGGGAACAATATTGCTGCATTAACAAACCAGAAAAAAGAAAAAAAAATTGTTTATTATTTTTATAAATGTTTTTAAATATTTTTTTAAATTTTTTTACAAACGTTTTTCACATTCGTGTTTGGTATCGTTGGAACAGCCATGCTCTGGCTGATCCAACAATACCAAACTTTAACCCCTAGCTGCCATGGATCGGGAGATAGGGGTTCATTTTGGAACCCCCTATCTCCACCATTGGTGGCAGCTTGGGGTTAACTCCAGGACTGGCGTCATCGTGCTATGCACGATGACGCCAGTCCTCAGGGGGAGTTACCGGAAGCTTGGCCGACATCCGACATCCTCATGGATATGCCCCAGCTCCTCATGGATATTGCCCCAGCTCCTCGTGGACATGCCCCAGCTCCTCATGGATATTGCCCCAGCTCCTCGTGGACATGCCCCAGCTCCTCGTGGACATGCTCCAGCTCCTCGTGGACATGCCCCAGCTCCTCGTGGACATGCCCCAGCTGACACATGGATTTGCCCCAGCTCCTCGTGGATATGCCCCAGTTCACACATGGATTTGCCCCAGCTCCTCGTGGATATGCCCCAGCTCACACATGGATTTGCCCCAGCTCCTCGTGGATATGCCCCAGCTCCTCGTGGATATGCCCCAGCACATGGAATGCCCCAGCTCCTCATGGATATGCCCCAGCACATGGAATGCCCCAGCTCCTCATGGATATGCCCCAGCTCCTCATGGATTTGCCCCAGCACATGGAATGCCCCAGCACCTCATGAAAATGGCCCCAGCTCACCTCCGCTGCCTTTTTCGCTCCCTCAGAGCGTCCGGCGGCGCAGAGCTTGGGCGCTCGCCAGGGGGAGCCACGTGACCAGCTGCGATTGGCTGGTGACGTGTTTCCTCCAGGCGAGCGTCGAAGCTGCATGCTTCGGACGCTCGCAGGGAGTGAAAAACGCGGCGGAGGGTGAGACACCCGCCCTTAGGGTGACGGTGTCACCCTAAAGGCGGGTGTCACCTGGTGCGGGCCGCACCCCCGCCCCCATGTTACGACGCCACTGGTATATACATTTAACGGCCGCACGCCGACGGACTTACTCTATCCAAACAAAGTTCAGAATGATGTGAAACATTGGGACTTTTTGGATAGATTTCGATTTTCGACTATCCAGAAGTTAAAAAAATAAAAAAGGTCGAAATCTAATGCAAAAGTCCCGATGTTTCACATCGGGATGTCAGATATTAATAGGCTTGTGCACTGATTTTTTTTTCGGTTCGATTAGATTTGTTCTGATGTTTAAAATTTTTGATTCGGCTCGTTTCAACCGATTTCTGTTTCGATTCGGTTTGGTTTGGCTCGTTTATCGTGTAAATTTTTTTTTTGAATATCGACCATTTTTCGTATTTTCGGGTCAGTTTGCTGGTTTTTTGTATCAACTTTTCGTGATTTCGGAATTTTTCATTTTTTTCGGAACGTCTGTTCTCCTCGTTTCAAAGCTGTCTAACTCTATTCGTTTTGACGCGTAAACTACTATGGTTTACTTTTTTATACTTTATATATTTTTTATAATAAATTTTTGGTTTGTTTTTCGGATCCGATAATTCATTCTGTCGATACGATAATTCTGGCGATTCTATCGTGTTTTTTTTTATTAAATAAAGATCCTTTTTTTCTTATGAATATACATTTCACAACTTTATTTATTTAATCACATTAAAAAAATGGTATGAAAGCCAAGGAACAAAAAAAAAAGAACAAAACTATTTAAAAAACGGTAAACTGACCCGAATGGTCTGACTTTAAAAATAAAAACCAGAACAAAAAGTTTTTAAAACGGAAAAAGTAGTTGATCAAAATGATCTGAAATTAAAAAAAAAAAAAAATGATTTAAAGGTTTCAGACAAAATATAAATTAACCCTTTCGCTGCTGAGGCATTTCACGGCTTCCCTTCACGCCTGTGTGCGGCACTGCGGTCTGCTGCTGAGCTAATTTTTAACAGTTTCGCTCCTCTTGTTTAAACGCGTTTTGAAGCCTTCTTTTATAATATGACCCAGACATGTTATATATCGTTCTTTCCGGCAGGCTCGGCAGATGATTCATAATATATCATTATCATATGTATGCATCATGTCCTGTCTGTATATTATAACAAAAAATGCAATAAAATTAGAATTTTCAATGTTTGTTTTACAAGGTGTAAAGTGTTTTTTTCACATTTTATCATGCGAGTGTTTGCGGTTATATTTTATGAGTTGCGTTTGTTAAAAAAAAATTGAAAAGGGGACTTGTTATATTTTTTTGGGTGAAAATTACACAGTCACATTCATGGCCACAAATATGTTGACAAATTTATGACAAAGGGTCCATAGAAATGTCAATAAATTTATGTACATATGATTTTAACAGTGTGGACTGGAAACCAAGCAATACATAATTAACTTATTAACGTAAAGCAACGCACACAACAGGAAAATATATAAAAAAATAGAAAATTTATTTACATGGGGAAGGATGGCAAACTGCCCAACGGGGGCACAAACAACACAAACAAACATCTTCCAGTCTAAGCCAGGCGATAATAATTACTGGCATTTGAGGAGATGTTGGAGCTGGTCCGCATCTTCGATAACAAGGAATATGACTGCAGTAAGGGCCCTTACGCAGGAAGAGTAATTTGAGAAAGGATCGGAACAGAGAAGTTACGCGCACCACCATCCTAGAGTGTTTGGGAAGGACGGTACGAAGGACCAGATCAGAAAACGCTGGTCCGACCCAAAGCAGGCGAGCAGGAGCAGCTGAGGCAGTTGTTGCTCTTCTTACTGCCGCTCAAGCATGTCCGCGGTGGTCACTAGCTGCTCACGGAGGACCTGCAGCAGTTCCTGGACGTTGTCCAGTGTCCGGACTGCCAGGCGAAGCTGCTGACCAATGCCTCCGAGTCCCGAGGTCTGGCTTCTCCTTCTATATATCCAATAAATTAAAGAAGGAAAATACAGTAAGTAAAGCAGGTTTCTATTTTTGACTGAAAGTCTTGAAAAAATCTAACAGTAGTATATACCAGTGCTGGCAGCTTCCTGAGGCTCCTCCTCCTCCTCCGACTGATCCCCCACGACCACCGTCAGCATATCCGGTGCTATATGTAAGAAATTAAAGAAATAAAAAATACAGTAAACAACAAAACTGATTTATTTTTGAACAAAAGTCGATGCAAAATACAACAGTAAAAAAAAACAAACCTGGACTGGCGGCCTCTGGCTCCCTCTCTTCCTCTTCCTCCTCCTCCTCCTCTTCCTCCTCCTCTTCCTCCTCCTGCTCCTCTTGTGCTATACATAAAAAAATTTAATTAAAATACAGTAAACAAAAAATGTTTCTGTTTTTGACCAAAAGTCGTTGCAAAATAAAACAGTATATACCAGCGCTGGTGGACGCCTGTGGTTCCTCCTCCTCCTCCGGGGCACTGGTGCCCGCCGGGGCAGATTCGGCGGCCTTCTTCCTGTCTTCTGCCAAATTCAAAAAATAACACGTAAATAATGCAGACTGGAAAAAATGGTATATCTATACACTATATTGCCGAAAGTATTGCGACACCCCCTCCACTACCCCACTACCAGAGGCCTGTTCAGTACCTCAGCAGCTGCTGAATTGCTGCAGCAGTGTCGTTGAACCCTTTGGATGCGAATTTTGAATCCAAAATGGCCGATGATTTCTTAATGAAAAATTCAGATTGTTTTTCGGATCACTCGGACAAAATGTAATAAAGAGAAGCAGTCAGCACAATTCCGTTATGTACGCACACACCACAAATGATCGTTTTTAATGAATAAACGTTATGTTTACTTCTGAAACAATAATATATAATTTGAACTGTAATATATGTCTATGTACAGGGGGAAATAATAAATAAATATTTTGTGCTTTGGTGAACAGAAACCGCAAAATTAACATTGCTGTACGGAATTATTGCTTGCTTCGAGGCGGCGGCCATCTTGCTGTACGGCATTGTTACTGCTTCATGGCGGCGGCCATCTTTAAAACGTCACACTCAGCATCTCCTCGGGTCGCTGCAAGTGCTAGGTTAGCATGCTGAGCGGTTGAACGGCGTTCAATGGCAAGTTGCTAACTTAGCACTTGCAGCGGCTGAGGTATTGAACAGGCCTCAGCTTGACCCCCCCCACTACTCCCATCTCATACATATATTGCACACAGACATATATTACCGTTCATTTATATATTTTTTTCAGAAGTAAACATTACGTTTTTATTCAATAAAAACTATTATTTGTGTTGTGTGCGTACAAAACGCATTGTGCGACTGCTTTTAGTTATTTTATAGAAGGCCTCAGCCTCAGTTTCACTTTCAGTTTCTGCTAATAATAAAACTGGATATTGCAGAAACAACAGAAATCCACCATTTTGTTTTGAAATTTGCATCTAAAGCATTCAGTGTCACTGCTGCAGCAGCTGCATTGAACGCAGCTCTGTTATGCACTTTCAGAAGAACTACATGTCCCATCCTTGTTGTGCTACACTACCACTTAGCAGAGACGCAGAGATTTTTGTTGATGCGCAGGTGGGAGCCAATATTGGGCAAGCTGCGGGACATCTCGTATGCATCACTCAATCACAACAACCCCCCCCCCCCCCAGCACACTACAGACTATACACACAGTGCCAAAAGAAATCCAGCATTATAACTTCATCTACATACATCAAATGTCACAATTTTCACGAATACGTAAAATCACAAAAAGGAAGAGCTATGGCAAAAATGCTTGTATGGCGAGTCGTGAAAACGCAAAGCTATACACAATCACATTGCATGAAAAAAGGACTAGATAAATCAAGGTATTTCTGTGCACATTAGCACATGCAAGCACATTATTATTATTATACAGGATTTATATAGCGCCAACAGTTTGCGCAGCGCTTTACAATATAACGTGACACTTACGTTTCGCTATGACGCGGCGGAGGTGCCTCAGCTGCTTCTGTTCCCGCACCTTCAAATCGGACCAGCGTTTCCTCAGCTGATCCTTCGAGCGTTCCTTCCCAAAATTCACCAAAATTGTGGTGCGTAGCTTCTCCAAGATCCGATCCTTTCTCGCGTTACTCTTCCTGCGGTACGGGCCCCTACTACAATCATAATCCTTGCCATCAAAGATGCGGACAAGCTCCAACATCTCCTCAAATGACATATTTGTGGCTCGCTTCACTTTCCTGGGTACTACTGGTACTTCTGGTGATGACGAGGTAGTATTACTGTGTGCAGCGGCCATTTTGTTGAATAATAACAACAACAATATTTTGTTCAAAAGTTGTCAATAAAAAGTGCTCAATAAAGTTACGATATTCGCGCGCGCGCATGCGCGACCCGCGGTCGAATTAAAATACGAAAATTCTTATCGGATCATGGAAAAATTAAACTTTACAGAATCAGCGATATAACAGATAATAGTTAAATAATACGATGTCCAGACTTACCGAAATGGAACCGAAATCCCGAATGGAACTGAAATCATGAATAGACTATATAGAGGGAAAGTAAATTTCGATTTGACACATTTCAAAGTCCATTCGAAAATTCCGAAAATTTTTCGATTTGGCTCGGAAAACTTTTCGGATTTCGGAACAATTTTTCGTTTTTTGGAAAGTCTGTTCTCGTTTCAATTCAAAGCAATAGATTTCGATTTGACACATTTCAAGTTCATTCGAAATTCCGAAAAAATTTCGTTTCGACTCGGAAAACCTTTTCGATTCGGACATTTTCGGATCTAAATATTTTCGGAATTTCGATCGAATCGAAAGACCCGAATCGGGAAATTTCGTGAAAATTCCGAAATTCCGAAACCCGAAACGCACATCCCTATTTGGTACCGAGGTCAGTCTGTGTGGCACCCTAAGCACACATCAGACTACCTCTTATATTACTAAGGTCCTAGGGAGAACAAATACTCTATTCTGTACATCTGTCTGGTGTTTACCCTTGTTTGTCTATTGTCTGGTTAATTATCTGTCTAGTTGTGCCGACCATTCAAGGATCGGAAGGTTAGAGATCGGTCTACGTATAGGGACCACTATTCTGGTATTCAGGGGTATACGTGACATTACGTCAGGGCCAATGGATCCCGCAGACCTCTCTAATCAGTTGGCACGTATCGCCGCCAGACAAGAAGAGCAGGACCATAGGATGGACCAGTTTGCTCTTGCTCTTCAAACCCTGTTAAATCGGTCCAGTGGAGGAACCACAAGCCCTCCGGACCCAGTAGTGCCTATTGTCAGCTCAGCCTCTCCCGAAAGAAATAGGCTTAGTATGAAGGCACCATTACGTTATGATGGTACACCAAGTTTATGCCGAGGTTTTTTGACCCAACTTGAGATCTTGTTCGAGAATAACCCAGGGTCCTGTATGTCTGATAAAGCTAAAGTAGGATATCTGATCAATCATTTGACAGAGAAAGCTTTATTATGGGCTACACCCTTGTGGGAAAACAAGAAGCCCATCATTTACGACTATGAGGGTTTTACCTCAGAGCTCAAACGTACCTTTGATCCCTCTAGAAGGGCTACTAATGCGGGTAGATCTTTGTTCCACATAAAACAAGGTAATAGGAGGGTCTCTGACTACGCGATAGATTTTAAAACCCTGACTTCAGAGGTTCTCTGGCCGAACGACGTCCTAACCTTAGCCTTTACGGAAGGTCTGAACGAGGCTTTTATGTTCGAATTAGCTCCTTTGAAATTGCCAGAGACTCTGGATCACCTGATCGATTTTTGTATTGCCATGGATGATCAAATTAGGGAAAGGAGACATCCCAGAGATAGACCTAGAAGGCTCTTGCCTTCCCTACCCCCTTCATCCAGAAACACCGGTACACCAGGTGCCCAGGAAAATGTGAAAACAGATATACCAATTGCAGAGCCTATGCAGATAGGAAAAACTGGTATATCAGAAGCAGAGAGAGCTCACAGAAGGGAAAAGGGGCTCTGTTTCTATTGTGCAGGGGCAGACCATTTCCGCCTTCAATGTCCTCAGAGACCTAGGGGTGGTAGGGGTGAGAGTGGCAGATCGAACCAAAGACCAGCCAATACCCAGGTTATAGGGTCTCTTTATGCCTCCTTTGTGAATAACGAAAAAAAAAAATCCAGGATTCTGGTACCAATCTCATTAACATGGGACAGGGTTCACCTTAAGACCGAGGCCTTCTTGGATTCAGGGGCCTCAGGTAATTTTATGGACAAACATTTTGCTGCTAAATGCCTCATACCTCTGGTTCTCAAAGAGAGGCCTTTAATGGTAGAAGCTATAGATGGAAACCCTCTGTCCTGCCCTCATATTACTCATGACACTATTTTTGTCTGTATGGAAACAGGAGTATTGCACCATGAAAAAATATGTTTCCAGATCATTGAATCCCCTTCATGTCCTGTCGTGCTTGGGTTTCCGTGGTTGGTAAAACACAACCCGGTTATTGATTGGGTCCAAAGAGACATAAAAAACTGGAGCCCTCATTGTCAGTCGAATTGTCTGGGCAAGGTCGACTTAATCGGTAGCCTCAATGTTGCCACAGCCCCTCCTTTATCCACAGAAGTTCCTGACCATTATCTGGATTTAAAGGAGGTCTTCTCTAAGTCCAGGACTGAGGTCCTACCGCCACACCGCCCGTACGACTGTGCTATAAACTTACTCCCCGGTACTATGCCTCCTAGGGGACATGTCTACCCCTTGTCCCAAAAAGAAAACAATGTTATGGAGGAATACATAAGGGAGAATCTAGACCGAGGATTCATCAGACGCTCCTCCTCTCCTGCAGGAGCGGGTTTCTTTTTTGTCTCCAAAAAAGAGGGAGATCTGCGGCCTTGCATAGATTATAGAGGCTTGAACAGGATAACCATAAGGAACGCATATCCCATACCTCTCATCACCGAATTATTTGATCGATTAAAGGGGGCCAATGTTTATACGAAACTCGATTTACGCGGAGCCTACAACCTAGTGAGGATTAAGGAGGGCCATGAATGGATGACGGCTTTTAATACACGAAGTGGACATTACGAGTATCTAGTGATGCCCTTTGGTTTATGCAACGCGCCAGCCATTTTTCAAGACCTCATAAACGATACCTTACGGGAATTCCTGCAAGTGTTTGTTATAGTATATCTGGATGATATCCTGATTTACTCCCCTGATATTGTAACCCATCATGTTCACGTGAGACAAGTACTGAAAAAACTATTGGAGGCTGGGTTGTATTGTAAACTAGAGAAATGTTTATTTGACATAAGAACAGTACATTTCCTTGGCTACATAATAACTCCCGAAGGTTTCCAGATGGATCCTAAGAAACTTACAGCAATCCTAGACTGGCCCCTACCCCAAGGGCTGAAAGCCATCCAGAGGTTTCTAGGATTCACTAACTATTATAGGAGGTTCATTAAAGACTTTTCAGTTTTGGTATCTCCCCTCACGGCTATGACAAAGAAAGGGGTGGGTGCTCAGAAATGGACACCCCAAGCCAGTCAAGCCTTTGAGGCACTCAAACAAGCGTTTACTACTGCCCCTGTTCTCAGACATCCAGATCCGGCTCTGCCGTTCCAAGTGGAAGTTGACGCCTCCGAAATAGGTCTTGGTGCAGTATTGTCCCAAAGGGAGGCACCCGACAAACCCTTGCATCCATGCGGCTTCTATTCCCGGAAACTCTCCCCGGCAGAGAGAAACTATGATATAGGAAACAGAGAGTTATTAGCGGTCATATCGGCCTTGGCAGAATGGAGATACCTGCTGGAAGGGTCTAAAGACCCCATCATTATAATTACTGATCATAAAAATCTCACATACATTGGAGATGCCAAAAGGTTAAATTCCAGACAAGCAAGGTGGTCATTGTTTCTATGACGGAATGGGGATGTTGTTCCGCCTGCGGGTGTGCTCAATCTGCGTGACCCCTTCGCTTACCGCTGGCCCGACTACCGAGTGACGCGCACTCGGCGTCTCGTGCGGCCTGGCGTGACCCTGGGGAAGGGTTAGCGGGCGGTGGAGGGGACCCCTGCCTAGAACCAGCCCGACCACTGAGCCATACGGCACTCAGCGTCCCGAGCAGCTGGCTCACTGACCTTGTGGGTGTGGGACGTCCGTGGAGATCGGATCTGCCAGCCACGGAGGAATCTTCGGATCTATGTGGGAAACGTTTCGGATCTTGCGGGAAACGTTTCCGATCGCGGTGCGGGTAACTTTTCGGATCTCAATGGAGGAATGACCTTTCGGATCGGATCGGCTGAAAGGAACTTCGGATCTGGCAGAAGGGGCGAGGGATTCGGATCTTCCCGCAATCCCTCGCAACACCGTAGCGAGGTACGCGGCCGCGCCCTTCGGTTCGGATCTCCGTCTCTCTGAGAACCGAATCTTCCTGCGCTGCGCCTCTGCCCTGCTACTCGATGCAGGCACAGAGCGCTCGCTTCGGTTCGTACCTGGATGGGCACCGTACCCTGAGATCGCGGGGGACTCTCAGATACGAAAATACGGTGGAGAAATAAGCCACACCAGTCAAAGCTGAATGCACTGCAGGAACTCCCTTTATTGTTTACAGTACAAGCATTTATTACCTCTGCACCATGATCACATCTAATAAAAATACTGGTAAAACTGGGTGCGTGCCACCGCACCCGAGTGTCCATAGCCACCACTGTCACTGCACCGCCCCTGGCTGAGGGTGCTGGGCCATTCCGTGACACTCCTCCCCCTCCCCCAGTTCGACGCACCTGGTCTGACCCCACCGGGTCATACCGGGGAAGTCGGTGCTCCCAGGCCCATAGTCAGTCTGGGGAGGCCGAGTCACCAGGCCTCTCCATTTGGCCTTGCGGCCGTGCCAGCTTGGTCGGGACCCCATGTCCTTAGGGTTTCCCCGGCTGGGCGAGAGGGCATACGCCTGGGCCGGCGTGCCTCCTGTGTCCCCTCCAGGGCTACCGCTCCCCCGGGGAACCCGGGTGCTAAATGCACACGCCCCGGGTGCCCAGGTCAGCCGTGGGAAGAAACCGTGGCTGCGTGAGGCCCCCCCTCCCAAGGGCTGCCGAAATGGGCAGAGGCCTGCGGCGCTCTGCCCTGTTGCCAGCTCTTCCACTGGATGGCCAGGTACGGGCACGGCAACCGAAGGAGCAAGTGGGGCCAAACCTGACTGCTCTTCCTGGTAGCCGACAAGGGAGACAAAGGGATGCAACCGCAGTTGCACGGGGTCATCCTCACTCGGCCCCTCTGGGCGAGGTGGGAGAAACGGGCAGAGGCCAGCGGCGCTCTGCCCTGGTGTCAGCTCTTCCGCTGGGTGGGGATCTCCTTGCGGGAGGTTGGTTTCTTTTTCCCCCAGGCCCATCAGCAGTGGCGCACCACCCAGCCCGGGAGGACCATCTGTCTGCCCCACCTGGCAGACTGTGGATGGTGGGCAGAGGCCAGCAGCGCCCTGCCCCGTGGCCAGCTCCTCAGCTGGGGAAGGATCTCCTTGCGGGAGGACGGTTACTTCACCCCCCGGGGCAAACAAGGGTTGCGCACAACCCATCCCGGGGGAACCATCCGTCTGCTCCTCCCGGCAGACTTTGAGTGGTGGGCAGAGACCAGCGGCACTCTGCCCCGTAGCCAGCTCTTCTGCTGGTTGGAGATCTCCTTGGGGAAGGATGGTCTCTTCACCCCCGGAGCAAACACTGGTTGGGCACAACCCATCCCGGGGGAACCATCTGTCTGCTCCACCTGGCAGACTGTCCGCAGGGGGCAGAGGCCAGCGACGCTCTGCCCCGTGGCCAGCTCTTCCGCTGGTTGGCAATCTCCTTGTGGCGGGATGGTCTCTTCACCCCCCGGAGCAATCAGTGGTTGCGCGCAACCCATCCCGGTGGAACCATCCGTCTGCTCCTCCTGGCAGACGTTGAGTAGTGGGCAGAGGCCAGCGGCACTCTGCCCCGTAGCCAGCTCTTCCGCTGGGTGGAAATCTCCTTGGGGAAGGATGGTCTCTTCACCCCCCGGGGCAAACAATGGTTGCGCACAACCCATCCCGGGGGGACCATCCGTCTCCTCCCCCGCTGGACCCGTGGCCTCGGCCACCCTGTCCTCTTGCGGGGTGCAGGGGGTAACTTCCTCAGTCGACCCCCCACGGGCACCCATGGGTCCGCCTCGGCCTCCCATAGGTCCCAAACTTGGGGACTGTCGACTTCCTCCGCCGACCCGTCCCACCACGGGGAGCTCAGGCTCGACTGCGGAACGCCGTCCAACAGTCTCCGATAAGCCACCTCGAGCTCCCACTCTCGCTCGGCTAGGGACTCCAGCTCCTCAAACACCGAGTCCCTGCTGTCTGACGGGATCTCCAGTTCCCGTCGCTCCAGGATGTCTTCCATCCGCTCCTCGGTCTCCTCTCCAAACTCGGGGTCGGCGGCCATGCCCTCGTAGAGCAGCCCCGTACCCCCGTAGCGAGGCCCTGCCGTGGAACTGCCTCCAGTAGGCCGCACTGTCGGAGCGGCGGTTAGCCACCGGAGCGCGCGGTACTCGGCGTCCAGGGCGATCTCCTCTTGCACCAGCCCCCGGAGCTCGGCCTCCCACTCCTCTGGGGCCCGACCTTGCAGGAACGCTGCTCGCACATCGTACTGCACCCGATGGACGACAGCGTCGGAGGGAATGTACACGCCATGGCAGTCCCGCTCATGGTCCAGGGCCTCGTACCACAGTTCCTCTGTGGACCTCTGGTCCTGCTCCAGGCCCTCCTGCAGCTCTCTTGCCACCCCGACCTTCATGTCGGCGAAGGTGCCAGCACAGGAGCACCGCTCCTCAACGGGGAATGGGGCGTCCTCAGATGCAGCTCCAGGCGGGCTGTGAGTCTTCATCCGAGGGTCGCGGGGATAAGTGACGTCCTCAGTACAGGCTCCAGGCGAGCTGAGAGTCCCGCAAGCGTAGTCACTGGGGTTTGCAGATTCCCCAGGTGAAGCTCCAGTCGAGCTGTGAGCCTCGACCCAGGGTTCCACGGGGTAGGGTTCGGGGTCAACATAATCAGTCTCTGCTCCGCGGAGCTCTGCCAACCGCAGCTCGTGCTGGCGTTCCTTCTCCTGCTCAACTTCCCGGTAGAACTCCCGAATCACTTGATATCTGGCCCCCTCCGCCGGGGCATCACCGAGCAGGGCAATCCGACGCCGCAACTCCCTGAGGCCAGCATCTTCCTCCACCTCTGCGCGGACAGGGCTGGGGCCGGGCATCATCGCCTCGTCCTGATCCATCCTGGTCAGTTCCTTGATCAGGGTCTTCCTCTTTTTGTTACCCGGCGTTCCTCCCCGGTTCTCCAACATCCCACGCAGGGTGTCCCTGTCGTAGGGGTTGTACACCGCCATGGCGTAAGCCTCCTAGGGGTCTGCAGAGAGCTATCCCACCGCTGCCACCAGTATGACGGAATGGGGATGTTGTTCCGCCTGCGGGTGTGCTCAATCTGCGTGACCCCTTCGCTTACCGCTGGCCCGACTACCGAGTGACGCGCACTCGGCGTCTCGTGCGGCCTGGCGTGACCCTGGGGAAGGGTTAGCGGGCGGTGGAGGGGACCCCTGCCTAGAACCAGCCCGACCACTGAGCCATACGGCACTCAGCGTCCCGAGCAGCTGGCTCACTGACCTTGTGGGTGTGGGACGTCCGTGGAGATCGGATCTGCCAGCCACGGAGGAATCTTCGGATCTATGTGGGAAACGTTTCGGATCTTGCGGGAAACGTTTCCGATCGCGGTGCGGGTAACTTTTCGGATCTCAATGGAGGAATGACCTTTCGGATCGGATCGGCTGAAAGGAACTTCGGATCTGGCAGAAGGGGCGAGGGATTCGGATCTTCCCGCAATCCCTCGCAACACCGTAGCGAGGTACGCGGCCGCGCCCTTCGGTTCGGATCTCCGTCTCTCTGAGAACCGAATCTTCCTGCGCTGCGCCTCTGCCCTGCTACTCGATGCAGGCACAGAGCGCTCGCTTCGGTTCGTACCTGGATGGGCACCGTACCCTGAGATCGCGGGGGACTCTCAGATACGAAAATACGGTGGAGAAATAAGCCACACCAGTCAAAGCTGAATGCACTGCAGGAACTCCCTTTATTGTTTACAGTACAAGCATTTATTACCTCTGCACCATGATCACATCTAATAAAAATACTGGTAAAACTGGGTGCGTGCCACCGCACCCGAGTGTCCATAGCCACCACTGTCACTGCACCGCCCCTGGCTGAGGGTGCTGGGCCATTCCGTGACAGTTTCTTTCAAGCTTTAATTATGTATTAACCTATAGACCTGGGTCCAGAAACGTTAAAGCAGACGCTTTATCAAGACAGCATGAGTCCTATGAACATAACATCCAAGATCAGCATCCCATTGTACCCCAAGAAAGGATTATAGCCGCTACCACGATTAACGTCTCGTCTCCCTTGATGAAAAGGCTGCAAACAGTTCAGGGATCAGCTCCTGAGGGGAAACCCCCCGCGAAACTCTTCGTACCTGAAAGTGAAAGGGTAGAATTACTAAACGTTTATCATGATAATAAAACCTCTGGGCATATGGGGATTACCAAAACGGTGGCCAGCATCAGTAAGGTCTTCTGGTGGCCCACGTTGCGCCGAGATGTAAAAGATTACATAGCCGTGTGCGAGGTGTGCACAAGACATAAAAATCCCAAAACAGCACCCATTGGTCTACTCCAGCCTCTGCCGATCCCAGAACGACCATGGTCACATTTGGCAATAGATTTCATAGTGGAATTACCTAATTCAAGAGGGAATACAGTAATACTTACTATCATAGATCGGTTCTCCAAGATGGGTCACTATGTTCCTCTTCGTAAACTACCTTCGGCAGCCGAACTGGTGCCTATTTTCATAAACAACGTGGTCCGCATACATGGTATTCCTCTTGGGATTGTCTCCGATAGGCGTACCCAATTTGTCTCCAGATTCTGGAAAGGGTTCTGTAAGAATGTGGGGATAGACTTATCCTTCTCTTCGGCCTATCACCCCCAGACTAACGGAGCAGCAGAACGCGCCAATCAAAACATAGAGAAGTATCTCAGATGTTTTATATCAGAACAACAAGATAACTGGTCAGATCTGCTACCATGGGCAGAGTATGCCTTGAACAGTGCAGTAAGTGAATCCACAGGACATTCTCCTTTTTTCACTGTTTATGGGTTCGATCCTCCCGTACTCCCTGCTACGTTTCCGGATACCACTATACCTGCTTTAGATGAACATTTAGCGTCCTTGAGGGAGACTTGGGAGAGAGTTAAAAAGGCACTAGAGAAAAGCAGTGTTATCCAGAAAATTAAGGCTGACAGACATAGAAGGCAAGCACCTGTGTATCAGGTTGGGGACAGGGTTTGGCTTTCTTCCCAGAACATCAAGCTCTTAGTACCCTCCATGAAGTTGGCACCTAGATATATCGGTCCCTATAGGATTCTGCGGCGACTCAACCCAGTCTCCTATGCTTTGGCATTGCCCCCCCATATCAGGATACACAATGTGTTCCACGTGAGCCTTTTGAAACCGTTGTTATGTAACCGGTACACCAAGGCCCGTGCTCCACCTCCTCCTGTCTCTGTGGAGGGCGAGGAGGAGTTCGAAGTTAAGGCCATTCTGGATGCCAGGATGTCTAGGGGGTCCTTACAGTACTTGGTCGACTGGTTGGGTTACGGTCCGGAGGATCGTTCTTGGATTCCGGCTGCGGAGGTCCATGCCCCTCGGTTGGTGAAGGCCTTCTATTTGGCGCACCCCCGTGCCCCTGGGGGTCGTCCAGTGGCCGCCCATTGAGGGGGGGGTTCTGTCACGAATTGCTCTGTTCTGGGGCGCCTGGCAGCAGCTTCCTCGCTGCTCGCTGGCCAGGCGCCGAAATATAACGCCACCGGGTGCGCTCACGTGGGACGCCGGGGGGCGGAGCCTGGCGTATGACGCGGACCCGCCGGGTTTAAAACCCGGCTTCACTAGTTCACCGGTGCCCTGACGTGGTATTCACTTCCCGCAGAGCTCTTGTGTTTTTTGGCATAATATCTGTGTCTGACCTTGCTTCTGACTTGAACCATTCTGTGTATGACCCCTGGCATTGGCGAACGAACCATTCTGTGTATGACTCCTGGCATTGGCGAACGAACCATTCTGTGTATGACCCCTGGCATTGGCGAACGAACCATTCTGTGTATGACTCCTGGCATTGGCAAACGAACCATTCTGTGTATGACTCCTGGCATTGGCAAACGAACCATTCTGTGTATGACTCCTGGCATTGGCAAACGAACCATTCTGTGTATGACCCCTGGCATTGGCAAACGAACCATTCTGTGTATGACCCCTGGCATTGGCGAACGAACCACCCTGTGTATAACCCCTGGTATTGGCATTTACTCTTCTCACGGTTCTGCTCTTAACTTTGGTACCGAGGTCAGTCTGTGTGGCACCCTAAGCACACATCAGACTACCTCTTATATTACTAAGGTCCTAGGGAGAACGAATACTCTATTCTGTACATCTGTCTGGTGTTTACCCTTGTTTGTCTATTGTCTGGTTAATTATCTGTCTAGTTGTGCCGACCATTCAAGGATCGGAAGGTTAGAGATCGGTCTACGTATAGGGACCACTATTCTGGTATTCAGGGGGATACGTGACACCATCACTAGTTGTGACCAAAAAGTTGAGTTTTGTTCACATCATTGTAAAATGACTTTGTGCCAGAAAGTTTGAGGTTTGTCTCTGTGCTGTTTGGCATATTGTAAGCAGGATACTTTGTGGCATTTACATAGTAATAGCTTTCTTGCGACTCAACCATGCAGCCCATCTTTCTTCAACTGCCTCCTTATTGTGTGTCTTGAAACAGCCGCACCACATGTATTTAGAGAATCCTGTATTTCACCTGAAGTTATTTGTGGATTTTTCTTTGCAACCTTAACAATTTTCCTGGCAGTTGTGGCTGAAAGTTTAGTTGGTCTACCTGACCGTGGTTTGGTTTAGTTTGGTTTCAACAGAAGCCCTCATTTTCCACTTATTAATTAGAGTTTGAACACTGCTAATTGGCTGATTCTCAATTCCTTGAATATCTCTTTATCCCTTTCCTTTTATATACAGTCCAACTACCTTTTCCCGCAGATCCTTTGATGATTATTTTGTTTTCCCCATGGCTCAGAATCCAGAAACGACAGTGCAGCACTGGATGAAAGATGCCGGGGTCTGTCAGGAGTCCAAAAACTCATTGATCTTTAATACACACACACTAATTGCAAGCAAACAGGTCACAGGTGAGGACGGTTACCTTTAATAGCAATTCAAACCTGTTTGTGTCAATGTGTGTGCATGTTACGAGTCCAAAATCACTAGGGTATGTAAACTTTTGATCAGGGTCGTTTGTGTAGTTTCTGTTGTCGTTATGATTTATAAAGAATAAACACACTTGATAATAAATGGATTCAGCCAAAACAATTACCAAGTGTGAAAGAAATGGAACTGTGTTATCATTCATAATCTTTGAATATTGGCAAGAAATCATAAATTCTGCTGGGGTATTGAAACTTATGAGCACAACTGTATATGAGGCTTCAACTCACGACACGACCAGGCGGACAGAGATATTCTGAACAAATATTATTAACAAATTAAACAGTGGTGTTGGGAGGTTTCAATTTCACTGACCTGTGAGTATCTGTACACCCCGAGTATCTGCGCTATGGGGATGGTTGTGATGGAATGTTCATCTCCAATAAATCCGGCCACCTTGTTGTACCCAGTACAGGAATAATTAGGGACGGTCTGGTTTGGTCCAGATAGAATCTGTAGGACACTTTTCACGGCTTTCCTTGGGTTGGCACAGGAGTCGTAAAGATGGTATCCCACGGTCATGTTTTTCAAAGTGGGTGGATAGGAATTCATGAATTGAATACCAAACAGAAACACAAGAAAATTGATATAACTCCTTAAGGACGGTCTGTAAAATGAATGTTAATGCATTAGTTGTAACGAGAATATATAACATACACACACATTACTTTAATGACACATTGCTGGGATTCATCTTATTTTTATATTATTTACTAGTTGTAAAGCCTGCCCAGAGGGCAGTCTATTGTGGATATACTGCCCCTGCTCATGGATATACTGCCCCAGCTCGTGGATACTGCCCCAGCACGTGGATACTGCCCCAGCACGTGGATACTGCCCCCGCACGTGGATACTGCCCCCGCACGTGGATACTGCCCCAACCTGCCCAGAGGGCAGTCTATTGTGGGTATACTGCCCCAGCTCGTGGATACTGCCCCAGCACGTGGATATTGCCCCAGCATGTGGATATTTGCCCCCAGCTCATGGATTTGCCCCCAGCTCATGGATTTGCCCCCAGCTCATGGATTTGCCCAGCTCATGGATTTGCCCAGCACATGGATTTGCCCCCAGCTCATGGAGTTGCCCAGCTCATGGATTTGCCCCCAGCTCATGGATTTGCCCCAGCTCGTGGATTTGCCCAGCACGTGGATTTGCCCAGCTCGTGGATTTGCCCCCAGGTCGTGGATATGGACCCCCCCCAGCTCGTGGATATTGCCCCCCCCCCCCAGCGCTCATACTTACCTGTCGAGCGGCGCCAGGGAAGTGAAGATTTCCCCGCTTCCGGTCTTTGAAGGACCCAAGCCGCGGTCACGTGACCGGGGCTTGGGTCCTTCAAAGCGGAAGCGAGGGAACTTTCCCTCCGCCGCTCGGGGGGTTGGATGCGCGCGGCAGCCTACCCCTGAGCGGCGGAGGGAACTTTCCCTTCGCCGCTCGGGGGACCCGTTAGATGCACACAGCAGCCGGGTAGAGGCTGCGCTCGCAGCCTCTACCCGGCTGCCGCGCGCATCCAACCCCCGAGCGGCGGAGGAAACTTTCCCTTCGCCGCTCTGGGGTTGGATGCGCGCGGCAGCCGGTAGAGGCTGCGAGCGCAGCCTCTACCCGGCTGCTGTGTGCATGTGTAACCGCCGCGGCGAGCCGGCAGCCGGCTCGTGCTGCGGCGGTTGCATGCGCGCGCAACCAACCGCCGCTGGTTGCGCACGCATGCGCAGTAAGGCTTTGGCGACGGACAGCCAAAGCCTTACTCTTTTATTATATAGATCAGTTTAAATCTCTGTGTAAACGTTTGTTTGTGTCAGTCATCTCTTGGATACAATCTCTGTAATGAGTAACCTGAGCTCCGAGCAGACTGATTCTCTTCCCCGGCACGTGTTTCCATTCTGTGCAATGCTGCAGTCTGGGATTACAAATCAGTATCTTGGGATTGAACAACTTAATTTATTAACTCCTTCACTGCCGAGTGCTTTCTGTGCTTTCTGTTAAAAAGAATATTATCACAGCTCTTATTTGAAATATGGAATGTGTAGTTACCAGCTCTATGTAGGTAAACTGGTAATTCTGCGCTTATTGTTAGAACGATTAAATTACAGAGATTGTTATTCTGAGACACTTAAAGGATTAAAATAATGTAAATTTCCTCATTTGTTACAATATCTCTACTATAAAAGAATAAGGGCCTGCGTGTCCGTCGCCTAAAAAAACAAAAAAAATATTGCTGGCTGCGCGCGCATGCAATCTCCGAAACAGACGTGTGGAATGCGTGCACTCCCAGCGTAGTGCTGGGTGCGCATGCAGTCAACCGCCGCAGCACTTGCACAGCCATGCTAAAGATGGCGGAGGGTTGATTGCATGCGCAACCAGCTGGGGGGTGCGCACGCAGCCAACCGCCGCAGCATGCACCTACGTGCTTATATAGTAGAGATGAGGTGTGCCATAATGCCTCAGACGCAACACAGACTCCGGACCCCACTGAAGCTCTCATAGAACCCAGAAGTCTCAAAAAGAGCCCCCACTGTGAACCGTAACTCCACCACACCCGCTAGGAGCACCCGGCCACAAAACAAAAAACAACAGTTGTGCTCCCCTCAACACCACTGAGCCCCCAAAGCTCAGAGCACCTCCACCACAGAGCCCACATAGCTCAGAGGGCCAAACCACTGACACCCTGCTCCAAATAAATTATATATATATAAAAAAACTGTGCCCCCACCCAAACAAGAGCTTCAAAAGCTCAGAACACCCCCACCACTCAGCGCACAGTGCTTGGAGGGCCAAAATATAGAGCCCCTGCAGCTTTCAGCCACCACCCAAAACGCCAGGACATACAAAAAAAGGAAAAAAGAAATAAATCCCAACTGTCCAACATCACACCTGATTCAAAATAAAATGTCCGCCCCAACTCTGCGTCCCTTCTACACACGGAAAACCACACCCAGTCAAAAAAATAACAAAAAACACAGTTGGGCACCCAAGAAAAATTAAAATAAATTTTAAAAGAAGCACAAAATAAAATACCACCAAGACTTGACCCACCACTTCACCACCAATCAGCACCACCAGCTCTGAGCCCACCACCGAGCGTCCGAACAATCAGAAGCCCCATCGGAGAGAACCACACAAAAAAATTAATCACACTAAAATAAAAAAAATAAAAAAATCATTTAAAAAAATATATGGATTTACAGCTACAAGATGTCGCTAAAAGGAGACGAGATGACACAGAAAGTAGCACACACGACATGCCAGACGCCAAAAAAAGAAAATTCAGTAAAAAAACTAAAAAAAAGAAAAAAAAAGAAAGGAGAGAGCTAACATGGATGAAAATGCAAGGTGTCACGAAAGAATAAAAAACACTTTAGCACAGAAGATGCAACGAGCACAAAAAACTAAAAGAAGAAATTAACAATAAAGAAAGTGACGAACAAATGGAACAACATTATTGTGGAAAACTCGATGTTCTGTGCACCAAGTGCAATGCTCTGTGCACCAAGTGCAATGCTCTGTGCACCAAGTGCAATGCTCTGTGCACCAACTGAAATGCTCTGTGCACCAAGTGCAATGCTCTGTGCACCAAGTGCAATGCTCTGTACACCAACTGAAATGCTCTGTGCACCAAGTGCAATGCTCTGTGCACCAACTGCAATGCTGTGTGCACCAAGTGCAATGCTCTGTGCACCAAGTGCAATGCTCTGTGCACCAACTGCAATGCTCTGTGCACCAACTGAAATGCTCTGTGCACCAAGTGCAATGCTCTGTGCACCAACTGCAATGCTATGTGCACCAACTGAAATGCTCTGTGCACCAACTGCAATGCTCTGTGCACCAAGTGCAATGCTCTGTGCACCAAGTGCAATGATCTGTGCACCAACTGCAATGCTCTGTGCACCAAGTGCAATGCTCTGTGCACCAACTGCAATGCTCTGTGCACCAACTGCAATGCTCTGTGCACCAACTGCAATGCTCTGTGCACCAAGTGAAATGCTCTGTGCACCAACTGCAATGCTCTGTGCACCAACTGAAATGCTCTGTGCACCAAGTGCAATGCTCTGTGCACCAAGTGCAATGCTCTGTGCACCAACTGCAATGCTCTGTGCACCAAGTGCAATGCTCTGTGCACCAAGTGCAATGCTCTGTGCACCAAGTGCAATGCTATGTGCACCAACTGAAATGCTCTGTGCACCAACTGCAATGCTCTGTGCACCAAGTGCAATGCTCTGTGCACCAAGTGCAATGATCTGTGCACCAACTGCAATGCTCTGTGCACCAACTGCAATGCTCTGTGCACCAAGTGCAATGCTCTGTGCACCAACTGCAATGCTCTGTGCACCAAGTGCAATGCTCTGTGCACCAAGTGCAATGCTCTGTGCACCAACTGCAATGCTCTGTGCACCAACTGCAATGCTCTGTGCACCAACTGCAATGCTCTGTGCACCAAGTGCAATGCTCTGTGCACCAAGTGCAATGCTCTGTGCACCAACTGCAATGCTCTGTGCACCAAGTGCAATGCTCTGTGCACCAACTGCAATGCTCTGTGCACCAACTGCAATGCTCTGTGCACCAACTGAAATTCTCTGTGCACCAAGTGCAATGCTCTGTGCACCAACTGCAATGCTCTGTGCACCAAGTGCAATGCTCTGTGCACCAAGTGCAATGCTCTGTGCACCAAGTGAAATGCTCTGTGCACCAACTGCAATGCTCTGTGCACCAACTGAAATGCTCTGTGCACCAAGTGCAATGCTCTGTGCACCAAGTGCAATGCTCTGTGCACCAAGTGCAATGCTCTGTGCACCAAGTGAAATGCTCTGTGCACCAACTGCAACGCTCTGTGCACCAACTGAAATGCTCTGTGCACCAAGTGCAATGCTCTGTGCACCAAGTGCAATGCTCTGTGCACCAAGTGCAATGCTCTGTGCACCAAGTGCAATGCTCTGTGCACCAAGTGCAATGCTCTGTGCACCAACTGCAATGCTCTGTGCACCAACTGCAATGCTCTGTGCACCAAGTGCAATGCTCTGTGCACCAAGTGAAATGCTCTGTGCACCAACTGCAATGCTCTGTGCACCAACTGAAATGCTCTGTGCACCAAGTGCAATGCTCTGTGCACCAAGTGCAATGCTCTGTGCACCAAGTGCAATGCTCTGTGCACCAACTGAAATGCTCTGTGCACCAAGTGCAATGCTCTGTGCACCAAGTGCAATGCTCTGTGCACCAAGTGCAATGCTATGTGCACCAACTGAAATGCTCTGTGCACCAACTGCAATGCTCTGTGCACCAAGTGCAATGATCTGTGCACCAACTGCAATGATCTGTGCACCAACTGCAATGCTCTGTGCACCAAGTGCAATGCTCTGTGCACCAAGTGCAATGCTCTGTGCACCAACTGCAATGCTCTGTGCACCAAGTGCAATGCTCTGTGCACCAAGTGCAATGCTCTGTGCACCAACTGCAATGCTCTGTGCACCAAGTGCAATGCTCTGTAGTAAGTAAATATATAATGATAAGCTAAATTAGCAGGTTAAATAGCTTCCTATTAAAAGATCTTGCAAGCCTTGGGG
Organism: Leptobrachium leishanense; assembly: GCA_009667805.1. Taxonomy (NCBI): domain Eukaryota; kingdom Metazoa; phylum Chordata; class Amphibia; order Anura; family Megophryidae; genus Leptobrachium; species Leptobrachium leishanense. Next base: position 554,609,009 of record CM019063.1, read on the forward strand.
CTAAATAGTTTCTAGACTTTAGAGATTGATCAGTCTCTTAATGGTAGGTTGCGTACAGAGTAGCTATAAATAAAATGATTGCTACAATCCTTATTGATAATCCCGTGATCACATTATTCATAGAAAGAAGATTAATAAATAATTGGTGTTGGTACAAAAATGGAATTGTACTAATTAGTACTTAATCCTATACTATAAAAGAGTAAGGCTTGGCGTGTGTTTGTCACCAAGCCTTACTCTGCGCATGCGCACGCAACCAGCGGCGGTTGGCTGCGCGTGCATGCTCCGCCGCGGCACGAGCCGGCTGTGCGCTCGCCGCGGCGGTTACAAGATGCACACGCAGCAGCCGGGTAGAGGCTGCACTCGCAGCCTCTACCTGGCTGCCGCGCGCATCCAACCCCTGAGCGGCGAAGGGAAAGTTCCCTTGCTTCCGCTCTTTGAAGGACCCAAGCCGCGGTCACGTGGGAGTCCCACGTGACCGCGGCTTGGGTCCTTCAGCGAGCGGAAGCGGGGAAACTTTCCTTTCGCCGCTCGGGAAGGTAAGTATGCGGAGGCGGAGCTCATGGGGTGGCTGTCTGAATGCCGATAGAGCATTCGAACAGCCGCCCCATGTCTGGTCTGGGGTCTGAGCTGGAGCATATCCATGAGAGCTTGGATGGGGCATATATCCACGAGCTGGGGCAATATCCACGTGCTGGGGCAGTATCCACGAGCTGGGGCAGTATCCACGTGCTGGGGCAGTATCCACGTGCTGGGGCAGTATATCCATGTGCTGGGGCAATATCCACGAGCTGGGGCAATATAGTAGAAAAGAGACTTCATCAGGGAAAATATGCTTACAATGGAATAAAAAACGAGTCACAATTTCTACAATAAAAAAACAATTAAAACACGCCTCCAAATAACAATACTCAGCCGGAATCGATTGAGGTAGAGCGGTCCGGCGTGCGTCTCATCCTGGAACGCATCGATGTAGGAGACTACTTCCGCGCAGTTCGTTTCCGGTTCTCGCCGGAAATGACGTGTCGCGATGTGGATCCAAACGGAATCACTTGGTCGCCATCTTGAGAAGGTCCAGGGATGTAAGTTCATAATACCGCTATTTTCATACAGGGTCCGCATGCAGATCTTTACGTTCTTATAAATGGAACCATGATGGCGCCAACACACTGATCAATCCCCCACATGATCCTCTGTACTAAACTAAAATAAAATAAAGAATAAAAAATACATCACTGGCTCTCCCTTTAGGGTATAACCTCTGATCCTATATATAACAGGATGGGAAAGGAACAGAAAAAAGCTAATACCAAAGGAAGGATAGTGTACCTAGTTAATGACATACATATCACTTAAAAGTAGTTACAGACATTGATGAATGTCCAGATCAGAATTTAAACCCCCCTTCCTCCAAGTACCCATTCTAAAGATCCACTCCGTCTCTCTTAGAATCAGGTCTTTGGAGGAATCACCACCTCTCCAATTGTGAACCACCAAGTCTATGCCAAAACACTTAAAACGGTCAATATTAAAGGCTGGACAGTTGTTACAGTGAACGGGTACACCATGAATGGTAGAACCCCTTCTAATATTGCCTAGATGTTCTAAAATGCGGACCCGTAAAGATTGCGCTGTTTGGCCTATATACTGAGATCCGCATGGACATTGCAGTAAATAAATAACCCCCTTACTTGAACAATTAATAAAATGATTGATTTTATAGGTCTTCCCAGTGATACTGCTTTTAAATTCGGTAATTTTTCTATCCTGGTTAGCACAGGCCTTACATCTTCCACATTTATTAAAGCCCATAGGCTTTATCCAGAGTCAAGTCACTACAACGAACACTAAAGAACAGACCTGAAATGAAGGACCATTTCATCGCCTTTATGAAAAGGATCTTTGACAATAATCACGCTGAGCCAGCTCCACCTCTTCGAGAACATGAGGAGTACCTGCCTTTCTTCGGAGTGTATCATCCACATAAGCCAAAACAAATCAGGGTAGTATTTGACTCCAGTGCCAAGCACCAAGGCATATCCCTGAACGATGTTCTTCTCACTGGTCCTAACCTGACCAACAACCTCGCAGGTGTACTCATGAGGTTCAGAAGGGAGCCAGTCGCCACACGCGGCTACACTTCAGCTTCTCTTGCTACAAGTCAGAGAAAGGAACTTCACATCTTCTCAGATGCATCTTCTGATGCCATAGCAGCTGTCGCCTACCACAAGGTCCGGAATTCCTGCTGGATCATCCAGAAGAAACAACAGCTGACGTCTTTGGTCTACAAAATCCTGACGAAGATCCAGATATTTGTCCTGAAGTTAAAACTCTTGTCACCAGAACTGCACAAAGACTCGTCTTGGGCTGTCAACGCTTTGAACGTTTCTCCATCGCAAGAAGCATCTGCCATAATCAATTCTAGACCACTTGTTCCAGTGTCTACAGATCCAGAGAACCCAACCATCCTTACTCCAGCTACTCTTCTTACCCAGAAACTCGGGACTGTTCCTGTTCCACCTGGAAACTTTAAAGCAGGAAAAATGTGCTACAACCAGTGGAAGTGAGTACAACACCTTGCCAACTGCTTCTGGAATCGTTGGAAGATGGAGTATCTTTCCACTCTGCAAGGACGCAGGAAATGGCAACGCCTGAACCCGAACGTTCAAGTTGGAGATCTCGAATCCGAAGCACCTAATCGGTAGGGATGTGCGTTTCGGGATTCGGAATTTTCACAAAATTTCCCGATTCGTGCATTCGAATTCGGCCGATTTTCCGAAAGTTTTCAGATCCGAAAAACGGCAGATCCGAAAAAATTTCCGAGCCGAAACGAAAACTTTTCGGAATTTTTGAATGGAGTAGAAATGTGTAAAATCGAAATTCATTTTCGTTCAATTCGTGATTTCGGCTCCATTCCTGATTTCGGTTCCATTTCAGTAATTTCGGAGAATCGTATTTATATCGATGATTCCGTAATTAAATTTTGCATCATTCCCATCTCAATCTATCCTTCCTGGAAAAACAGAGAAATCTCAATGTATCCGTCTTGTAAAACCAGAGAAATCTCAATGTATCCTTCTTGGAAAACATGAGAAATCTCAATGTAAAACGAATCAATTTGCACAAAATGCAACTAGAGTACCAAGAGTAGGTTAATTTAATGATACACATAAACAGACAATGAATGAAAAATTGCAAGGTTGGTAGTAGAGGGTGTGGAGGGTGGGACAAGGACCACCAATCAATAAGCAAAATTGCACAATGAAAGGGTAAAAGGGTCTATACCTCGGCGGTTCAAGCCACCTACATAACTAGTAATGTAATAAGGAGTACCAGACAGCATATAGCAAACCCAAACAACTACCATCACCAACCAAAATACAGTTAAAACCAACAACAAGGAGGCATAGCTTGACGTGTTTCGCCCGTCTGGGCTTAGTCTGAAGCTAGTATGCCTTAAATATTCACCCCAATATATATAGGTACCTAAATTAAACAAATACCAGACAGCTGGACCGAAAATCAGTATGGGGAAATCACTTCCGGGTACGCCGGCGATCACATGACAATTGAGACCAATGAATTAACAGGAACATCATGGGTGCAAAAAGGGCCAATCAAGAAACAGTGGTGGTCACCTGGGATCAATGGCCAATAAACAGCTCCCAGTGTCCAGGAATGAACAGAGTGGATTCTGCAGTGTACTTCCTGGTATGTCAGCGTTCACATGGCAGTTAAAACCAATAGGGTAACAGGAACATCATGGGTGCAGAATGGGCCAATCAAGGAACAGTGGAGGTCACATACGATCAATGGCCAATCAACGGCCATCACATGACAAATGAGACCAATGAATTAACAGGAACATCATGGGTGCAGAATGGGCCAATCAAGGAACAGTGGAGGTCACATGCGATCAATGGCCAATCAACGGCCATCACATGACAAATGAGACCAATGAATTAACAGGAACATCATGGGTGCAAAAAGGGCCAATCAAGAAGTAGTGGAGGTCACATAGGATCAATGGCCAATAAACGGCTCCCAGTGTCCAGGAATGAACAGAGTGGATTCTGCAGTGTACTTCCTGGTATATCAGCGATCACATGGCAGTTAAAACCAATAGGATAACAGGAACATCATGAGTGCAGAATGGGCAAGAATGATAAAAAGCCGCTACAGCCTGCAAGAATACACTATAATGTTGCCATAAGGCTATAAGCGTGACATACAGATCAACTAGGTAGCAGAACGTCCTAATGCCGATATAATAATGCACAAGGGCACCAAAGAAAATAACAATGGTGACATCAAACCACTTGAGAAGGTCTAACCTAATGCTGATGTGCAGATGATTAAAGGGGTGAAAAATAAAAACTAACATAATAATGGAATGAATGACTATTAACCAAGGTCTACACGTATGTATGTCAAAAAATCATGTATATATTAAACATGTACATATATATATATATATATACTTGCTCATATATACACATAAATGTATGAATGCAAATACAACACAATAAAAAGGGGAGCAAAAATAATGATAATAATATAAAGAACCTTAATAAGGGGCATGTAGGGAAACATCATGTGACCATGCGGACAGTTGGAAGAGAACCACAATACAAAACCAAGTGACTAAATAAAAGGGGTAAACGTAAACCCTTCATTAAGTCCAAAGGGTGACCGAGTATTGAGTTGGTAAATCCAAAAGGCTTCACGTTGAAGTAATTTGATGTCAAGATTGCCCTTCCTAGGGCCCAACTTGATCTGCTCAATGCCCAAAAATTTCATGTTATTGTTGTGTTGTAGTTGTGGCGAAGTACAAATTCAAGGAGGCAGATCATGAATTTAGTATGAATGTGGTGTGACTCGCCTCTGCGTGTTAAAAAGGTCTCCACACATCTCAGGCCTAATTCATGCGGGATACAACTATACAAACCCTCAACATCCAAGCTGCATAACAACGCATGAGGAGGTACAGTAGAATCTTCCAATTCCCTTAGTGTCTGTTTAGAGTCACGGATGTACGAGGGTAATTTGTGTACAAACCCACAAAGAACCCGATCAATGTAAGTACTATGATTTTGTGACAAAGACTGAGTACCAGACACAATGGGTCTACCTGGTGGTAACCTGCTGTTTTTATGAATTTTGGGAAGACCATAAAATGTAGCGATCAATGGACGGCAAGGGCGCATAAAATTAAACTCATCCCGAGTAATAGAGCCCTCATGTAACCCCTCGTTAAGAATAGATAACAGGAGGGTCGAAAAGGGGTCAGTAGGGTCCCTTGGTAAGATTTTATAGGTGATGTCATCATTGAGTAAAGTTAGTACCATATCACGATACTGATCAACCTTCATAAGGACGACATTCCCCCCTTATCAGACATCTTAATGACGATTTGGTCCATTTTTTGTAGTTCACCCCAAGCAATCCGTTCGCGAGGACTCAAATTGTCCGTTTGTGCTAACCTAAGTTCGTGACTATTGAGTGAAGCAATTTCACTGCAAACGACTTTACAAAAATTATCCAAATTGGAATACTCGGAAAAATGAGGGGTAAATCTACTTCGAGGTTTAAGGTCAGTGTAAGATGCCCCATCAGAAGGTGTATTATCATCCAAAAGTGAAATCAAAGATGAAAGGCATTCTAAATCATTGGTAGAAAGGCCATAATTAGTCGCAGCCCGTTCCAAGCGTATACGATGATGTTTATGTAACGCTAATTTCCTGATAAATAGATGAATATCTTTAATCCAATTAAAAGAGTCAAAACCAGGTGTAGGAACAAAAGATAACCCTTTCTTCAAGACAGCAGTTTGATCGGCAGACAGTATAACATCAGTTAGATTGATAACCCGAAGGGAGTCAATTATGTATGATACCCCCCTCGACGCGTCTGTCGTCCCCGTGTTTTGACTGCACCCCTCCTTCTTCCCCGAGGCGGGGGGAGGTGGAATGCTGGTTCTAAAAAAGAAACTGATTTTTTCAGAATACCTCTAGGTTCCGCTGAACCAGAAAACCCAGGCTCATCACCATTGGAACCCAATTCATTATCTGAGGACTCATATTCTGAGGTGGAGGCCCCCATCCCCTCATTAGGAACACCAGTAAAACTACGAGTTCGATTTTTCATGAACCTGTACACATTGCCAGTATCGTAATCTTTCTGATCACGGGAAAATTTACGTAGTTTGCGTTCTTTAATTTCGCCATCATACTTATCAAGGATAACCTTTAATTTGTTTTCAAGGTCATCAAATGCGGAATTGGTTTTAAATTCAAGAACCTTAACACGTTCACCCTCCAAGGTCTCATTTACCTTGGTGAGATTATCTGTCTCAAAATTAACCAGAATATTCATATAACGTTTGGAACATTCATTACTCGCCTGAAGCCATTGTTCCATATACACTGTGTCATGTAAGTGTGACGCAGGTGGAGTGTGAATGTGTAATCCCCGTGGTATCATGTCCCTTGACACATTCTGAGGTGATAGAAACATAGAAACATAGAAAAATGTTGGCAGATAAGAACCTTTCGGCCCATCTAGTCGCCCAATTACATGGATACTTTACCTGGATTTATCTTTTGTTTAGGATAGCCTTATGCCTATCCCATGCCTGCTTAAATTCAATTACTGTTTTGGCCTCTACCACTTCTACTGGAAGACTGTTCCATGTATCCACCACCCTCTCAGTAAAATAATGCTTCCTGATGTTACTTTTAAACCTTTGCCCCTCTAATCTAAGACTATGTCCTCTTGTTTTGCTACTTTGTTTCCTTTTAAATATACTCCCTTCCTCTACCTTGTGGATTCCCTTTACGTATTTAAATGTTTCTATCATATCTCCTCTGTCTCGTCTTTTTTCCAAGCTGTACATGTTAAATCATTAAGCCTTTCCTGGTAACTTTTCTCCTTCAAGCCGTACACCATTTTAGTAGCCCTTCTCTGAACTCTCTCTAAGATGTCTATATCCTTCTGGAGATACGGTCTCCAGTACTGCACACAGTACTCCAAGTGAGGTCTCACCAGTGCTCTGTACAGTGGCACGAGCACTTCCCTTTTCCTACTGCTAATACCTCTCCCTACACAACCAAGCATTCTGCCGCATTTCCAAGCATTCTGCCAGCATTTCCTGCTGCTCTATTACATTGACTACTTACCCTTAGATCCTCTGAAATAATAACCCCTAAATCCCAACCCTCAGATGTTGAGGTTAGGACTGTATCAAATATTCTATATTCAGCCCTTGGGTTTTTACGTCCCAGGTGCATTATCTTGCACTTATCCACATTAAAACTCAATTGCCACAACTCCGACCATTTTTTTAGTTTACCTAAATCATTTGTCATTTGGCTGATCCCTCCAGGAACGTCAACCCTGTTGCAAATCTTTGTGTCATCAGTAAAAAGACATACTTTTCCATTAATACCTTCTGCAATATCACTAATAAAAATATTAAAGAGAATGGGTCCAAGTACTGACCCCTGAGGTACCCCACTGGTAACAAGACCTTGCGCCGAATAAACTCCATTTACCACAACCCTCTGTTGCCTGTCACTCAGCCACTGCCTAATCCATTCAACAATATTGGAATCCAAGCTCAAAGATTGCAATTTATTGATAAGCCTTCTATGCGGAACAGTATCAAAAGCCTTACTGAAATCTAAATAAGCAATGTCTACTGCACCACCTGTGTCTATTATTTCTGTTACCCAATCAAAAAAGTCAATAAGATTAGTTTGGCATGATCTCCCTGAGGTATCAGTACCAGAGGCTGAGTGAGAAAAGCACTGATCAACGATCAGAGCTCAATGGTAATGTAATGGAGCGGATGGGAGGAGAGGCGCTGGCTCTTGGCTCTCTGTGTTAAATGTGTTAATAAAACGCGCAACATTATTATTTTATTACTTCCTCAGAAACAAATGATACTAATAAGCAAAGCTACAGAGAAACACATGAAGCAACTCACAGGTAGGGATGAGCTGTTCGGTTCGATCTGTTCGGAGTTCGCATCAAACATCGGCCATTCGACAGTTCGCGAACTTCGAACTTTTTGGGACGTTCGCCAAAAGTTCGAAAAAAAAACTAATTTTGAAAAAAGTGTAAAAAATGCTTAAAAAATACTAAAAAATCTAGAAATAAAGAGACTCTTTACTGCTGAATATTATAAGCAACAGTTTATTAGATATTGAATTAAAACAGAATATTTTTAACATTGAAGCTTATGGGATAAAACATTCTTGTTACTAAAACATCAGGCAGACACAGCCCTCTAATCAGGCACTGTAGAGGGCAGCCTGCAGGGACCTCCCAAGGATCCCCTTGAGGAGCATGTGATGACAGAGCTGCGACTGTGCAGGCTAGCTGCCATGTGGCAGAGACAGGCAGCGCAGGGAGGGAGCCACTGCATCTGCAGCAACGGCATACCCCCCCCCACAACCAGGATCCAGGGAGCCCCCACTGACCACCAGGCTAAGGTAAGGTGACACATTTCTAAAAAAAATTAAATCCGAGGACATTTTTAAATGTCCCCGGGAACATAAAATAAAACTTCTTTTTTTTCTCTACCTGGCTGAATGTATTTGATTATATATATTAGATACATTCAGACTGGTAGAGGGGGGGCATGTGGGCTGCGCAGGTCTCAGGCAGTGATTTTTTTGTGTGTATATCTTTAGCAAATTTATAGGGGAAGGTAAGGGCAGGTATGATAAATATTGTGATGGGATGGAAGTCCGCCTGCGGTCCTGCTCTATCTGACCCCCCCCTTTGATGGCGTCCGGCCTGACTAATGAGTGGCACGGCACTTGGTGTCTCGAGCGGCCTGGAGGATGAAATGGCATTGGTCCGGCGTCTGGAGAGATGGTGCGGTGTTGCCTTGGGGATCCCGTTCCTGGGTTGAGTGGTGATGCAGGAGACCGCTGAGTGTCTCCTGCAATAGTGATTGTAGCTCTGAAATGAAGACACCAGACGTGGCTGTATGCTTTAAAACAGTGAACTGAATTTTATGGGTTTCAACAGGGTCATTTATACAACTTCACACAAACAGATTACCAACTCCCCCACCCACACAACCAGCACTGATTGGCTCCTTTCCCAGCCTCCTGTTCCCTCTCAGGTCCCTTTCAGCCTTCCCATTGTCCAGGGATTAGGCAGATGAGGTCTTGGAAAAGCCTCCAATCAGCTGGCTTGCTGCATCCTCCATCTTGGGGCATGAGATCCTTTGTTCTGTGAAACCATGCTGGGATGAGCAAAATGGCGACGGGGAAAAACATATACAAACGGTTTCTTTCATACTTTAACAGTCACATCATACAGGGTACGTTTTCATTACATTACACCAATAAAACCACATCTAGCAATAAAATAAGAGGTCCATAGGCTCACACGCAAAACCAAAACGAAAACAGGAAAAGTGGTCTTTACAAAGCTTTTGTAAAGAAACAAGGCTTTTTAACCCATAGGTTTCAATGCAGCATATGAATCCGCACACTGGCATGCAGTACCTCTACAGTGGCAAATCAGTGGGAAATGTTTTAGTAACAAGGTGTGGGAAATGTTTCAATGTTAAAGGTGTGGGAAATGTTTAACCCCATAGGCTTCAATGTTGAAAATATTCCCGTTTTAATTCAATATCTAAAACTGTTGCTTATAATATTCTCAAAAATGGGGTGATACAGTGGAAGCGCTAGTACTAGATAGGGTAATACTTATGATTATGCAGTCTACTAAGAGAAGGACACAAAACCTCGACAGAAATGTGTGAAATACAGGAGGTGTAAGGAGGGGGGCTCTTGTGGCACAAGAAGTAATTGATAAATTAAGGGCTTAGTTACCTTCTAATGTAACTGTCCTATACGGTCTAGATTGACCCCGCAAATAGCATACAGTTAAAGAGTTATCTGTGGACACTGCTAATATACTGATACAACACAGGTGTAATGGTCAATTATTGATAATCATTGGCCAATACACCTGTGTTGTATCAGTATATTTACAGTGTCCACAGATAACTCTTTAACTATATGCTATTTGCAGGGTCAATCTAGACTGTATAGGACAGTTACATTACAAGGTAACTAATAGGGATGAGCTGTTCGGTCCGATCAGTTCAGAGTTCGAATCGAACATCGGCAGTTCGAAAGTTCACGAACTTCGAACATTTTGGGACGTTCGCCAAAAGTTCGGAAAAAAAAAGAAAAAAGTTTAAAAAATGCTTAAAAAAATACTAAAAATCTAGAAATAAAGAAACTCTTTACTGTAGAATATTATAAGCAACGGTTTATTAGATATTGAATTAAAACAGGAATATTTTTAACATTGAAGCCTATGGGATAAAACATTCTTGTTACTAAAACATCAGGCAGACACAGCCCTCTAATCAGGCACTGTAGAAGGCAGCCTGCCAGGGCCTCCCAAGGATCCCTTGAGTAGCATGCAGCCCCCGGATGACAGAGCTGCGACTGTGCGGGCTAGCCGCCTGGGTGTATGTGGCAGAGACAGGCAGCGCAGGGAGGGAGCCACTGCACCTGTGGCCACGGCAGACTTCCCCCCCACAACCAGGATCCAGGGAGCCCCCACTGACCACCAGGCTAAGATAAGGTGACACATTTCTAAAAAAAATAAAATCCAAGGACATTTTTAAATGTCCCCGGGAACATAAAATAACACTTTTTTTTTCTTTTTCTACCTGGCTGAATGTATTTAATTATATATATTAGATACAATCAGCCAGGTAGAGGGGGGTGGCATGTGGACTGCGCGGGGTCTCAGGCAGTGGTTTGTTTTTTTGTGTGCAAATTTATAGGGGAATGTAAGGGCAGGTATGATATATATATATATAGATAAGATATATATCTATGTTCTTATAAATATATATATCCAGGCTTGTATTACACACACATTTTGACAACTAAATGCCCCCCCCCATTTGGCTGATCCCTCCAGAAGAAATGTTGAACCCGATAGAGCAGAGAATAATATATATATTCTCTGCTCTGTCGGGTTCAACACTTCTTCTGGAGGTATCAACCAAATGGGGGGGCGCATTAGTTGTGATTGTCCACATGCCACCCCCATGTGCGTATGTTTATATATGGTCTGAGGTCTGTGGGTGGGTGTATATATATATATCTGCGTGTTGATATATACGTATATATAGGTTTGCGTGTTGATATATATATGTATTTGTCTGTGTGTGGTATCAATGCATCCCTACTCTATACACAGCGCTCCGTGTCCCTATAATATATATGATCAGGGGTTACCTTTTTTTATATTTTTATACTATTCCTATTAAATTAACAGTAATTTTTGATGTATTTTATTCAGTAGAAACTTTTTTTTGCCTATATAACATGTGCTTTGTGAAAATAAAATGGTTTTGTGTGTACATTTTAATTTAGTTAGTGGATTCCTGTCCAGTGCGGTGAGAAGCAAACGTAATGCAGTGTAGACACGCTGCGAGGCGGAACGGAGTGAAGTCAAGCCTGCAAAATGTTTGCTTCTCTTCGCTTCGCTACGCTGTGCGTCGCTACACGCTCAGGGTGTCTCAGCCCTTATTCCTGCATCGCTAGTTTACCGAATCAGTTTGTATTCTTGTTACTGACCCTGATTTTTCTGAGAACCCTATCTGTTGCCTACTTTGCCTGCCATTTGACTATTCTCTCTGTGTATTCCCTGCCTATTCTATTTGCTTCCTGTTGCTACTGGTGTGCGCCAATTCTCACCATATACAGTAGCGCAGTACAAGTGCCTAAACATTTCTCACCCGGTTTTGTTATAGCTGCTGATGTAACTGAATAGATTGGGCATCTCTTCTGCATTACCAAAGCCTGCACCACTGCACTCTTACACAATACCACAGGCGGGTTACTTACGGTGTGAAGGCACTTGCTGCCACCAAAGGCACAGTATTTGGGTGCACTGCCACTGACGCCTATACCAGATTCATATCATTTTAATATTTGACTGCACGGTCCAACCCTGCACTCTTCCACAATACCAGGGGTTACGGTGTGACGAACTGTTGCCGACACTAAGGCTGGGGTCAGACCAGCGCACTTTTAACGTGCGTTCTGGCGCACATAATTACGGCCGCACTAGCAGCAAATGACGAGCAATGACGGCCAATATACGAAGTACGGTCGCACGAAAGTCCGGCCGCGCAACGCAAGTGGAAAACGAACGCATTTTTTCAAGAACGCCGAACCGCTAGTACGGACGTACAGAGTGCGCAGCTGCGGCATATCGGCGTGTGTGCATGATTAGGAGATGTCAGACACTGCTAATGTCCAGCCTACATAACGTCCAGACGCAAAAAGAGTTTTATTGACGATCCGAAAAAATCACGCACGAAAAATGCACATCGTATGACCGTTTTCGCGCACTCCGTGAAAAAAATACGTCAATTCGTTCGGACGCACTTTTTTACGTTCGCGTGTAAAAATGCTTTCGTTTGACCCTAGCCTTAAGGCCCAATTTTAAAGCACCTATTTTTACTTTCATCCAAAGCCTGCATAAGTTTCACCATAATTTAACCAAAAAATCACTAAACTTGTTCTGCGTGTACGAAAATGTCTCCTCTTTTCATACAGACTGCCGCCCCAAGCAGTTGTTTATGAATAGATTAAAGGAAAACCGTTTTCCCTCATTTGAAATATCATTTTTTTGTTTTTAAGTGTTTCTATACATCCTACAAATCCGCCACTTCACGGGCAGGTTATGGGGACCTCCTAGGCAGGATATTTGAAGGAACTTTTCATTTTTATTCTTAACCCTTATTTCATGGAAAACTCACTGTTCCTTTAAAAACTTTTTTTAACTTTTTGTCCTTGTTTCCTGTCCCCCAGGGCACTACCCGGACCCCCATACACCTTTTATGGCAAATATCTAGCATATATGCCCTCTTGGAGGGCACTCTAAAAATCGAACTTTCGAGTCCCATTGACTTGCATTGAGTTCCGTTCGTGTTCGAGTACGAACTCGAACTTTGAAATTGTTCGAGTTCGAATGCGAACCGAACACGGGGGTGTTCAGCTCATCACTACTCACATGTACATTTATAAGAAAAAGTCTAATTTAAACGCTGACAGTGTCCTCTTATTTAGGTCAGTATTGATTTTCTGTTCTTTATAATCAGTTTGTTTGTTGTGAGTTTCTGTGTAATTATTTATGTTTGTTTGTGTTTTTAAACATTACCTCACCTCAAGCACAGGATCACAGGCTCCTCGTTAAATGTATAAGTGATGGAATAGATATTCACAGTCATAACGGCTCCGATAAGGATGTCTCCATCCTGGTAATACTTGTAGTCTTCGTATGATCTGGTTAGCTGCAGGCTGCACGGAGACGCTGGTATATTGGTCACAGAAGCAACACAGAGGGTAACGAGACACAGAAACACTTTAAAAACATTAGATAATGCGGCCGATCTCAGAGAATTTATAAAGTGCAGACAATAGTTTAATATAATATGCAGCATCAGGCACCGAGACATCACGGATCACACGAGAAACCTGCGGCATAACCTGCAGCGTGTATGTGTATGTGTCTGTAAAGCCGGCCGTAGCCTTTTTATACACTATATGTTCAAGTGACCTGAAGGCACTGAGAGAATAATAACAGCCTTTAACATCCCCTGACATTAGCTTAACCTGATTTTATGCTGAGTCTTTGAAAACCAATAATTAGCAAACATGGAAAAACAATATAGTATAGATGGTGCTTTGTGGTCTCAGCTGTGTGAAGTCCCCAGTGAAAAATGGACATATGTTGTGTTTTATGAACATGCTGAGTTTCCAGGAATATATGGATCACACTGTGTATTCCTTTAGCTGTAGACGAAACTTAATTTAAACAATGTTTCTGGACAAATTTTATTTACAAAGTTCCATTACTATTTATTTATAAAGTATTTACCAGGAAGGACACATTGAGATTTCTCTCATTTTCAGTACGTCCTCGGTTCAAGAACATTGAATTGTTACAGTAGGTACAGAAATACAAAGTAATAAAATGTAAGATATTAAAAATACCTGACTTGGGATTTCATAGACATGTGCAGATCCCAAAATTTAATTCTGTTTCCTTTTGGGAAACGTCAGAATTTCTCTTCTTTATCACTTACAGACCCCCTTTATACAATCCCCTACATACCCCCAAATATTAGCTATGGCTGCGCTTACTTCCAGGGTTGGATTACTGTAATGTTTATGGCTTCTGTTTGTGCTAGGGTTACTATTGCTGTTTATCTTTGTATCAGGGTTAGGGTTGTGTCTAGGGGTGGGTTACTGTAAGGCTTATGGCTGCTGTTTGTGCTAGGGTTACTATTGCTGTTTATCTTTGTATCAGGGTTAGGGTTGTGTCTAGGGGTGGGTTACTGTAAGGCTTATGGCTGCTGTTTGTGCTAGGGTTACTATTGCTGTTTATCTTTGTATCAGGGTTAGGGTTGTGTCTAGGGGTGGGTTACTGTAAGGCTTATGGCTGCTGTTTGTGCTAGGGTTACTATTGCTGTTTATCTTTGTATCAGGGTTAGGGTTGTGTCTAGGGGTGGGTTACTGTAAGGCTTATGGCTGCTGTTTGTGCTAGGGTTACTATTGCTGTTTATCTTTGTATCAGGGTTAGGGTTGTGTCTAGGGGTGGGTTACTGTAAGGCTTATGGCTTCTGTTTGTGCTAGGGTTACTATTGCTGTTTATCTTTGTATCAGGGTTAGGATTGTGTCTAGGGGTGGGTTACTGTAAGGCTTATGGCTTCTGTTTGTGCTAGGGTTACTATTGCTGTTTATCTTTTTTATCAGGGTTAGGGTTGTGTCTAGGGGTGGGTTACTGTAAGGTTTATGGCTTCTGTTTGTGCTAGGGTTACTATTGCTGTTTATCTTTGTATCAGGGTTAGGGTTGTGTCTAGGGGTGGGTTGCTGTAAGGCTTATGGTGCCTGTTTGTGCTAGGGTTACTGTTGCTGTTTATCTTTATATCAGGGATAGGGTTGTGTATAGGGGTGGGTTACTGTAAGGCTTATGGCTTCTGTTTGTGCTAGGTGTGACAGAACAGCTGTTGCTTTCAATTTATTGGCCCATAAAACATTAAAAGTTCGCTGGTTCTATGTTAAATTTTGTTTGTACAATTTGTGCTTGTATGACCCTGATGTTTGTTAAGTTCTTCGCCACCCCTGCCTTGCCCAGCCATCATGGTTTATCTGCCCAGTGCAACCCTGATACAGCTGCCTTCGGCCGAGACCTAGCACAGCCAATATGCCTTACACCCGGCACTGCTCAGCCCCTGTACATGCCACCAGAGTGCTTTTTGGTCAGAAGTTCCATGAGAACGTGGTGCCATTGTGGGGTGAGTTCTAAAGGGGAGCACCACTGAGATCACCCCTCAATCAGCTGGTAAACCCAGTTCGGGCTTCCCAGCCGCAGAGGAAATCCAGCACCGGAATCAGAGCTCATACTCCGGGGGATGGAACTTCCTGGGAAAGGAACAGCCCAGGGCAGGCCAGACACTGTGGCGCAAAAAGCTGGGATTGAGCTAGAGGCAGTGGCAGCCCATGTTAAGTATACGAAAAGGGCCATGGCTGGAGACAGTAGTAAAACTGGCACTGGGATGTCTGAGGGTGAGCTTGGGAGAGAACAATGGGACTGTACTGTATAAATGTACCGTGTATGTGCAGTTCTAACCAACCTGCTTAACCTGTACTACACCTCGACGAGTATTTGGGAAGAGGAACTATCTGCTAGGTATTTCCTATGGCTGACTCGCTAGCTTCCAGCAAGGGACCTTAAGCCGGCTCGCTACCGCGGCTCACTGCAGAGCAACCCTGGCACCTACAGTGGTTCTACTCTCTCTGAGTAGCGGCATCCGTCACATTGGTGGCAACACAGTGGGATCCCCGAGACCAGCCCAGCAGGGGGTGATATAGCCGCTGGCTTGACCCCGGTCTCGGACACTGCAACCCGCAGAGAGCCTGGAGCAGCTCGAACCCAAGAGGGGATTCTGAGTCCAGCCCAGCAGGGGGAGATATAGCCGCTGGCTTGACCCCGGTCTCAGATACCCAGGGTCTACAAGGTTTCCCCAGCCAGAGGTGGTAAGAACCTTATGGCCCAGCACTACAGCAGTCTAAAAAGGACCATGCTGAAGGAATTGCTGGAGGCAAGAGGAAAAGTGGCCAGTGGCAAACCAAAGGTGGTCATCATCAAGGAACTGATGGAAGACGATCAGGTAAGCATGGCCCCCTCCGAAAGTTCAGAAACCTCTGAGTGGTGGCGGGAGGTACAGTGGCGGCTTTCCCTGTATGGCACCGACCCTCCAGCAGACATAATTGCCAGCATCCTGGCCAGCACGGAGATACAGCACCGGTCTGGTAGGTTGACCTCATCCCGAGGCAGCACAGGGCCTCTCAAGCAAAGATTCCCTGTGCGGCCTTCAAGATGTTCCCCAAGGGGAGCGAAGACATTGACGGGTTCTTGCAAGACTTTGGGAGACAATGTTTGCTGCAGAACGTGGCTGGCAAGGACTGGGTACCCATTCTGGCCAGCAAGTTAACAGGAAGAGCGTCAGAGGCATACCAGATGATAACAGATGAGGACTGCATGATTTATGAGCGAGTCAAAGAACATCTCCTATCCCGCTATGCTCTCACCCCAGAGGCATACCATGTGAGATTCCGGGGCCTTCGGAAAGGAACCGCCGACTCTTATGCTGAATGGAGCCACCACATGCAGCAAGCCATCTGCAGCTGGGTCCACGGGTGCCAGGTGCCCAGTCCTGATCAATCATTCAGCTGATCCTACTGGAGCAATTCTATAGCTATTCACCCTCGGGGGTCCGTGACTGGGTCTGAGATCGGAGGCCCCTCACACTGCCAGACCCCACCTGCCTGGCCAATGAATACAACAATGCCAGGTGAGACACTATCACCCCGGCCAAACCACCTCCTCGGATCAACTCCAGTTTGGCTACATGGCCAACACCTCCGGAGCGAGCACCCCAAAACCAACCAGCACCACAGTCCCAGCGGACCAGCCCACAATGCTATGGCTGCAATCAGCTGGGACATATTCGGGATTGCTGCCTCCTGAATTGGAGCCGACCCTCACCAGCTTTTCCAATTTATTCCCCGGCCAGAGCCACCGCATTCTGCTGCCAGCATGACCCCGCACCCAAGACCTTTACCTCTGGAGAAGAGGACTTTGTACTCCTCCATGAGGCCAACCCCATACAGGCAGCCTCCCAGGACAACCGCCAGCACCATCGGCAGATGGTCCACATCAGCCGCCAGCCAGCCCAAGGGTTACTGGACACTGGGGCCACCCTTTCGTTGGCTCAGCCCCACCTCATCCACCCCACAGCCACTACAAGCTATTCTGTAGCCATCCGAGTGGCCGGCGGCCACGTGTACTGAATCCCACAGATCGCGTCCACCTAGATTTGAGCACCGGAGCCCGGGACGTGGAGGAAGAAATCATGCAAGACTTACCGAGATCTTGCTGGACAACGACCCCGGTCTGCTCACCTCTGCCTTTTGAGGAAACCCAAAACCCAAAATGAAGAGGCATACCCTGTCACCAACTGACAACAGGCTCAGAAGGCTCCTCACCCCAGCTCTGAAGGGACTCCGGTAAAAACAACCAGCCCCGACCTTAACCCAGACAGCCGTTCCACACAAACTTGGGATTCCCCGGACGACTTTTCCAAGGAAACCCTTGGGGACATTACCCTTGCCCCTTACAGACAGCAGGTGGGCCGGGACCTGGGGGGGCTAGGGGAGGTAAGCTTTGAATGGGACCAGGGGAAGTTGTATAGGATCTCCAGGGGAGCAGGGGGGCAGCCCAGATACCCATTTGACAGCTAGTAGTGCCGAGGAAATATCTGTGTGATCTCTTAAAGATCGGGCACGATATCCCTCTAGAGGGCCATCTGGGACACAGGCGGACCACCTGACCCAGAGCTTCTTCTGGCCTGGTCTATCTGGCGATGTGAGGGATTACTGACAGACCCGCGAGATATGCCAGAAAGAAAGGAAGCGAGGGGACACAGCTAGGGACACCCTGAAACCACTACCCATAGTAGTGATGTGCGTTTCGGGTTTCGGAATTTCGGAATTTTCACAAAATTTTCCGATTCGTGCATTTGGATTCGGCCGATTTTCTGAAAATTTTCGGATCCGGAAACGGCAGATCCGAACAAATTTCCGAGCCGAAACGAAAACTTTTTGGAATTTTTGAATGGACTAGAAATGTGTAAAATTGAAATTCATTTTCGTTCCATTCGTGATTTCGGCTCCATTCCTGATTTCAGTTCCATTTAAATAATTTCAGACATCGTATTTTTCGTTTATATTGCTGATTCTGTAATTTTGTATCATTCCCATCTCAATGTATCCTTCCTGGGAAACCAGAGAAATCTCAATGTATCATTCTTGTAAAACATGGGAAATCTCAACGTATCCTTCTTGTAAAACATGAGAAATCTCAATGTATCCTTCTTGTAAAACATGGGAAATCTCAATGTATTCTTTGAGTAAAACATGAGAAATCTCAATGTATCCTTCTTGTAAAACATGGGAAATCTCAATGTATCCTTCTTGTAAAACATGGGAAATCTCAATGGCAGAATTATTGTATCGGCATAATTATCGTATCGGCACAATTATCGTATCGGCAGAAGTATTGGATCCGAAAAACCATTAGTTTACATCAAAACAAATAGACACTTTGAAATGGGGAGAACAGATGTTCCGAAAATTTCAGAAATCACAAAAAATTCGATACGAAAAACGAACCGAAACGAACCGAACCGCAACGGAAATCGGCCAAAATAAGCCGAAACGAAAATTTACAAAATCCGAACAAACCGAACCGAACCGAAAAAAAAAAATCGGTGCACAAGTCTAACCCATAGTGGGAGAGCCATTTAGGAGGGTGGTGGTAGATCTGATAGGGCCCTTAGCAGTGCCTAGCACTACGGGGAGGAAATACATCCTAACTGTAGTTGACTACGCGACCTGGTACCCTGAGGCCATATCCCTACAGAATATCAAGGCAGAGACCGTAGCTGGAGCTCTGCTCCAGATATTCTTAAGGGTTGGATTTCCACAGGAAATCCTGTCCGACCAGGGCACGCAGTTCACAGCCGAGGTTACCCAACAGCTCTGGAGGCTGTGCGGGATTAAACCCCTGTACAGCTCCCCCTACCATCCGCAGACCAACGGGCTCTGTGAGCATTTTAATGGGACCTTAAAACAGCTCCTCCGCACTTTCACCATGTCCCATAAGGACTGGCAACGCCACCTACCCCACCTCCTCTTTGCATACTGGGAGGTACCCCAGGAAGCCACCGGCTTCTCTCCCTTTGAGCTGCTGGACGGCTGGACGGTCCAAGGCCCCTTGGACCTGCTCCGGGAGCATTGGGAGGGTACTCTGTCTGAAGAAGAGACATCGGTCATAGATTACGTACTCGAGTTCAGGGATCGGCTACAGAGATTGACTGCTCTGATCCAGGACAATCTCAAAGCCACACAGACAAGGCAGAAGAGGTGGTATGACCGGTCGGCCAGGGATCACACCTTCTAGCTAGGGCAGAAAGTGTTAGCTCTCCAACTGGTCCAACATAAAAAGCTCCAGGCAGACTGACAGGGACCTTACAAAATTATAGAAAAACTCTGCCATACCACCTTCATAGCAGCCAGCTGTTCCAATGAAAAGATCCAACAAACCTTTCATGTGAACATGCTGAAGCCATATCATGAGAGGGAAGAGGCAGATTCCCCTTGCTGCGGAAGATGTGTCAAAATCGGCATTCATTACTCCCTTTGGTCTGTTCCAATTTCGGGTCATTGCATTTGGGATGAAGAATGCCTCGGCCACCTTCCAATGCATGGTGGATCGGCTGCTGGAGGGAATGCAGGACTTTACGTGTGCCTACCTAGACGATATTGCCATCTTTAGCAATACCTGGGAGGAACACCTACTCCACCTAAGAACCATACTGTACTGCATAAGTGAGGCAGGGCTGACATCAAACCTAACAAGTGCCACGTAGGGATGTCAGAGGTCCAGTACCCAGGGCATAGGGTGGGTTGCAGGAAGCAGCGTCCGTAACCAGCCAAAATTGAAGCCATTGCCCAGTGTCCTACCCCCGGCACTAAAACACAGGTATTAGCCATTCTAGGGACAGCAGGGTACTGTGGATGCATTTTTTATTATGGAATGTCCGCTGACGAACAAACCGCAAACATCCCATAATGTTCGGCGTTCGCCGAACACCCGAACGGCCGATGTTCGATTTGAACTCACGTTCGAATAGAACCAAACACCCATCCCTAATATCAACTATCAAATTGATCTTAATTTACAATACAGGTAATAGTAAGCAAAGGACTTTATGAAACAAATTAATTTAATTTCACTGTTTAATTTGACTCAAGTACAAAATCCGTGACACAGCTTAATATTTAATAGGGATGTGCGTTTTGATTCGGACCAATTCGTTTTTTTCACAAATCGGGCTGATTTGGTGCTTCGGATTCGTCCGATGTTCTGGAGGATCGGCACCGAAATACATAGCATCTGAATTTTTTTCCGATCCGAAACAAAATAATTTCATCATTTCGTACGAATGTGAAATTTGTAAATTCGTAAGTAATTTTCGTTCCATTCATGATTTCAGTTCCATTTCGGTTATTTCGGACATCGTATTTTTCAGTTCCATTGCTGATTCTGTAATTTCTTATCATTTCGATCAAATTCGATAGTTCCTTTCAAATTCGATAGTTGCAGCATATATGAATCCTCACACTGCCGGGCAGCACCTCTACAGTATAATAATGCAGCATATGACTCCACACACTGCCGGGCAGCACCTCTACAGTATAATAGTGCAGCATATGAATCCACACACTGAAGGGCAGCACCTCTACAGTATAATAATGCAGCATATGAATCCACACACTGCCGGGCAGCACCTCTACAGTATAATTAATGCAGCATATGAATCCACACACTGCCGGGCAGCACCTCTACAGTATAATAATGCAGCACATGAATCCTCACACTTCCGGGCAGCACCTCTACAGTATAATAATGCAGCATATTAATCCTCACACTGCCGGGCAGCACCTCTACAGTATAATAATGCAGCATATGAATCCACACACTGCCGGGCAGCACCTCTGCAGTATAATTAATGCAGCATATGAATCCACACACTGCTGGGAAGCACCTCTCTGTAGTATAATTAATGCAGCATATGAATCCACACACTGCTGGGAAGCACTCTCTGTAGTATAATTAATGCAGCATATGAATCACACACTGCTGGGAAGCGCCTCTCTGCGGTATAATTAATGCAGCATATGAATCCACACACTGCTGGGAAGCGCCTCTCTGCAGTATAATTAATGCAGCATATGAATCCACACACTGCTGGGAAGCGCCTCTCTGCAGTATAATTAATGCAGCATATGAATCCACACACTGCTGGGAAGCGCCTCTCTGCAGTATAATTAATGCAGCATATGAATCCACACACTGCTGGGAAGCGCCTCTCTGCAGTATAATTAATGCAGCATATGAATCCACACACTGCTGGGAAGCGCCTCTCTGCAGTATAATTAATGCAGCATATGAATCCACACACTGCTGGGAAGCACCTCTCTGCGGTATAATTAAGGCTAGGGACAGATGAGCGCATTTTCTGCAGCCACCGTCAAAATGTACGTCGATGCGTGCGCACGCATTTTTTCACGGAATACGCTTAAGTGGTCAGACGATGCGCAATTCTGGACGTATTTCATGACGGTGGGGTAAAAAGAAGTCTAGGGAAATCCGGCTGTTTGAACGTTATGTTGGCCGCACACTAGCAGCGTCTGACGTCTCCTAATCACGCACACACGCTGCCATGCGGCCGCAGCGCACTTTGTACGTCAGTAGCAGCGGTTTCACGTTCTGATAAAAATGCGTTCATTTGCCGGTTGCGTGGTGTCGGCGCACTTTCGTACGCACGTACTGCGTATATTGGCCGTCATTGGCCGTTATGTGCTGCTACTGCCGCCGTGATTTAGTGCGCCTGCCCGCGCGTTCCGACTGCCCCACTCTGACCCTAGCCTAATGCAGCATATGAATCCACACACTGCTGGGAAGCATCTCTCTGCGGTATAATTAATGCAGCATATGAATCCTCACAATGCAGGGAAGCGCCTCTCTGCAGTATAATTAATGCAGCATATGAATCCACACACTGCTGGGAAGCACCTCTCTGCGGTATAATTAATGCAGCATATTATCCTCACACTGCAGGGCAGCACCTCTACAGTATAATTAATGCAGCATATGAATCCTCACACTGCCGGGCAGCACCTCTACAGTATAATTAATGCAGCGTATGAATCCTCACACTGCCGGGCAGCACCTCTACAGTATAATAATGCAGCATATGAATCCACACACTGCCGGGAAGCACCTCTACAGTATAATTAATGCAGCATATGAATCCTCACACTGCCGGGCAGCACCTCTACTGTATAATAATGCAGCACATGAATCCTCACACTTCGGGGCAGCACCTCTACAGTATAATAATGCAGCACATGAATCCTCACACTTCCGGGCAGCACCTCTACAGTATAATAATGCAGCATATTAATTCTCACACTGCCGGGCAGCACCTCTACAGTATAGTAATGCAGCACATGAATCCACACACTGCCGGGCAGCACCTCTACAGTATAATTAATGCAGCATATGAATCCACGCACTGCTGGGAAGCGCCTCTCTGCAGTATAATTAATGCAGCATATGAATTCACACACTGCTGGGAAGCGCCTCTCTGCGGTATAATTAATGCAGCATATGAATCCTCACAATGCAGGGCAGCACCTCTACAGTATAATTAATGCAGCATATGAATCCTCACACTGCCGGGCAGCACCTCTACCGTATAATAATGCAGCATATGAATCCACACACTGCCGGGCAGCACCTCTACAGTATAATTAATGCAGCATTTGAATCCTCACACTGCCGGGCAGCACCTCTACTGTATAATAATGCAGCACATGAATCCTCACACTTCCGGGCAGCATCTCTACAGTATATTAATGCAGCATATGAATCCTCACACTGCCGGGCAGCACCTCTACAGTATAATTAATGCAGCATATGAATCCACACACTGCTGGGAAGCACCTCTCTGCAGTATAATTAATGCAGCATATGAATCCACACACTGCTGGGAAGCACCTCTCTGCAGTATAAATAATGCAGCATATGAATCCACACACTGCTGGGAAGCGCCTCTCTGCAGTATAATTAATGCAGCATATGAATCCACACACTGCTGGGAAGCGCCTCTCTGCGGTATAATTAATGCAGCATATGAATCCACACACTGCCGGGCAGCACCTCTACAGTATAATAATGCAGCATATGAATCCACACACTGCCGGGCAGCACCTCTTCAATATTATTAATGCAGCATATGAATCCACACACTGCCGGGCAGCACCTCTACAGTATAATAATGCAGCACATGAATCCTCACACTTCCGGGTAGCACCTCTACAGTATAATAATGCAGCATATTAATCCTCACACTGCCGGACAGCACCTCTACAGTATAATAATGCAGCATATGAATCCACACACTGCCGGGCAGCACCTCTACAATATTATTAATACAGCATATGAATCCACACACTGCCGGGCAGCACCTCTACAGTATAATTAATGCAGCATATGAATCCATACACTGCTGGGAAGCGCCTATCTGCAGTATAATTAATGCAGCATATGAATCCACACACTGCTGGGAAGCGCCTCTCTGCAGTATAAGGCTAGGGACAGATGAGCGCATTTTCTGCAGCCACCGTCAAAATGTACGTCGATGCGTGCGCACGCATTTTTTCACGGAATACGCTTAAGTGGTCAGACGATGCGCAATTCTGGACGTATTTCATGACGGTGGGGTAAAAAGAAGTCTAGGGAAATCCGGCTGTTTGAACGTTATGTTGGCCGCACACTAGCAGCGTCTGACGTCTCCTAATCACGCACACACGCCGCTATGCCGCCGCAGCGCACTATGTACGTCAGTAGCAGCGGTTTCACGTTCTGATAAAAATGCGTTCATTTGCCGGTTGAGTGGTGTCGGCGCACTTTTGTACGCACGTACTGCGTATATTGGCCGTCATTGGCCGTTATGTGCTGCTACTGCCGCCGTGATTTAGTGCGCCTGCACGCGCGTTCCGACTGCCCCACTCTGACCCTAGCCTTATTAATGCAGCATATGAATCCACACACTGCTAGGAAGCGCCTCTCTGCAGTATAATTAATGCAGCATATGAATCCTCACACTGCAGGGCAGCACCTCTACAGTATAATTAATGCAGCATATGAATCCACACACTGCTGGGAAGCGCCTCTCTGCAGTATAATTAATGCAGCATATGAATGCACACACTGCTGGGAAGCGCCTCTCTGCAGTATAATTAATGCAGCATATGAATCCACACACTGCTGGGAAGCGCCTCTCTGCAGTATAATTAATGCAGCATATTAATCCACACACTGCTGGGAAGCGCCTCTCTGCAGTATAATTAATGCAGCATATGAATCCACACACTGCTGGGAAGCGCCTCTCTGCAGTATATTAATGCAGCATATGAATCCACACACTGCTGGGAAGCACCTCTCTGCGGTATAATTAATGCAGCATATGAATCCACACACTGCTGGGAAGCACCTCTCTGCGGTATATAATTAATGCAGCATATGAATCCACACACTGCTAGGAAGCACCTCTCTGCAGTATAATTAATGCAGCATATGAATCCACACACTGCTGGGAAGCGCCTCTCTGCAGTATAATTAATGCAGCATATGAATCCACACACTGCTGGGAAGCGCCTCTCTGCAGTATAATTAATGCAGCATATTAATCCACACACTGCTGGAAGCGCCTCTCTGCAGTATAATTAATGCAGCATATGAATCCACACACTGCTGGGAAGCGCCTCTCTGCAGTATAATTAATGCAGCATATGAATCCACACACTGCTGGGAAGCACCTCTCTGCGGTATAATTAATGCAGCATATGAATCCACACACTGCTGGGAAGCTCCTCTCTGCAGTATAATTAATGCAGCATATGTATCCACACACTGCTGGGAAGCGCCTCTCTGCGGTATAATTAATGCAGCATATTAATCCACACACTGCTGGGAAGCGCCTCTCTGCAGTATAATTTAGGCTAGGGTCAGACTGAGGCAGTGCGAACGCGCGTGCAGCCGCACTTAATCACGGCCGCACTAGCAGCAGATGCCGGTCAATGACGGCCAATATACGAAGTACGGTCGCACAAAAGTCCGGCTGCGCAACGCAAGTGGAAAATGAACGCATTTTTTCGAGAACGTTAAACCACTAGTACTGACGTACAGAGTGCGCTGCGTCCGCTAGCGGCGTGTGTGTGTGATTAGGAGACGTCAGACGCTGCTAATGTCCGGCCAACATAACGTCCAGATACAACAAGTGTTTTATTGATGATCCGTACAAAATCACGGATGAAACTGCGCATAGTATGACTGCTATTGCGTATTCCGGGAAAAAATACGTCCATTCTTCGAACGCACATTTTCACGGACAACGTGAAAAATGCGTTAGTCTGACCCTAGCCTAATGCAGCATATGAATCCACACACTGCTGGGAAGCGCCTCTCTGCAGTATAATTAATGCAGCATATGAATCTTCACACTGCTGGGAAGCGCCTCTCTGCAGTATAATTAATGCAGCATATGAATCTTCACACTGCTGGGAAGCGCCTCTCTGCAGTATAATTAATGCAGCATATGAATCTTCACACTGCTGGGAAGCGCCTCTCTGCAGTATAATTAATGCAGCATATGAATCCACACACTGCTGGGAAGCACCTCTCTGCAGTATAATTAATGCAGCATATGAATCCACACACTGCTGGGAAGCGCCTCTGCAGTATTAATTAATGCAGCATATGAATCCACACACTGCTGGGAAGCGCCTCTCTGCTGTATAATTAATGCAGCATATGAATCCACACACTGCTGGGAAGCGCCTCTCTGCAGTATAATTAATGCATCATATGAATCCACACACTGCTGGGAAGCGCCTCTCTGCAGTATAATTAATGCAGCATATGAATCCACACACTGCTGGGAAGCGCCTCTCTGCAGTATAATTAATGCATCATATGAATCCACACACTGCTGGGAAGCGCCTCTCTGCAGTATAATTAATGCATCATATGAATCCACACACTGCTGGGAAGCGCCTCTCTGCAGTATAATTAATGCAGCATATGAATCCACACACTGTGGGGAAGCGCCTCTCTGCGGTATAATTAAGGCTAGGGACAGATGAGCGCATTTTCTGCGGCCACCGTCAAAATGTACGTCGATGCGTGCGCACGCATTTTTTCACAGAATACGCTTAAGTGGTCAGACGATGCGCAATTCTGGACGTATTTCATGACGATGGGTAAAAAGAAGTCTAGGAAATCCGGCTGTTTGAACGTTATGTTGGCCGCACACTAGCAGCGTCTGACATCTCCTAAATCACGCACACACGCTGCTATGCGGCCGCAGCGCACTCTGTACGTCAGTACCAGCGGTTTAACGTTCTCGAAAAAATGCGTTCATTTTCCCACTTGCGTTGCGCGGCCGGACTTTGTGCGACCGTACTTCGTATATTGGCTGTCATTGCCCGTCATTTGCTGCTAGTGCGGCCGTGATTATGTGCGCCAGAACGCGCGTTCGCACTGCCTCAGTCTGACCCTAGCCTAATGCAGCATATGAATCCACACACTGCTGGGAAGCACCTCTCTGCAGTATAATTAATGCAGCATATTAATCCACACACTGCTGGGAAGCGCCTCTCTGCAGTATAATTAATGCAGCATATGAATCCACACACTGCTGGGAAGCACCTCTCTGCAGTATAATTAATGCAGCATATTAATCCACACACTGCTGGGAAGCACCTCTCTGCAGTATAATTAATGCAGCATATTAATCCACACACGGCTGGGAAGCGCCTCTCTGCGGTATGATTAATGCAGTATATGAATCCACACACTGCTGGGAAGCGCCTCTCTGCAGTATAATTAATGCAGCATATGAATCCTCACACTGCAGGGCAGCACCTCTACAGTATAATTAATGCAGCATATGAATCCTCACACTGCAGGGCAGCACCTCTACAGTATAATTAATGCAGCATATGAATCCTAACACTGCCAGGCAGCACCTCTACAGTATAATAATGCAGCATATGAATCCATACACTGCTGGGAAGCACCTCTCTACAGTATAATTAATGCAGAATATGAATCCTCACACTGCCGGGCAGCACCTCTACAGTATAATAATGCAGCATATGAATCCATACACTGCTGGGAAGCACCTCTCTACAGTATAATTAATGCAGCATATGAATCCACACACTGCCGGGCAGCACCTCTACAGTATAATAATGCAGCATATGAATCCATACACTGCTGGGAAGCACCTCTCTGCAGTTTAATTAATGCAGCATATTATCCTCACACTGCAGGGCAGCACCTCTACAGTATAATTAATGCAGCGTATGAATCCTCACACTGCCGGCAGCACCTCTACAGTATAATAATGCAGCATATGAATCCTCACACTGCCGGGCAGCACCTCTACAGTATATTAATGGCAGCATATGAATCCTCACACTGCCGGGCAGCACCTCTACAGTATAATAATGCAGCATATGAATCCTCACACTGCCGGGCAGCACCTCTACAGTATAATTAATGCAGCATATGAATCCACATACTGCCGGGCAGCACCTCTACAGTATAATTAATGCAGCGTATGAATCCTCACACTGCCGGGCAGCACCTCTACAGAATAATGCAGCAGCATATGAATCCACACACTGAAGGGGCGGCACCTCTACAGTATAATTAATGCAGCATATGAATCCACACACTGCCGGGCAGCACCTCTACAGTATGATTAATGCAGCATATGAATCCTCACACTGCCGGGCAGCACCTCTACAGTATAATAATGCAGCATATGAATCCACACACTGCCGGGAAGCACCTCTACAG